>JAWNLX010000131.1:0-14961 GCA_035042055.1 Drosophila macrothrix | reverse complement strand
CAAGTACACGCACTCTAGCAGAGTGGTGGCGGCATACGCACATATCACACTGATTGAAGAGATGCGACGCGAAAATCGATTGTTTGAGTATAACACAGAAAAAAATAAAAATAAAATTCTTCGTTTTTTTTTTTTCTCGTCAAGAAAATTAAAGTGGGACCGTCCGCTGCGAAGGCTAAAATCTCACTAGAAAATAAAGTTGTTAATTAAAATAGTTTAAATACCGCCCAGACTTCATGTTCATGTTTGCATAAAAAACGCTTTGTGCAACGAACAGTGGCTATGTTCTATTATTTAAAAAAAAAAAATGTTTTTAATTTAAATAATTAAAATTAAATTATTAATTAAATTTTTCTTAAAAGTTTTTTAAAATTAATTTTTATAATTAATGTTTTTATTCGATTTTGTCATTAATTTGAATAAATATTTTTTAAAATTAAAATGTTATAAATGTGAGTTTTCAATAAATTATTATTTTTTTATTAAAAGATTATCAATATTAAATTTCAATTATATATTTTTATAAACTTAAACTTAAAATTAACTGATTTTTAGAAATAATTTTTTAATTAAAATTTTATAAATTTCAAATTTTATATTAATTGTGTTTTAGAATACATTTTTTAAATTAAAATTTTATAAATTTCAAATTTTAAATTAATTAGTTTTTAGAATTAATTTTTTAAATAAAAATTTTATAAATTTAAAATTTAAAATTATTAATTTTTAGAATTAGTTTTTGAATTAAAATTTTATATTTTTTTTTTATCTGGAGAACGTTTTATTTTATTCAGTAGAAATAAACGTTCTCCAGATAAAAAAAAAAGAACGTTTGCTGACCAATCGTACGCACCCGACTCCCAATTTTGATTTCGTTTACGCTTGAACGGTCGACGAGAATTGGTCAAAAAATATAGTTTTTGGCGCCCAACGTGGTGCACTACCGCAAGGCTCTGGCACTACCGAAAAGAATTTAAAGATTTTGGTCTTACCGGTAGACGTTAAAGTTCAGAATTAACGAGAGTGTTCCCCACTAAAATGCCGCAACGTATGAGTAACTTACAAAACGCGTTGTGACGTGCTCGACGGAAGCTTAAGCACCAAACGCGTGAGGCGAGTTCTTGTAAGCTGCTGTATAATCCCCATTGTGTTGAGTTAAAAACAAAATTATTTTAATTTTTCTAAGTATCCCCCCGGTGCTGACGATTTGCTTAGTCTGGCTTCCGCAAATGGTGGAATAATTGTTTTTATATATGAACCCACGATACTGAGTATTCTGCCTTAGATAGTCCGAACTCATATTAACTGAACAACGTAGTGACCGCTTATAATGTGAAGCTATCATAATTTTTGCTCGTTTGTTTTATGTTTTTGAAGATGGCATTATTTCCTTTGATTAGGTTTGAAAATACTATTTTATACAATTTCAGAATATTGTCGTAATTCGGCTCAGCACGGATACCAATACTGATAGAAGAAGTTAGCGCATTTCAAATCGCTGCAGCATAAGCGCAGCTTGAAGTGTGTGTTGTGGTTTTTGTTGTGAGAGCAAAAGCTTTTACTTGCCGGCCAGAAATTTTCCATGATCGGTTTTTCTTCTTTCATTTGAAGGGTTGGTGAAAGAAGAAATGGGATAAATTTAAAACACAAAATAAAATAATAAATAAATATAAAGGCAATAATCAAATAAGTGAAGAGCTAAAAATACATATAAAGCTCCTCTAATACCACCCTTTACATACGCGCACCGCTGGAAAGCTTTCAAACATTGAAAGTGTAAAATTCTTAATCTGTTGCTTTTTATTTTTCGTCGGCTGAGCTTGTCTGACATGAGCATACACACCGACATATTAAACTGTTCCAAAAAAAAAGCTTTCTGCAGGTGTGATCACCTCCACACGCCTCCTGGACTATCTTTGATGTTATTTTAGTCCCCGTTATTGCATTTAATGCTGCTTGACTATCGGATAGGATGGATTTATCTGTATTCCGAGTTACGTTTTTAGTTAAAGTCTGCACATCTTCCTATCGCACATACCTCAGCCTGTGCGTTCCTAGGGATTCATGGTACGATACCAGAGGGCTCACCACTCCGGGACCTGTGTCCTGATTGGTGAGTGATCCGTCGGTGTACCACTTTATGGTGTGCGGTTTCATAGGGTGGACCTCTTCCAGAGTTGTCCTCTCCTTTTTACTGCTCATATGAACTGTGAAATTTTGCTCGAAATTGTATTCGGCTTTCATTTCGTCCCTGGGATGCAGTAACAACGGGCAGTTCATTTGAAAGAAGTTGGTCATCTTTATGGCTTAGGATATGATATCCCCAATTCCTTCTGCCGACATCCTTAAAAGCATGGCTTTCTGCTTGAACCTTATGGTATGGTGGAGTGGTGTGAGCTACATTAAGGCTTCAAGGGCCATTGTTGGGCAGGTACGCATTGCTCCTGTCATACAAACACAGGCCATTCTTTGCAATTTTTGCAGTTTCTTTTTACGGTGGTCAACCGCGCCCTGTCACTCCATGCTACCACCATAGGTTAGCATGGGTCTTACTACCATTAGGTATAGCTTCTGTAACATATGTCGTCTGGTAAAGGCGAGCATGGCTGTTTTCGTAGGGTTTAGGTTGAGTCCAACCTCCATACACCAGTCATACGTTATCCTTATCCCTGACTGGACTATGTCCCAGAGTGATTCTTCAAATTTGCCTCGCGCTATGATAACAATGTCATCGGCATAACCTTGGCATTGAATACCACTGTTAGTGAGTCTGTTTAACTTATCTACCAACAGACTCCAAAGTAGCGGATACATGCTATCATGACCTGAAAGGTGCCCTCTATATCTAAGAAGGCGCATACTGCAACTTCTTTATTATCAATTGCCGCACTCAAACTACGTTGCAGCTGATAAAGTGATTAATTATGCACTTGTCACCTATGGCTCCATCCAGCTCCTCAAATTGAGGTCCCATTGGCATCGCATCCGATTTGTACCGGTATCTTCTCCTATATGCAGTACTCCACCAGCTTCTCTGTTTCCGTTGGTGGGCAGGGTGCATCTCCTGCGAATAGTAAAGTTAATACTTTTCCTTACCATGATTCACGCTCTGGGTGCTGGATCTCTCTGATCCTTACCTTTGAGTCGGCTGTGAACTGGCCTTTAGTGCCATTATTCACCCACGGCTCCTGTACCAGGGCCAGCCCAAGGTGTTTGTTGGTAAACATCCTTTCTAAGACCGCCGAGGCCTCCTTAGCTCGGTGGATGTTTACCTGAGCCAGCCCTGTGTTGATGCTCTCAGACATCTACTGCTGAAGGGGCTCCAGCTGACACGGTGATTGGGTCCTGGAGTTGCCCCCGTCACCGCTGCTCGTCGTAACGACGTCAGCTACTGCTCCACAGTGCAGCTCCACTGCCAGCTCTTGCGAGGACATGGGGATGTCCTCGTCCCCCAGCACATCTTTTTCGCAGAGCGAATTAAAATGTTATAAATGTGAATGTTAATTTAAAATTAATTATTTTTTTAAAATTAATTTTTTATATCTTATATTTTATATATTTATTTATTATAAATTTTAACTTAATTGTGTTTTGGAATTATTTTTTTTTTTTTTTTTTTTATATAGCATTTATATTTTAAACATTAATCAACCTATTCAAAGGCTATAAAACATTGATTTGTAACAGAATGAATAATAACAGTGAAATACAATCTATAACATAAACATGGAACAGGTTTTTGCAGTTAATACATAACATCAAAAGTTACATTTGTTGCACATTTATTTAACGCCCTACAGTCCAGAGGTCGCTGGTGTGGAGGCGCTTCAACCTCCTGCGTGTTGTATTCGACCCAAGTGAGCAGGCCAAAGGGTTGACGTGGTTGTGCAACCGGTCATTATACCGACTCGTATGCCTGTTAATTTGTTGTCTGACTGTTGGAAGACCGAAATCGTTGTGCAGCGTCCTGTTACTCACGTATGGTGGAGCACCAGAGATGTCTCTGAGCACCTTGTTCTGCAAGACTTGAATTTGGTTTATCCAAGATTTTTGCAGCTGTGCCCCAGAATGGAATTCCATATGTCCATGTAGGCACGATGATGCTCCTATAAACCAGCAGCTTGTTGCTCAAGCTGAGTTTGCTTGATGGTTTCAGCAACCAGTTCAGTTTCGTTTTTTTGGATCTACACGCTGCTGCAGTGATCTGGATGTGTTTGCGTCAGGTAAGTTTAATGTCCAAGAACATACCCAGGTAGCGAACATAGTTCACCTGAGGTATGATCATGTTGTTGAGTCGAACAGTTGGACAGTTACCAGTCCTGAGCGCAAACGTGCAGTGCTGAGAGTTGCTCCCGTTGACGCAGATGTTCCACCGATTGGCCGATTGCGAATCTGTAAGCGGACCTCACTAGGGGCGATAGGTATGATCGGTTGTACAGGATCGAGATCTGCATTTAAGAATGTCTCAGTATCCCGAACCTGGCTGGGTGATTCAAGTGCAAAAGACGTGAAAAGCGACCTTGCAGCTCATCCGCAAACGCCGATGCAATCTCTGCATCCGATCGACACCAAGTGTTATCCGGTCGCATAATGGGCATCCACCTGAGTGGCTGCCGATAGACACAACGCGTTGCCCCCCACATATTGAATCCATGATTCTTATTGGGACGGCAACTCCATACTCAAGTTGACAAGCTGCTCTAACCTGTGCCGGAATCGGGTAATGCTTGCCTTGCGCGGCAGTAAACGTGTCTTGGGAGCATTCAGTACTTTTATTAATTAAATAAATCCCATTATGTGGCTAACACTAGGCGCCATTAATGTTTCTGACTGAAAATGAATAAACCTAGTGACATGCTCGACGGAAGTTTTAGCATCCAGCGCGTGAGGCGAGTTCTTGTAAGTTGCTGTATAAACGCCCTTGTATTGAGTTAGAAACAAAATTATTTTAATTTTTCTAGTCTTTTGCTTAGTCTGGCTTCCACATGTGGAGGAATAATTCTTGTTATATATGAACCTACGATACTGAGAATTCTGCCTTGGGAACTCATATTAACTGAACAAAATAGTGACCGTTCATAATATCGCTTTAGAACGTAGTCCCCAAGATATCCAACGTACAGTCATGGAAGCTAAAGGTCAGTGTAAGATATGTAATCAGGGGATGAATAGATGTGTATTATTGTAACGAACATATTTACTAGGTTGTGTTGTAGCTAAGCTAAAACTCAGTCGAGCTGCGGGTTCGAGCAACAAATTTATTATTGCGTTTGCAACAATTAACAACACTGTCGATATATATATATATTAAAACCTGCTTTATTCACTTATGTTACTTGCGATTACACTGTTGGGTTTATTTGCTTTATATCTGCCCGTTCCGTGTCGTCTCGCCACACATCGGTGTCCTTGGTCAATTGGAAACGAGCTCCTGTGCGCAAAAATCTGCCCCAGGCACTCCGTCCGCACCAGCTACGCAAGCCCGGGGATCTCAGTCTGCCCGCCAGAGATTTCGTACAACACTCCTGATGCTCACCAGGACTAGTGGTTTCCTTCTTCCTCAAGGATCGCCCCTAGTACTCTTGTGAGTCAGGATTCGCGTGTCACTCTCTGGCTTAGCACAGACCAAGCCTCCTTTGCTTCGCCTGGTTTCTTGCGGATATCGCCTGGTGCCACAATTCTGGCGTGGCAAGGATATACGCTTCGCAGCTGCTTACAGGGCCTCGATGTCCTGTGATCCTCGTGTTTTGTTGGTTTCTTTGACACTCCGTGTCCTTGCACTTTCACTTGTATACTTTGATTTTCACTCGCCCATATGTTCGCGCAGCCTCGCGTATATGTTTGCACAGTCTCGCGTGTATATGCGCGCAGCCTCTCGTGTTTAATTGCACAGCCCTGCCTTGTGCTGCGGAGCTCCTTTTATAGGCCGTGGCTGGCCACCTTTTGCCAGGACTGTACCTCGGTGGCGTGATCTTTTGGTGGCGTGATCTTCTGGTAATTTTCCACTGCCCTTTTGCTGGCGCCAGCCATTGTCTGCCGTCAGTGTGAGTATAGACAACAGTATTGCTCCCGCAATACTCCTCACACACTAACGGCACATGTCCTGATGGACATGTGTGTCAGACAAGTTCAAATGGCTGAACACCTACGTTAGAAAGGGAGAGGGCGAAAGAGTTCGAATTCGCCGCAACTACATCAGGGCCGGATTTCGGCCTGAATGGACAATTGTTGTGAGGGCGCTTATAAAATGCTCACGGGCATTTTGCATGCCCGTTCGTGAACATACATACATATATATGTTTATATGTTCTATGGCTCCTCACACTCCCCTCTTTCTTTGGCAGCGGAAAGCTTCCACTCTCAACCTAAAAGGAGAAAACAACGGCCTGAAAATGCAAATAGAGACAAATATCTAGTTATGTTTCGATTTTTTTTATTTTTATTTTTTTGTTATTATTTATTTTTTTATTTTTTTTGTAGTAGTAGTTTTGGTGCTACGCCTTGCGGAGACGCGCGTGCCTCGCATTGACGTTTTTAGCGGATAGCGGCGCCCCTCCTGCCACACGATCATGGACGCCCGTCGACATGATCCTGGCAGGGCATCGGCCATCTCCAGTGTCGCTGCGAGGGGTTGGGGCCTGCGGGAGGTTGTTCCTCCTCCAGCTGCCAGGTGGGTGGCAACCCCCCTTCTCCTCCCAAACACACACCAGTGTCACCTGTTGCCTCCAGTGGCCGTTCGCGAAGGCCCTCGCATAGGTGGCGGTCACGGTGGGTGGCGGGATTTGTGGGCGTTCGCCCTGCCCCTCTGCCTCTCCTTCATTCTTGTGCCACTCCTAGTCCTCTTCTTCGTCTGCAAGGACGATCACGTCCGGCTCCGGCGTCGCTTTTGGAAACGGCATCGTGTCTTCGTCGTCCGGGTCCACTGCAGATGACCGCCACTCCTCGCCAGCGTCCTCGTCCTCGGATGATATTAGTACGGGCTCCTCGTCGCTCAGCGTCCCCGGGCCTTCGGCCTCTGCTTCTGCCTTTTATACCCTTTTGGGGCGTGTCTGTGTGTGGGTGTGTTTGATCGCGATGCGCGAATTCTCACTCTCAAAGCTCTAATGCACATTCTCAAAATTCTAATACACACGCCTAAGCACTAGTATAAGATATGAGCTTACGTCGTAATTCGGGTGTATGCCTGCGTACCAGCAAAAGTGTTGTAATTGCTCTTTTGCTGCGCATGCATATGCACTCGCTCCCATACTGTTATTGCATTTTTAATGTGCAAGCATGTTGCTGAGTAAAAGTTTTGGCGGCCGTTGATCTTTAGCTCGTACGTTTGCGGTCGATTGTAGGTCATGGTCATTCGCTCTCTTTGCATGTTTCACGTTTCGCTCTCCCGCTGTTAAGCTGATCAGCGTAATTGGTGTCTCTATTCGCCTTGTTCAGGGCCGCCTTCGCTTTTGATTTTTGCACCCGCCTTGGGCGCTGGTATGTGTTTAAGTTTATTCCATGTTTATGTATACAACTTTTGGGCTTATATTAATTTATTTAGAGATTCTTTCCTTTTGGGTTTATATATGTTTATGCTTATATTATTTGGACTTATATTAATTTATTTTTATACCATTCCTTTTGGGTTTATATTTATCTATGTTTATACCCTTTCCTTTTGGGTTTATAATTGTTTATGTATTTGTAAATGTGTTATATATGTATAAAACCACATTTATTTTCCCTCTCTCTTTATGTTCGGGAAGAAAAAAATGTGACTAATGGAATTGCTATATTGATATATTGTTGTTGTATGGAATTTTGGCAAGTTTTAGTGTGTGAGAGTTTCAGGCTCACCCGTATGGTTCAGGTCGCTGTGCGGCTTCAGGTCGCTCACGTGTGCTGTCCTTATCCGCCTGTCCGTTATGCTCTTTATTTTGCAAATTACGGATGATGTAAAATCTACAATCTGATAAGGGCCCCCGTATCTCGGTGCTAGCTTCGCCGCGAATCCTTCTGCTGCATTCGAAAGGTTGTGTAATTTCACCCACACTCTGTCTCCGATATTGGGTTTCCACGGTCTACGACGCAGGTTGTATTACCTTGCTTGGTCCTGTGCTGCCTTTTCTAAACTCCGCCGGACAATTTCGAATACCTCCTTTAGTTTCTTCTCATTGTCGGACGGTGTTTGAGCTGCTTGGCCTGTTCCGACTGTCACCTCGTCGAACAACGTCTTTGGAAGCCTAGGCTCTCGGCCTTGTGTTACGAACGCCGCGATATACCCGGTGGAGCTTGAGACGCTGGTGTTAACTGCCAGTGTCAGCTCGGGTAGAGCTTCATCCCAACATCTTTGGTTGTCCTTGGTGAATTGTGCGATCATTGTTTTCACCGTACGATTCGCGCCTTTAGTGGTGTTTTCTTGTGGAGTGTAGGGCGCTGTGAATTGGTGTTTGTCTCCCATCTGCTCAAGTAATTTTTTAAATGTCCGACTTGTAAATTGTGTTCCATTGTCACTTATTAATACTTTGGGTACTCCAAACCGTGCTAGAATCCCTTCCCTGAAGGCCTTTTTTAGCGTTCCACTAGTGGCGCTTCGGAGTGGTACCATTTCCGTCCATTTCGAGAAGAGGTCTATAAAGCCAACAGCATCGTGTTTCCGTGGGTCGATCTCGGTAGTGGTCCCACGAAGTCAGCACAAACTGTGGTCCGGCGTTCCTCTGGTCAGCATTTGTCCTGCCGCGGCCATTTGACTTGGCTTATACTGCTGACATATTTTGCATGGTTGGACATATGCGCGTACGTCTCTGTATAAGCCTGGCCAATAGTAGCGTGCTGCTATTCGGGCTATTGTTATTCCGCTACCCGTATGATCTGCTGCGGCGGTGTTGTGATTTTCGTACACAGTTTCCAGGCTACCACATCCTCGGTTCCAGCTCTATGCGGGATGTCGGATTCTTCACTATAGTCTGGGAACTTCCTCGGATTTTTCGCTATGTCAGACCGTATCTTTTGGATCTAGTTACAGCTCTTTTTGGCCTGGTCCATCGCGTCGTCCATAGTCGAAACTCTGCATCCTTCTGCGTTGTCAGGATAGAGCATCTGCAACAACATTAATGTTTATACTTCTGTATTTGAAGTCAAAGTCAAACTGTTGCAGTTCCAGTGCCCATCTCGCGATCCTGCGGGATGGGTTTCCGATGGAGTTCAGCCACTTCAGTGCCATATGATCCGTGATGATAGTGATGTGGTATCCTTCCAAGTACGGTCTTAGCTTCCTTATGCCCCACATTATCGCAAGGCACTCTTTTTTGGTTGCACAGTAGTTACGTTCTGCACCATTTAAAGATCTGCTTGCATACGATATGACCCGTTCGCCTTCCTCTGAGTCTTGGGTCAGTATCGCTCCCAAGCCATACAGTCTTGAGAAGTCTGGGCATGCTAGCACAGGGGATTGTGTCAGCTTAACTGTGACCTTTTCGAAAGCTTCTTGGTGCTCTCCGGTATATTCCCATTTTGTACCTTTCTTTAATAGTGTGTGTAGTTGGTGGACTGTGGTGGCAAAATCTGGTACGAACCGCCTGTACCATGATGCCACTCCCAGGTACTGTCGTAGTTCCTTTACGTTTCCAGGGAGTTTCTCCGGCTCCGTGCGTATCCCTTCTTCGGTCACCTGATGGCCAAGGTATTTAAGTTGCTTTTTGAAGAAGACGCACTTGTCCACGTTGATCATCAGATTCGCTGCTCTCAACCGTCGGAACACTTCTCTCAAGTTGTACATGTGTTCTTCGCATGTTTTCCCGATTACAATAATGTCGTCCAAATATGCAAACGCATGCGGCATCATTTCGGGTCGAATCACGCGATCCAGGGCCCTCTGAAACGAATGGAGTCCGAATGCATTACTTTCCATTGGAACAGTCCTTTTCCTGGAACTGTGAATGCCGTCATCGCTCGACTCTCCTTCTCCATCGGGATCTACCAGTATCCATCTTTGAGGTCCAAGCTCGTTATAAATTTTGCCTCTCTCACCTGGCCCAGAATGTGGTGGACTCGCGGCAACGGATATGCATCTTTTATAGATTTGCTGTTGAGTTGACGAAAGTCCACACAGAGACGCCATTTTCCTGTTTTCTTTTTCACCATTACGATTGGTGCGCTGTGTGGGCTTCTTGAGGACTCGATGCACCCTTTGGTTAACAAGTCCACCACCTGTGGTTTTTAGGGAAGTACCGCTGTTTAGTTGGACGATCGTCGCTCATGATAATGCGGTGCTCAGTTATTGGTGATGTTCCTTTTATATCCCCAAATGCCGCCAATTCTCCTTTCAAAAATTTATCAATCTCTGCATCCGGATGGTATTTGGTTTTTCGACTGTTGTGGCTACCGACAACCTCGCATTTGGAATGCTTACTAGCAACCCTGCGCACTCCAAAACTGTACCCATGCCAGACAAGAAGTCCCATCCGAGGACTAAGTCGTCGATGACTCCTGGGAGTATCAGCAGGGCAATATCCATGTTCCTCAGCCCTAGCCTGATGTTCACCTCGACTTGTTCTCGGACTCCGCTGTTTCGGCCATCTGCCTTTCGGACTCGACGTTCGGTTGCGCTTCGTCGGCCTACGTTGATCAGTCCATGAGCTAGCATCTCGCTAACGAAGCTTCTCGTAGCCCCTGTGTCAATCGTAGCCTTATACCGACAGTTGCCGGTCTCTACGACCGCTGTCAGCTGTGCTCCCTCGTCCTGCAGGCTTTCGATTAGCGTCTTGGGGCTGTTCTATTCGGTTCCCGGTCGCCACTCGGTGGCGGTCGCCGGTGTTGGTTTCCCGAGGGCCAAAATACTGACTTTCAAACTCCGATACGTCCACATAGCCAGCAATATTCCAGCATAGGATTCGTACACTCTATTGCAAAGTGTCCCTCCTGGCCGCAAAATCTGCATGCCCTCGCTGGGTTGCTTATATGTGTTTGTATGTTGTCACGTCTCGTCCTTGGGGCAGGTCTGGGTCTCGTGTCGAGTTCTGCCCGCTCCTGATACGCCTGATTGTGTGTGTTCTGTTTGTCCGTCATTGCCATAAATCATGGTCGATTATGTCTCTGCGCGGATTCCCTGTAGCTGTATTGTGGAGCTTCCTGACGCGTTTGTGGCGGCTCCATGCGGCGTCGTGGTGATTCCATGGGTTTCGGTTGCTCCATGTGGCTCTGTCGTCTCAGCTTCTCTCTGTCCGCTTCGAGCTCCTCGAACGCTTCGGCCAAATGCATCAATTCTGTTAAATTATTGAATTGGTATGGCCTTGCGTAAGCTCGTAGATCCGGGAGGCTGTTGTTGTATATTTTATTCAGCTCTCTTTCCGCCGAGTACTGCAGTGGCCGCATGAGCGTCTGCATTTCTACCATGTACACTTTAAATGGTTCGTGCATCGCCTGCCGTTTGTTCGTTTATGGACACTCTTCTTTGTTGCTGTTGTGTGGACGCTACCCTCCTCGAGTTCGCGCTACTGCGCTTGTTACCAGGATGCTCAGCTGGGCGAAATTAATATTCGTCGACTCTCTTGCATCCGTAACATTTTCGGTTTCTCTGTCCGGCGATTGTCTGCCATGAATCGCCGCCAGTTCCTCCAATGTTGTGCTATATGGCAATCCGTTTTCGTGAGTACTCACCGGATAACTCCACTTCGAATTCTGCTCCATATTCAGCACTTCATCTTTTTTTAAATTGTACGCACACGCGCGAACCATTTTTATTTTATTTTATTTTAATATATATTGTGTGTTTTAATTTATTGCAACCACCAAAGTTGGGCGCCAGTTGTAACGAACCTATTTACTAGGTTGTGTTTTAGATAAGCTAAAACTCAGTCGAGCTGCGGGTTCCAGCAACAAATTTACTATTGCGTTTGCAACAATTAACAACACTGTCGATATATATATTAAAACTTGCTTTATTCACTTATGTTACTTGTGATTACACTGTTGGGTTTATTTGCTTAATATCTGCCCGTTCCGTGTCGTCTCGCCACACATCGGTGTCCTTGGTCAGTTGGAAGCGAGCTCCTGTGCGCAAAAATCTGCCCCAGGCACTCCGCCCACCAGCTACGCAAGCCCGGGGATCGGCGTGGCAAGGATATACGCTTCGCAGCTGTTTACAGGGCGTCGATGTCCTGTGATCCTCGTGTTTTGTTGATTCCTTTGACACTCCGTGTCCTTGCACTTTCACTTGTATACTTTGATTTTCACTCGCCCATATGTTCGCGCAGCCTCACGTATATGTTTGCACAGTCTCGCGTGTATGTGGGCGCAGCCTCTCGTGTTTAATTACACAGCCCTGCCTTATGCTGCGGAGCTCCTTTTATAGGCCGTGGCTGGCCACCTTTTGCCGGGACTGTACTTAGGTGGCTTGATCTTTTGGAGGCATGATCTTCTGGTAATTTTCCACTGCCCTTTTGCTGGCGCCAGCTATTGTCTGCCGTCAGTGTGAGTATAGACAACAGTATTGCTCCCGCAATACTCCTCACACACTACCAGCACATGTCCTGATAGACATGTGTGTCAGACACGTTCAAATGGCTGAACACCTGCGTTAGAAAGGGAGAGGGCGAAAGAGAGCGAATTCGCCGCAACTACATCAGGGCCGGATTTCGGCCTGAATGGACAGTTGTTAGTAGTAGGGAAATGGGGATTCTATGACAGGAAGCAGGTTATTGCTTTTTTGATTTTTAATTGCTTCATTATTGGAGCTAATTTATTGTTTTTGGGTGGGGGAGTGACAGGTGTGTGACCTTTTTTAGGAAAATGTGTGATTTTGGATCACGTATGAGACATTTATGATCGAAGGGTATAGATTTATGGCTGACCCTTTTTTTATTGTGGGTTGACTTGAGGTGGAGGATCACTCAGCAGCACTTGTGTGTGCGTACGTGATTGTGGTTTTAAGGAGGATATTGTGTGCTAGGCGTGTATTCTGTAACCTGTGTGCTAGAACCAGGTGGAGGATCACTCAGCAGCACTTGTGTGTGCGTACGTGATTGTGGTTTTAAGGAGAATATTGTGTGCTAGGCATATAACCTGTAACCTGTGTGCTAGAACCAGGTGGAGGATCACTCAGCAGCACTTGTGTGTGCGTACGTGATTGTGGTTTTAAGGAGAATATTGTGTGCTAGGCATATAACCTGTAACCTGTGTGCTAGAACCAGGTGGAGGATCACTCAGCAGCACTTGTGTGTGCGTACGTGATTGTGGTTTTAAGGAGGATATTGTGTGCTAGGCGTGATTGTAACCTGTGTGCTAGAACCAGGTGGAGGATCACTCAGGAGCACTTGTGTGTGCGTACGTGATTGTGGTTTTAAGGAGGATATTGTGTGCTAGGCGTGTATTCTGTAACCTGTGTGTTAGAATCAAGTGGAAGATCAGCTAGCAGCTGGCGCACTGTTGTGCATGTACATGATTTGATTTTTGAGAGTGGGTGCAATGATCAGTGGAAAGGTAATGCTCGCTTCTCTTTTGTCACTTTTTTGTCAATGTATAGAACTCATCATAATTAAAGTATTATTGGTGTAAACTGTTGATAAGTAGGTACTTCGCACGTACGTTTGCCACGTGCTGGTACCTTCCTTGTGTGTTTGGATCTCCCCCTTTTACAGTGCACTCTGTTTGAGTGACCCTTCTTATGATAATTTCAGAATAATTTTAAATAGATAGCATGCGCTGCCTTGTGCACCTGCGGGCTTCATACCTAGGTTTGTAGAGTTTAAAATGTTTAAATAAAATAACTTTTTGTTCTAATTTTCATAATATATTTTATTTATTTATAAATAGAATGTTTAAAAATGTGAAAATTTGTTTATTGTTATTGATATAGTTTAATTTTCGGATATATGTACATTATGAAAGTATATTATTATTATTATTATTATCCATTTTGCTTAACCTCTTTCTTAAGTTAGTGTATTGAAATATAAGACGATCCAGTTTTCTTTTATGTGATACAAAGTAGTTTCAAGCACATGTATCAACTCCTTCTCTGGCGTTATCCGAAGACCATGAGCACACTGTCAAGTGCTTTCCATATTTTGATTTAATTAGTCGATAGTTTTCATATTCCGAGAAAAATACTCGGTATTCCTCCAACAATTTAGAATGTTCAGGGAAAATTACATCCTCAAACTCCTTGAGGAAATCATCAATTTTCCTTACATTTGTTTTAAATCCAAAATTCGAAATTAGACCCATTCTGTTGTGTATTCTCCAAAAGCAGAAATGCAACTGAAGAAATATTTTACTTTATTTATAAAGTGTCTATACTTGTGTAACTTTCTTTTGTAATACTTGTCTATACTGGTTTACATCTTTTTTTATTTCTTTTCCCATCTTTCTTGAAATTTCAAAGCATAAGCGAGTTAAATCAATTTCTGCTTCATTTCCATAAGTCCATTTAAATCTAAAAGTTGTATATCATATTTTCCCATCTTTGAACATTTTGGGATAATAAAATTATTATATATATTACAAATTTGATTTTTAAGCAGTGTGTTCCAACATAAGAATGAAGTGAAAAATATCCCTAATCTTATGAAGGCTCTCCATGATTCACTATCAAATTCAATTTTATTTCCGTATTGATTTAAAATTAATATGCATTGCTTATCGGATTTTCTAATCTTAAAATGACACTTTATGCTCTCAATCTTGGGATTATCAATTATTGCATCAGGCATCAAGAACTCAAACTGCTCAAGCCTTCACTGGATATATTCCTTAAACGTCAGTAATTGAATCCATTCCTCTTTTCCAAATCCAATGAAATTACGTTTATGCTGCTGCATCCAAACCATTGGTGTAAATCGTCTCGTTGTTGAAAAGCCACACTTTAATTTTAGTTGTAGATTAACAAAATACTCGAAACCAAAAATGATTTCGTGATCTTGAATTTTTCTTGAATTTCTAGATTTTCTTAGCTGAAGTGTGTCCATATCGATTGAAAAGTTG
>JAWNLX010000130.1:0-47928 GCA_035042055.1 Drosophila macrothrix | reverse complement strand
ATATAAGAAAGAAAAAAAAGAACGACTGATCCACAGCCAAATACGCCATGTAACGTCCTTACTTAAAAAAAATAAAATAAAACCTTAATTCAGTATAGATATAAGAATTTTAATTTGAGCGTGAAGCCATATACAAATGAAGAGAAAATAATGAAGTTCAAAATGAATAATGATAAAATGTAATTAAGAAAACAAGAAGAATAATATACCTATATCATACGATAAAATAATGTTTAATTAGGAATTAACAAAAAAAAAAGAAAAGAAATGTACTTATAAATTATAGTTCCATTATATAATAGAAAATAGATTTAAGAGTAATGTTCCCTAACTATCGAATTAAGTTAATGAAGAATATATGAATTTGGAAGTAATTTAAAATGAGGTGCTGAGGAGCAGTATTCGTCTGTCGAGTATCCATGCTAAGTTTTTACGGAATGTGGTATGATTTTAAGAGTCCGTCCAAGGGATAATGTAACAAAATTGATATCATTATCATGGTAAGGTGGGTAGAGAAGAGGGACAACTACCATCTATGTTCCCTCTAATAGGACTAGTGTCTCGGTATAGTTATAGGACGTGTCGGCGTCTCCCATAATTGATAATTAAATTTCAGTAGCCCAAGGGTTACTTGCTTTGTAAACGCGCACTATTTAAATGTGGCAGAGTACATCCGTACATACATACACCGGTCACTTGAATTGGCAGCTCCATCAGCCAATCATTAGTAAAGACCACATAAGTTATCCTAAAGCAAATAGCTTATACAAAAAGAAATAATACCCTGGTACACTACTAGGTATGTGCGATAGGGAGATGTGCGGACTTTAACCTAAACGTAACTATCGGAATACGGATATACCCATCCTATCCGATAGTCAAGCAGCATTGAACGCTATAATGGGGACTAGGATAACATCGAAGGTAATCCATGAAGTTTGTTCAAAGCTAGACCTACTCGGGACTCATAATAGGCTCACCATACGATGGATTCCGGGTCACAGGGACATAGCGCGAAACGAGGCAGCTGATTAGCAAGCAAGAATGGGGGCAGAAAGACCCCTAACAGTACCAGAACTATATTGTGGCATAGGGAGACATACTATACGACTGGAACTTAGAAACGACGAGAGACAGAAACGGCAACAGATCTGGTCAAAGGCAGTAGGACTCCGACAAGCCAGATGTCTCCTAGGTGGTTATAATCTTATACGATTCAAACAAGTTATAACCTGGGAAAGACACTGTAGACTAAAAAGTCACCCTACTAAACTAGACATACATAGTTGCGATCTGTGCAGGTTTTGTGAAAGAGAGGAGGAATCCTCGATGCACATCCTAGCAGAATGTGTCGCCTTAACTAGAAGAAGACACAGCATCCTAGGGATGCATGTTTCGAATTTTAGAGACATAGAAGACCTCAACCCAACAAAGATCCTCACATTCGTGCTGGGGCTGATGGAAGAGTTATAGGCTCAGAAGGAGGCACAATAGATCAAATAGATCGCGGTGCAATTCCCCCTAATAATAATATCTCTCTCTCTCGATAAAGGATGTTCGCTGATCGGCCGGCTGCAGTATCTAATTAGCTGTTTTGCATAGCTCCAGTTTTTCGATAGTTTTTAGTTATTCTCGTTGTGAGTAGGTATAGTGGTGGCTTCAAACCTTCATTTCGGTAATCGATCGTTAGTTACTCTTGTTGTGAAAATGCTTAGCAATTGGCTTCAAACCTCTAATAAACAAAGTGTTGATAGAAAAGACTAAGCGTGTGGCTTCTAGTCAAAGTATGTTTGAATAAACTTTGTAACGTAACCTTGTGTTATTATTCGAAAATAAAGCTATCAAAAAGCTGACACCGCAAACATTGGTGACCCCGACGTGATTATTTTCATGTATCGTTGTGATTAGAACATGAAGTGCGTTTAAAAAACAACTATTAAAAAAATAAATCAATAGTGAACTAAATAAACTGGTTACATAAAATGTTTAGTCAAACTATTTTGAATACAACTGATATTGAATGATCAGCTTTTAATTTGTCAATTTACTACTTTAAATAACTCTGTTAAATCTTAGTCACTTATGTAAAAACTACATTGCGATTTTAGTAAATATCGATAGTTGTCACTATCGGAGAGTCAGAGTTGGAGATAAGAGCAAGAAAGACGCGCACCTTTGTGTCGGTCATAAATAAACTTGTTAATTCAAATGGTTTAAAAACCGCACAGATCTAAAGTTTCATGTTTGCATGTTGTATACACAAACAAACCAAATTCGCCTTGGCTTCCAATTGCTTGCACTGCAATGCTTGGTGCAACAATTAAAACATCAAATATGACAAATGTGAAAATCGTTAACTAAAACCATCACAAAGTTCGTCGCAGCAGCAATAACACACATGCACATAACTCAAAGTAACAGTTATTGCATTCTGTCTCTATATTCGTTTTGCTGACCGTCAGCGTCATTTTCGGTCGTCGTCTATTTTGTTTGCCGTTAGTTTTCGGTAAATTTCCGATCGTCTTCTTTCACAACGTCGCTGCACTTTTTTCATATTTCGCTACTGCTAAAACGGACAGTGAACTACCGTCGCTTCAGTCGCTGCCTTTGGTGGTTTATCTCAAATTCGTTCTTCGTTCGTTTGTGTAAGAGCTTCAACTGCGATATTTTTTCGTCGTTTTGGCGCGTCAAGCAGAAGTAAAGCTCCGCGCCAAATTCTCTTCGATTTCGTTATACATCTGTAAATTTGTCACATTCCTTGGCATTTTGGAATCGTACTTTAAGCAATCGGTGGCTATGCAATCGGAAATAGAAACTCTGGATCCAAATGATAATGGGCGAGCTGAACTGGAAGACAACTATGTACACATCAAGTTGGCAATCGGTAAGAAATTGCCTGGTGAAGACTTAAATAGTACACTCATTGATGACGCTACATCACACGTTGCTTACTTAAATAGTACTGTTCGATGGCAATCATCTGGAATATAACAACTTCATTTACTCGTTTAATCAAATCGTAAGTAACAAACATTGAGAAGTTTAACTATCTGCACAACTGCTTAAAGGGTGCTGCACTGGAGTGCGTGAAGGCATTTCCAGTTACCATGAAAACTACGCTTAGGCTTTAGAACAATGAAAGTCTCGCCTTTACAATCCAGCATTGATATTTATAGAGACAGTATCGCCTATTTTTCAGTTGACTTCAGTTCATCAAACGCTACTCAGCCACGTTCGATAATTGATAATGCATCGGTATTATTTAGTTCGCTTTCGTCATCGGGCTCTGACATCGACATAACTCAAGCCATGTTAATCTTTGTGGTTCTAGATAAATGCGACCAGGGAACTTGAAACAAATGGAATTTGTTGCTAGATTATACAACAATCCCGACTTGGACTCAGTGCATACAAGTACTAGAGCGTCATTGTCAATTCCTGTTGTCCAAGAGCTCAACAATTAACCAAACGCATTAAAAACGGATTTGTTATCTTGGCAAAGGACATAGCTCGTCTTTCGCACTTGCTATCGCTGCTTGTGCATTGTACTCAAGCTCAACTCACAAATTGATGGCTTGCTAACAATTTAAAGCATTGGATGCGCTGCAACGTTTTGATGTCATCAAACGTCACCGACTGTGTCTTAATTGTTTGCCTAAGGGTCATCAAATGGCCGATTGCCCTTCAACAAATCGCTATCGCCATTGTCAGAGAACGCCCCAAACCTTGTTACATAACAAGCTACATTCAGCAACACAACCAAGCTCTTCGCCAGCCACCGAAGCAGTAGCACCCAACCATTCGCAAATCAAAAACCGTTATCAACCACAGGTTGTTTTAGCAACGGCTATGGTCCTGAGAGATTCAACTGGTACCTGCAGACTAGGCCGTGCTCTCCTGGACTCGTGTTCGCAAGTGAATTTCGTCACCGATTCTAAAAAGAGAGAAGCACAATGTGCAAATCAGCAATATTGGCCATCACTTCTCTTACAACTACATCAATAAAATCTCGTTTGTCGTCCTTTCAAGTTTCGTTAGATCTTTGCGTATCCTCGCATATAGCCTATCAGCCTATTGGTCTGGCAGATGAGAAATTTGACACAGTCTCGACACATCGACATGCTTTTATGAACAGAAGCATTCTTCGACATTCTGTCAGTGGGCCAAGTTAAACTTGGCTGCCGCTTAAGAACAATCCCAGTCAACTTGGTCATTCAATCGACATAGCACGCCGTAGATTTCTCAGCTTGGGACGCCGTTTGGCACAATCTTCGAAACTTCACTTATAGTATTGTCAATTCATGGAGGAGTATGACCGTTTGGAATACAAGTCGCTGATAACAGAACCAAACTTATCGGAACATCACTACTACATACCCCACCATTGCGTTTTGAAGCCCAGAAGCGAATCCACAAAGCTTCCAGCGGTGCCTCGTGTCGGACATCCAATCAGACTTCGCTCAATGATCATTTACTTGTCGGCCAGACTCTCCAAGATGATTTATATTTGCTGTTGTTGCGTTTGAGACTACAGCTGATGTAACCACGATGTACAGGCAAGTAAATGTTGATTTAAATTATCGCAAATACCAGTACATACTCTGGAGAGCTCTTCCAGATGAACCACTTCGCACTTGTCAACTCAACACGGTAACATATGGAACAGCCTCGGCGCCATACTTAGCCATACGCAGCCTGCATTATTTGGCAAATCTGTGTCGAACTGAGTATCCAATCGATGCTGCAGTCAAGTAAATGTTGAATCGTCGTTCTATGTAGATGACCTTTTATCTAGAGGTAAGGACACACAAACTCTTCGCGCAATCAAGGATCAAGTCATGGAAATTCTGCATCGTGGACAACGGATCGACCAGCGCACTTGGCGTCAACACACCGATATGCTGCTATTTCACTTCAAACCGAAAATCGTTTCGTCGACCGTCACCAAGAGGACCATTTTGTCGATTGAATCAGCGTTGTTCGACCCTCTCGGACTGGTGTCACCACTCATAATCGTCGCAGAGATCATCTTACAGGAACTCTGGCTCGCAGGGCATACTTGGGACGAATCTGTACTACAACATCTTGAACTGGCTTGGAAGAAGTGCCTGGAATCAATCCAAAACATTTCGTCACTTACTGTACCACGTTACTGCAAACAGGTCAACCAAAGCTCATTTCAATTGCATCGGTTCTGCGACGCCACGATTCGAGCGTACGGCTGTTGCATCTACGAGTATATGCGGTCGGAATCTGCTTGCTGTAACATTGTTGTTCGTCTTCTCACTACCAAGTCCAGAGTGGCCCCACTAAAGAAGAAATCGCTTCCCAAACTGGAATTATGTGGATCACATTTGTTGGCACAAGTTTACAACAAAATCAAGTGTATATTCGCCGAAGAGCCACATGCCGTATATTTCTGGTCGGATTCGCAAATTGTTTTACATTGGCTAAAACAACATGCAGTCACGTTATTAGCATTTGTCGGAAATCGAGTCTCTGAGATATAGGATTTGACTTTCGTAAATTCGAAACAACTTTGTCACCCGAGGAACTACGGAAATCATCTTATTGCATAAATTGGAACATCCAGCAATTATGATTCGTCGAAGACTTTTGCCAACTGCAAAAAGATCAACCACTTTGGAACTGTTGGAATATTGGAGCGTAAACGTCAGGGACTTGGCACGTCGCATCGTGTGCACCTGCATGGCGTGTGCCAAAATTGGAGAGGCAGCTTATGGGATCGCTGCAAGTGGATCGCCTTCGACCGGAACACCCATTCCAACGCTGTGGTATCGACTTCTGTGGGCCAATAAATTCGTATGTTCACATATGAGGAAAGGGTCCCACAAAATCTTACTTGGCTGTGTTCATTTGTTTGGCATCCAAGGCGGTGCACATCGAAGTGGTCTCTCAATTAGCCACGAAGGCATTCTTGGCTGCACTCAAACGAATGGTTGCTCGGCGAGCGCTGCCCACTGATATCTATTGTGATAATGGAACTAACTTCGTGGGTGTAGCAAATGAGTTTAAGGCTTTGAAACAATTTTTGTTTGGTCAATCTACTTAAGAAGCAATATCAGAGTAGAGTTTTTTTTTTTGTTTTTTTTTTTGTTATGTAGCAATTATATTTAAACATTAATCAACCTATTCCTATAACAACATATAGGCTATAAAACATAGATTTGTAAAGGTATAAATGAATAATAACAGTGATTAAAATCTATAACATAAACATAGAACTGGTTTTAGCAGATAATAAATAACATTAAGTACTACTTTGTAGAACATTAATTTAACTCCCAACAGTACAGAGGTCGCTAGTGTGGAGGCGCTTCAACCTCCTGCGCGTTGTATTTGACCCAACTGTGCAAGCCAAAGGGTTAACGTGGTTGTGCAACCGGTCATTATACCGACTCATATGTCTGTTAATTTGTTGTCTGACTGTCGGTAGACCGAAGTCGTTCTGAGAAATGTCATTAAGCACCTTGTTCTGCAAGACTTTAAATTGATTTACCCACGATTTTGCAGCTGTGCCCCAAAATGGAATCCCATATGTCCATGTGGGCACGATGATGCTCCTGTTCACCAGCAGTTTGTTGCTCAAGCTGAGTTTGCTAGATGACCTCAACAACCAGTTGAGTTTAGTTTTTTTTTTGGATATACATGCTGCTGCAGTGATCTGGATGTGTTTGCGCCGGTAAGTTTCCTGTCCAGATACATACCCAGGTAGCGTACATGGTTCTCCTGAGGTATGACCATATTGTTGAGTCGAACAGTTGCACAGTTGCCATTCCTGAGCGCAAACGTGCACTGCTGAGACTTGAAAAGAATCAACCGAACTTATCAGCGACACCAGCCACAGCAAATCTAACAACTGCTCATGTACCGACGAACGAAACAAGTTCACAAAAGATCAAAGCGAAACAGAGGCACACTAAACGGTGATTATGTGGCGAACTTTTTTTGCACTTGTCTTATTATTTGATTTGTGAAACTTTGGCTGGCTTCCCAATTTATTGTTGTTTATCACTTGAATCACTAATTTTGTCTTGATTTGTATTGTTGTTTATTAAACGTACTTTATGGTTTAATCACAACGATACACGAGCAACAAAATTACGTCGGGGTCACCAAATGTTTGCACTATCAGCTTTTTGATAGCTTTGTTATCCAATAACAACACAAGGATATTTCACGTCATAAACTTTATTGGATATGTTTAAACTAGAAGCCAGAGCTTAGTTTTTTTAACAAAACTTTGTTTTTGTCTATTACAACTTTGAAGCGAATAGCTAAACTTTCAACACAATTGTAACTCACGATCGATAAGCTAGAGTAGCAAAAATCGAATAACAAGCTACACAAGCCGGCGGCTTAGTGAACTCCCTTTTTCGAGAGAGAGAGAGCGCTGCAGCTAAACTACGCTTTACAGGGTATGCATATGCAACAACAACTATTTATGTTACGCCACACAGGCGAATAAATATAGATAATTACTGCTGCTGCCAACGTATTTGTCACTTAGTTCATATGCCTCTGCATTTTCTTCGAGGTTTGCAAGCCTAATATTATTTTCACTTTGTGTGCACTCGTCTGCTTGTATTTTTAATGTCAACAGTTGAATTGTTGTTATTTTTTATCGATCTGCTTCAAACTGCACTAATTTCTCTTTGTCTGTTTTGTGTTTGTGATCTTGTGACCCGGTATTGCTGTCTGTGTTCCACTTTATCAGATACACTACTACACACACTCTTTTTTCCGTTTCCACTATTCTGCTTTTTGTAACGGAGAATATTTTTTTCAGCGTTCCAAGTTATTATGAAACTAATAATTATTTTATATAATATAAATTTGATTTTTAAACAGTGTTTTCCAACATAAGAATAAAGTGAAAAATATCACTAATATGCAGGATCTCAATGATTCACTATCAAATTAAATATTATTTCCCAATTGATTTAATATTAATATGCATTGCTCATCGGATTTTCGAGCCTTAACACGACACTTTATGGTCTCAATCTTGGGAATATCAGTTATTGCATCAGACATCAAGAACACAAACTGCTCAAACCTTATCTGGATATATTCTTTAAACGTCAGTAATTGAATCCATTCCTCTGTTCCAAATTCAATAAAATTACGTTTATGCTGCTGCTAAATCGTCTTGTTGTTGAAAAGCCACACTTTAATTTTAATTGTAGATTAACAAAATACTCGAAACCAAAAATTAATTCATGATCTTGAATTTTCTACATTTTTTTAGCTGAAGTGTTTCCATTTCGATTGGAAATTTGTCTCAAACTAACTTGAGAATTGAATTGTGAACGTTATTTAAGGTGAAGAGTCTTGATCATGCTTTTCAGTACATTATACAAATTAGACGCAAAATGATTAAGAAGCTCGTGTGTTTTTTTTAACTTTCAGTATATATTTAGAAACGAGAGACAAATTTTTGTAAAAGAATTGGCCTTCTTGCAAGCAGGATCAATCAAACCGAATTTCTTATACTTCAAGGCTCCATATGATATAAAAGTGTTTCAGTTATTGTACGAGATAAAGATAAGAAACAGTTTTTAAGTAAATATTTAATTACAAAAATAGTTGCATTAGAATGATTGATTTCACAAATTGTAGAATGCATTAGAAAATAACAAACCAAAGTGCTCTCAACAATTTATTTAAACTCTTTATAATCTTAGTGTTTGCGCTATCAGCTTTTTGATAGCTTTGTTTTCAACTAATCACACGAAGTATTTCAACGTTATAAGCTTTATTGAATGTATTTAGACTAGAAGCACAATGCTTAGTCTTTTCAACAAAGAGACTAATTATAAATGATCGATCAGCTAGAGTTCTGCAAAACGACTAAATAGCTGTAGCAGCCGGCCGATCAGCGAACGCACTTTATCAAGAGAGAGACAGAGATAGAGCTAGCGCTGCACAAAGATATCGCTGCACAATGAGGGCGCTGCACAAAGAGAGCGCTGCTAACGCTGGCTGCTGCAGCTCAAACTGCACTTAACATAATGTGTCTAAGTACTTAAGATTAACAACATTTATACTAGGTCATGCATTCCGAATTCAAACATATTAGAGATTCAAATCAATTATGGTTCTTTGCTGCTGCTGCCAACATACTCCCCCGTTGAAAGACTCCCTTTCAACAGACTCCTTAACAGGCAGCAGGCACATCTTGTTGACAGCTTCTTGCTAGCCCGCCTTTTGTAATCTTCAAATGAGCCAGTTGCGCAACGCCACCTCTGTTTGGAGTTGCGGCAAGCTCTCTAAATCGTGGGCAACTCATAGGAAGTGGACTCTCGTTCCTGTCGAGGACTAAATCATCCACCTGAAGAGATCGAGATCAAAACACTCCTCTCGCCAACGAAACCCAAAGAAATTATGTACGTGAATGACTCGCTGCATATCATCAAAAGGGTTTCAGTCCATCCTCGTTAGGTCCGGTTCGAGATCGAGATCACCAAGATTTTCTCCAATTGGAACTAACTACATGTGTCCGTAGTTCATCAAAAACGAGCACCGACTGGTCAACACAGCGGTAATGGTGATGCCTTGCGGTGTTCACGTTGTGGCACTGCTTGTGTACTTCCTCATTGATCGAGTTACGTGCGCTGCTCTTCTTGGCCAGTGACAGCAATGACGTCATACTTGCATCACCATTCACTACAGTTGTTGTTGTTGTTGGAGCAGGTGTTGTGATTGCTCCAACTACTGTTCCAGTTGCAGTTGCAGCTACTCCTGCAATACCTGCTCCGTGTAAGCAGTTGTGGCTTCTGCGGCTCCCGTCAGCTGATGGTCCTGCTTGCTGTGCCCCTCTAGAGATTTCTCCTCGTTACTGTTCAAATCAACGCTGCAGATGCCATCCGTTGGTCCAGTTGTTCCATCAGTTGTCGCCTCATTCGAGGCTGCATTTGCCAGTTGTTTGCAGGCCTCCGCTTCGGCTGCTTCGGCCTCCCGTTCCGCGTCGAGCTTCAGTTGAGTTAACAGAGATTGCATGGTGGCCTCCCGTTCCGCTTGGGCGTTCTCGTAGACCTCGATCCGCGCATTGCACTGATGGAGTGCCTTGTATTTGCGCGCCTTCATGTCCGTCATGTACTTCTCCTTGCGCATCTGGGTGCATGTCTCCAAACTGCCATCGATCTGGTGCAGCACCGCCTTGTTCATCAGCAGATCATTGCAGAGGTAGGCCAATATCTGTGCCTTCCTTGTCGGATTCAGTGCAACAAAGAGCAGATCCTTCAACGCATGCGATAACTTCCACGTCTCGTTCTCGTGATTCTTGGTCGAATGCGTCGCGGTGTTGGCATCCACATGATGATGGTCGGGCACGTGACTCTCTCGCTCTCTGTCCACGGCGATGCCGTGCATCTAACTTATCTCGCCAGAAGATAGACTCCAAAACTCCTTAATTCCTGATGCAATGGCCTCGCTGCACTGTCAACCTGACAAGATCGTTGAACAATATTATCCAGTCGATCATCAACAATGGAGACGTCATTCAATGCGGAATTTGAGACCAACAATGAAGTTTGGTCACCACCTGTGACTACCCAGCCAAGGCGAGGTAGTCCAGTCACGAGCCTGATCTGACCAACGCATAGGAAGTCGTAGAACATGCTGGCATCAATCAGCAAATATACACGCTGAGGTTTGTAAAATGTGGGATCAACCAGACGTATTTTGGCTGGAATGTGACTGTCCGTAATGGTGGGTGGGACCAAAGCTGTAAGTGAATCGGCATAGTACGATATTTGAGACTTGAAGCAAATTTCTACCTTCAGACGAACATTAGTGTCACCAAAAACGAACACTATAGTTGTAGATCGAGTTAGTTAAGTTAGTTAGTTAAACTTTAACTGTTGCGCCAAAGAGGTGACCAGATGAAGTTGAGAGCCCGAATCCAGTAAGGCTTTGCATGGCAGAAAAAGGCCCGAACGACATTTCACTAGAATAACAGCCGTGGCCAGTAGCACGACTTCTGATGATCCAACGTGTGCAGCAGTGTGGTAAAATGAAAGACGAAGACGCAACGAGAGCAGAGTCAGATGATGCTTTGGCGGGCTGCTGGGAGAGGGTGTCATCAAAGTGCAACGGGGTATGATGCCTATTGCTACAGACATGGCATTGTACACTGCTGCATGCCCGAGAATTGTGTCCGAACTTTAAACATTTAAAGCAAAGAGCCGACTTCTTAACTTCCTTGTGTCGCAGTGATGGAGAAAAATTTCCAAATCAGGTGCATGCATAAATAGTATAGCCGACACAGTTACAAAATGGGCACGGAGAATTGTTAAATTTGGATGCCACAAGGGCTCGTCTACTGTGGTTAGGATTAGGATTTTGATGGTTTGTTCCCACCTGAGAATTTAGAGAATGATATCCATGCTTCAGGTTTTCTAACTTCTGGCATTGCTTCTCCAAAAATGTGTAGAATTATTTAGCTGAGGATATATGGTTAATCGGTGTAGACTCCTCCCAACAACTCTGAATGGTGATGTCCAGTTTTTGTAGCAGCATGTGTACCATACAGCCAGATATTTCCTGGGAGTAACTTGCTTGGAAATTTGCATGCATATCATACAAAGTTTCAAATCGCTCACAATCTAAATTTATATTCATATCATCATAGGGATATGTTTCAGAGTTGAAGTACACTTTCAAGTATTACAATTGATTTTGAATAAATTCATAATCCAGTATAGAGGCTATTATAGTGAAACGGGGGCGTTCTCTTTGGCTGTAAGCTTTACAATCCACACATGATTAGTACCTTCTTCTAGTGTTGGATTGAAATAACAATCCCAACTGCGGAATGCTAGTGGTAGTGATCCTGCATTTTTGGTTATATTTAACATTAGTAATTTCTTCTCATCACTGAGAGGAACATGTGGTACTTTCCTTGTAATATTATATATATATTTAATTTATGTCACTCATGTTCATGTTTACAATTTAATAAGACTTTGTTATAGTCTTCATAAAATCCAAGCAGGCATTTTGGAGGAATAGATAAATTAAAATATCCATAATTTTTTAGTTTTTCGTTTCCATTTAACCAACCAGAATTCTTAAGCATGAGACTTTCAGGTTTATTCAATGAAATATAGGTTTTTAAGATTGTAGGAGTGCCAACAAATCTAGTTCGTTCAATTTCAATTCCGTTCAACTCGTATCGAACCTCATCAGAAAGGTAACTCCAGTAGACGCATTGTTAGCCAAAGATATCAACCCCCAATATTAATAAAACTCTCGCTTGGTAGTACATATAAGTCCTGATTCTGGATTGTGACTCTAAAATCATCATTACTCTTAAATGATTGAGTAAAGGGAGAGTAACTATGATATTCTTTTTTTATTATTCTCATCCGAACACGGTTTTTCTCGAACAGTTAACAAATTGTTCTCTATTTTTTAGATCCAATGACCTTCAAAACAATTTGTTCTCTATTATGAGTGTTGTCCTTAACGACCTTCTTTTTTCTGCAGTATAACTCAGTGTTTGAAAAGGGAGGAGAATAGCATACATTTTTGTTGTTAATAATAATTTTCGTTGTCTTAAATGTAAGCGAAGTGTAACCCTCTCATTACGTAAATTAACTTAATTTAAATAAATAAATTAGATTGTGAGGCTTCTCACTCATTTTATAGCTTGGAACCACATTTAAAGCAAACTCATGCAATACTTGACTTGATTCCGCATTAACATGTGATCCGCTTACAGTATTACAGTATTCTATTGGAATGGTCTGAGATGTGTATTGAATTCGGTTTTAGTAATTTTTTATTAATACCAAATAGTTGACCAATAGTATTCCTTTGGTTAAAATAAATAGGATATTCATTAGTTGAAATAATCACTTAGGGCGTATTGTTCTTACTTTCGATGAGTGGGTGTTTTAATTTATTTGGTTCATTTTCCTCCACTTTCTCAATGTGTATGATCGATTCAACAGGGATCTCAAAATCATTTTCTCCAATATGAAATAACTTATTATCATGATCAAAATTTGGAATCGAGTTATTCATGTGGAAATCAATGAGTGCACACTCATAATATCTCTTCAATTCAATGGGTATATGATAGTTTGCCATTAAGAGTTGTTGTAATTTCGATCGATTATTATTAAGTGAAATTTTCTCATATTATATCTCAAATTCTAATAAATTCAGCGAATCCATGTATGTATGCAGGTATTTACATATATCTTTGTATGTCACATCTGTTATATGGTCATTATTTGTTTGTTATTTTCTTACCATCTCTGAGTGCGGTTACGCCGTACTTACAGTACCAAAACAGCTGTCTTTGTAGTCCATCATAATCGACAGGCGTGAATACGGATGACGTTGCTGTGTGAACTTTAAAGCGGTTTAGACAATATAACAGCTGATATTAAATATACATATCATACCAAGTTTGGCTAAATCTTTATAAATTTAAATATTAATTCTTCACAAATTCATTATAAGTTAATTTAAACTAAATTTTAACTAAAATGCTGTGTACGACCTTGTAGAGTTCGGTTTTAAATAATCGAAGTTTTTTGCCGCAGTGCGGTCACTATTTATTCATGATGTTTCGGTCAATCGCCGTTCACAAAGGATTCGTTACTTGCACAAGTTTGACGCGTACACTGCAATTACAAGAGCTGACTTCGGCGCTGCCCCGCCTTAACAGAGTCTGTACCGCTGCACGTGCGCAATATGGATACTGCGTCAGAGAGTTTGTAAACGTATTCGCCGTATTGCACCACCAACAGATTAACTGGCAAATTGTGCAGCTCCAATAACAGGGAAGGGCACGGCCACACTGTAAGCGATCACAATTTGAATGACTGGTGTAGACACCCTGGCACAATTTGGGTTATAGCTGCCGCAACGTTTTGGAATTTTATAATATGTTTACACAATTTCTATCCAATATTTTCACTTCTTTTTTATTAGTTTCTTTCAATTACAAATAACAAAATGATGATGAAGATGATGATTTTTATCGATGTCGATTAATATCAGAAAATTGAATAAGAGGTTGTTGTGAATAAAGGAAGGTGAGCAGACGGTTTTAAGAGAGAAAAAGATATTTTAGTTTTGACTGCCAAAATATCAGAAGTGGGATAAAAAATTCGGCGCCATGGAGATTAATATCAACGAAGTATCGGTGGCCACTCTAAAAAATGATTGCTTACTCTGGGTCAACAGACGAAGGGTTCTAATGCCGAAATGCAAATGTGGCAGCGTTCCCGAGCAAGACTAGTTAGAAAATGAGCGATTGAGCAGGATCCTAATATCCCAAGGAAAAATTTTGGAAATGAAACGTCACGAAATCTTCAAGGGCACCAAGGTCATCGAAAATCTACATTGTAAAAATGATTCAACGAGAAATTTACTCGAGCAGCATCAGCATCGGCGCCAATCAGCTGCAGACGGTTGAAAATATCGGCGAATGTGTGGAGGAAGCGGACAACGGGGACAGTCGCCAGCGAAATTTCAACAGGCCCAGCAATGCACGAAGACGCGGCAAACGGGAGCGGATCATTTTCGTCGGCGGCATTCCAGTTCGCAAAAGAAGTCGTATTGGATATCGATGGTAATTTTACAGTACACAATCGGATCAGAGAATGTTGCCGAAATGCACCAACTGAATGAGACGAAGCGCCGATTGTTATGTTTAGGTAAGCTTTAAGGCGATGCATTACAATAGCTGCACGCTGAGCCTACACGCATTGTCAAACCATTTGTTGAGTTATTAGAAAACTTAATGATTGCGTTTGGAAGTCACAGGAGAAATTTGCAATGTACATTGAGCGCAAGACATTGATAGCTCAGAAACTGGGCATGGATATCGATTAGTTGGTGGGCGGTCTAGTTGCAGAAATCCCGAAAGAAAGTTTACGCATCCAAGCGCAGATCCAGTACTTTGGTAACCAAACCAAGATGCAGCGGGCATTCGCAGAGTTGGTCCTTTCGGAGCAAGGCATGGCTAGAGATTTAGTGCAGTGAAGCCGAAGGTGTTAAGTGGTTCCATCATTCCTAAGGATTCCCCCTGTTTTAATTGAAATGTTAAGTGTCAGAAGAGAATAAAAGACAACCTGGTTCGTGAACGGATGCGGAGCTCCTGGTCAAGTGGTTGCCTTATGTCCAGAGCAGAAATCAATCTAAGCAAATGGAGAATCTAATAACTTCGTTTCAGACTGCCTCATGAACTCAGACAGTCCTATTTCTTTTATTAGACGAAACAGTGTTCCTTAATTAATAGAACTCCAAACTCGCGAAGAGAAATATTGTTGGTTGAATGAAAGCCAATTAAAAGATTACGTGAAAATTGTATGTTATATCTTTAAAGGAATAATAAAAATACATTTTGATTTAATTGTGGTAGCTGACGAGGGTTGTGCTCGAAAGAATTTTTTTAGGTTTACCTTTGAACGAGCCTCCTAGACTATCTTTGATGTTATTTTAGTCCCCGTTATTGCATTTAATGCTGCTTGACTATCGGATAAGATGGATATATCTGTATTCCGATAGTTACGTCTTAAGTTAAAACCGGACATCTTCCTATCGCACATACCTCAGCCTGGAATATGCTGGTGTGCGTTTCATGGTATGACACCCGAGGGCCCACCACACTAATACCCGTGCCCTGATTCGTGAGTTATCCATCGGTGTACCATTTTATGGTGTGCGGTTTCATTGAATGGACTTCATCCAGAGTTGTCCATTCCCTTTTACTACACATACAAACTGTGAAATTTCGCTCGAATATGTATTCGGCTACCATTTCGTCCCTAGGTTGCATCAGCAGGGGCAGTTCATTTGAGAGGAGTTGGGCATCTTTATTGCCTAGGATGTGATTGTCCCAACTCCTTCAGCTGACATCCTTAAAAGCGTCGCTTTCTGCTTGAACCTTATGATGTGGTGGAATGGCGTGAGCTCCATTAAGGCTTCAAGGGCCATTGTTGGGCAGGTGCGCATTGTTCCCGTCATACAAACACAGACCATTCTTTGAAACTTTTGCTGTTGCTTTTTTACGGTGATCAACCGTGCTTTGTCACCCCATGCTATTACCCACCGCAGGTTGTTAGTGCGATCTAAATAACCATGCATACCTTACGGTACTTTGCTTTTAAAAAAAGGCACAATGGAAAGTAATATATGTCGGATAATTGCTGAATAGTTGCTGAATGCAATTGCTTTGCCCAGCTGCGCTCTGAAAATGTGTCTTGTTTTTGGAAAGTCAAATGCGTAATTGCACACCTCCGGTGTCAATTTTTTAAAATCGTTAAACGATAAAGGACATAATTAATAATTCACGTGGCTCGTGATCTAAAGTTTTTTTGGAGATTAGCCGGAATGCTGATTATTTCGTAAGTTTAGCGACTAAGAAAACATTTTAAGATTCAAGGATAGAAGAACTAAGAGAAAAAAGAGAAAAATGTAAATTTAAATAAAGACTAAGATTCGAAAAATAATAATTAAGAAAAAAAAAGAGAGAAAATAACACTAGATAAAAATTAAGATTCGAAAAAGAGAAAGTGAAAATTAAGAAAACAAAAGAGAAAAAAACTATGAAATAAGAAAATAAGGTTCAAAGATATAAAAATTAACAAAAATATGGAAATATTACCTCGAAGATTACAACCACGAATTAAGATATAAGCCAGCAACTTCTAACGTTGTTGCAGACGCTCTATCCAGAAATCCACCTAAATCCGAAATAAACAACACAACAACATCAACTATACAAAGTGATGACAGCTCATCACACAACCTGATTCCAGTAATAGAAGTCCCAATTAACGTCTTTAAAAATCAATTTTTCTTACTAGCATCAGATACAGAATCATACAAATTCCAATTACCCTTTCCAATTACATCGTCAAAAAACCTGACTACTCTGAAGATGACTTAATTGACATTTTGAAAAAACGACTCAACCCAAAAATTGTCAATGGATTATTCACGACGGAAAGTACTATGGCAAAAATCCAGAACATATACCCCTATCATTTCGGTAGTTACAAAGTTAGGTACACCCAGAAACAAGTTCAGCACGTCACATGCGAAAGCGAACAAATAGAAATCATAATAAAATATCACACTAGAGCTCATAGAAATGCAATAGAGAATAAAAGCCAAATACTTAATAATTTCTTCTTTCCTAACGTAAAGCAAAAAATTTTAAAAGATAACAAAGCCATCCGAAAAATGGCGGAGTAATTAAACACCCACTACGATTATGAAATTTTAGTTTCAAAAACAGATGAGCAAGTAGAAAATAACAATAAACAACTAATAATAAATAAAATTCTAAGCAAAAGAATGAATGAATTAACTGAAAACACAAATAAAATTGTAAAAGAAACCATAAACAATAAGCATTTTAAAAACGAAATAGCTACACTACTGAAATACAAAATACAAATATACGTCATTCATTGGGCAAAAATTAACACAATAAACTCAGTAATCCTGTCAAAAATAGAAACCAAAAAATTTCAAACTTACTAGAAGAGAAAGGTACAATTTGTATTAATCCCGAAGAATTCTTAAAATTTGCTAAAATTAAAATTGCCACAAATGGCAAAAAAATGTTGTATATCATTAATGTTCCAATTTTATCAAAAGAAATTTATGCAACCTTATTGCTAGTACCAATAAAAAATTAAACAAAATCAATAAGTTAAAATTTAATAACATAATTAATTGTAACCAACAAATATTTAGAATTAAGGAAAATTGTGAAAACCATAACGATAAAAGCATTTGTAAAAAAACTAAGCTAGCAGACCTAAGTAACGATACCTGTATAACACGAATTCTCAAAAACAACAAAGCCGATTGTAAATTTATAAATAGCCAACATGTACCCGACCACGAAGAATTGTTTACTGGAACGATACTGCTCAACGATTTTAAAAGAGAAATTAATAGACAGGAAGAAAATCCCCCGGAGCAGAGTCAAACCATCCAAACAAGATTCTACATCGCGTCCTAGGACGTCCGCATTTAAAGGGGGAGGAGTTAGCATCCATTATTACAAATAACATAAGCCAACACTATGAATAACCAAGCCAATGCACCCGAACAAATGCCATAAATCACGCGCACCCCGTCAGCATATTTCCAGCAACACGGGACTAAAACAGAATTATGATGAGTCCATGACCACGGCTAAAGCGCATGGACAAGCACCCCGTCAGCAGGTACCACGGGAAGACCATCGTGAGACGCATAACGGACAAGTTGCAGCAATCAAGGCGTCAGCGACAAAGTCGCAACAATCAGCAGAAGCAGCAGTCCGAGGTCTAGATATGATAAGTAACGATTTATACATTAGTCTCAATAAAACATTCAAACGGAACAGACTCGTTTTTTTTTTTAAACCTTGAGGACTCGATTAATTTTTTTTTTTTGTTTGGGGCTAATAAAATTATTTAAAAATTTGTGGCAAAATAGTGTCTAAAAGTAATATTAAATTGTGTTTAATTTTTTATTTTTCCTACTAAAATATTAAATATTATTAAATTGAAATAAATACATAAAAGAAACACAAACAAACACATAATAATTTATAATTAGATGGAAATTATTATAATATTAACATTCAAACCACATTTTAAGTGTCCCTATAGTAGAAGATATTGTGTGGAGTTCTCAAAACCAAAAATCAATTAACAAAAAATAAAAACGATATCTATATAGTGACATATCCAGATCACGCAGATCTCTCATGTCCACACTCACGCTTATCATACAGCATGTCAACATCGCAGACGCACTTTCTATTAATAGAATCATAGCAGGCAAGATAAGATAAGCATAAACAAAGAATGCAACTATCAAAAGAGACCCCTACATAGATGGCAGGTCAAAGTATCATACAGCATGTCAACATCGCAGACGCACTTTCTCTAAATAGAATCATAGCAGGCAAGATAAGATAAGCATAAACAAGGAATGCAAAAGAGACCCTCCATAAACAGACCATGAGATAGAAGCAAGTGCGAGGTTTCCTTATAAATTAAGATTAAGATGCTAGTGGATAATTAGATTAAACCACTAGCATAAGTAGAGTTATTTTGTACACGAAGCCGAGTAGACGTGTTTTTTTTTGTTTAATAAAGAATTATATTATTCCTAAAAAACCGTTGTCGGATTTTTCAATTGGCGCAGCCGGTACAACACTCTCCAAAAACGTAATTGGCGCAGCCGGTAGGATAACAGATTAACTTTGTGAAACGTCGTTTTATTCCATTCAGGAAAACGTACTAGTGTTTCGCGAAACTGTTATCCGCATAAGGACCCCGTGAACCTTGAAAAACTTTTTTTCTAAAAAGTGAACAAAACAACAAAAAAAAAAAAAAAAAAATTAAATCTACAACAAAACGATGTCAGAACTTGATCGGGATTATCGAACGGATTGATCTCATCATGCGACTCTACCCAACCAGTGATGCGCGCCAAATCCTCATACTGTACAGCGCAATCCAGATGCAGTTGTATGGCGACGCGATGAGACCATCATTCAGACACTCACCGAGAGACTGGGCAACACTACGGAGCATCCTCATCTCCACTTACAAAACTCAAACACCTTGTGAGGAACTCCTCAGAAGAGTGTACAACACATATTATGGAGGAAGTATTCGTAAGTTCCTCGAAGAACTCGAGCACAAATCACATGTAATAACTAATAAATTAGCACTAGAAAATAACCTAGAAAATAAAACATTGTATACTAATGCATTAAATAATACAGTTAGGGACGTCATAAATAAGAGACTACCGGACAGATTATATATGCAGTTAGCAAGATACGACATATCCACAACTGACAAACTGAAAGTGGTAGCCCAAGAATTAGGGTTGTACGAGGACCGTATTCCTGAAAAAATAAATAATACATATTACAATAAAAATTATAATCAGAACCCAAGAACTTATCAAAATTTTAACCCCAATTACAATCAGAATTTTAGGAGTCAACAAAATTTTAATCCCAATTACAATCAGAATTTTAGGAGTCAACAAAATTGTAATCCCAATTATAATCAGAATTTTAAGAAGTCAGCAAAATTTTAATAGGAATCAGTATCCCCAAAATGAACCAATGGTTAACAAATCATTGTATAATGAATTTCAGCAAAAATTAAATCAGGGCAGAATACACAACCCTATGAATTACCAATCAAATAATAATAATAATAGACCACCTAACCAACCCATAAAAAGACAACGAACCAGTAACAGTGGTCAATCAAAAATGGATTGGGAGGCAAATTTTCATCAAACAGCCTCGGAAAGGAATCCAAAACCCCATTCATAAACATAATTTTGAATAACATACGAATGCGATGCCTAATAGACACAGGGTCATCAGTAAATTTACTGAATAAAAATTTCCTTAACTACGAAACTTCCACAGAAAATATTACTTGTCACACCATATGTGGGGAAGTACAATTAAATACTAGCATATCTTTAGCCCCTAGCAAGCTTTGTCCTACAGATCAGAAGTTTTACATACATAATTTTTCAAAAAATTTTGACATCCTCTTAGGCAGAACGTTCCTTAAGGATTGTAAAAGCGAGATCAATTACGAGGATGAGTTTGTTCGACTTAATAATTTCCAATTTTTATTTAAGTATAATAACGAAAATAAGAAAAAAGAATTTGTTAACGAAAATAAGAAAAAAGAATATGAAAACGAAAATAGGAAAAAAGAATATAGTAACGAAAATAAGAAAAAAGAATATGAAAACGAAACTAAAGAAGAAGAATATGAAGACCCACCACTAATACAAGATATACATACAGCATACGCATTGGAAAATGAATTAGTGGAAAGTAACCAATTTAGATTAGAACATCTAAATAAAGAAGAAAAATCCAAGTTAACAAGAGTTTTGTTCGAATTTAACGATATTCAGTATAATGAGAGTGACAATTTGACTTTCACAAATACTGTAAAACACGTTATCAATACAAAGAATGAGGACCCTTGTTATCGAAAACCTTATAAATATCCACAAAGCTACGACCAAGAAGTTGAAAAGCAAATGAAAGAAATGATGCACCAAGGCATTATACGACCATCTAATTCACCTTATTGTTCTCCTATCTGGGTCGTACAAAAAAAAGAAGATGCATCCGGAGAGAAAAAATATAGAATTGTCGTCGACTATCGCGGCCTTAACGAAAAAACAATTAGCGATAAGTTTCCTATACCTGTAATGGATGAAATATTGGACAAACTCGGAAAATGTCAATGTTTCACCACAATCGATTTAGCCAAAGGATTTCACCAAATTCAGATGGACGAACAATCAATCGCGAAAACAGCATTCTCAACCAAAGCGGGACATTTCGAATACACACGAATGCCATTTGGCTTGAAAAATGCACCAGCAACCTTTCAACGGTGCATGAATAATCTTCTGGGAGACTTAATTCACAAACATTGTCTAGTTTACATGGATGACACTTCATTGGAAGAACACATATTAGCATTAAAGAAAGTCTTTGGAAAGCTCAGAGAAGCAAATCTAAAACTACAACTAGTAAAGTGTGAATTCATGAAAAAAGAAACTGAATTTCTATGACACATAATAACAACAGAAGGAATAATACCTAATCCAATCAAAATAAAAGCCGTTAAGGAATTTCCAATTCCTAAGACTCCCAAAGAAATCAAAAGATTTCTCGGATTATGCGGATTTTACAGGAAGTTCATCCCAGATTTCGCCAAAGTTGCGAAGCCAATGACCATAAAGCTAAAAAAAGGATCAAAAGTAAATGAAAAAGATGAAACATACATAGAAGCCTTCGAGAAATTAAAGTTACTCATAGTATCCGACCCAATATTGGGTATATCCGGATTTCAAGAAAAAATTCTCACTTACTACAGACGCAAGTAATTATGCATTAGGAGCAGTATTATCACAGGATCACAAACCAATATGTTATGCTAGCAGAACTTTGAACGAGCACGAGATAAATTACTCAGCAATAGAAAAAGAATTATTAGCAATAATATGGGCAACCAAAAATTTCAGATCATATTTATTTGGTAGAAACTTTGAAATACTTAGCGATCACAAACCTCTCATATGGCTAAATAACATAAAAGAGCCAAACATGAAGTTACAAAGGGGGAAAATAAGACTCAACGAATTCGATTATGAAATAAAATACATACCAGGCAAAGAAAACTATGTAGCTGATGCACTTTCACGAATTAAAACTGAAGAAAATAACATAGAAGAAAATTTCATGGGGAATGCTCAAGATAGCATAGTAGCAACAATGCATAGCGCAAACGAGGATAATCAAAATTGTATTCCTATCACAGAAAAACCATTGAATAATTTTAATCATCAAATAGAATTTATAAAAGCAAATACCGAAGAAATAAAGAAAATTAGCTATTTTCACAAAACTAAGATTATAATAACTTACATAGAAATGACACCGGAAAAAGCAGAAGAGATCATAAAAGAATATCTTTGAGCAAAACCCAGCGTTATATACTTCCCACATGAAGGTGACTACACAATATTCCAAAAAGCTTATTTAGAAATAATACAAAGAGATTGTCCGATAAAAATTATGAGAACCACAAAAAAATTAAGAGATATCCAAACTTATTCAGAATTGAAACATACCATATTAAACGATCATACAAAACTTTTACATCCAGGAATAGAAATAAGTATAGTAACGTTTAAAGAAAAATATTATTTCCCGGATTACCAAAAACTAATACAAAACATGATTAACGAATGCCAAATCTGTAATACGTCAAAAGTGGAACACAGGGACACCAAATTTCGTTATGAAATAACACCTGAGATTTTCAACCCTAGAGAAAAATACGTTATAGATTTTTATATGATCAATAATAAGCAATTTTTATCATGCATAGACGTATACTCAAAATATGCTACATTAATAGAAATACATGGTAAAGATTGGTTAGAAGTAAAACGAGCATTATTAAAAATATTCAAAGAAATGGGAAAACCATTAGAAATAAAAGCAGACAAAGACTCAGCATTCATGAGTACAGCATTAAAAATTTGGTTAGATTCAGAAAATGTTAAAATTCAAATCACAACAAGCAAGAAAGGAATATCAGACGTAGAGCGGTTTCATAAAACAATCAACGAAAAACTAAGAATAATCAATTCGGATACAAACGAAGAAAATAAGTTAACCAAATTCGAAATAATACTTTACACTTATAATCATAAAACAATACATAGCACTACTGGTAGAACACCAGCAGATATCTTTATCTATGCCGGATGACCAGCATACAATACCCAGTTGAGAAAAATTAAAAAGATCAATAATCTAAATGAAAACAGAAAAACTTACGAAGTATATACAAACTATAGAGAAATGTCACTTATCAAATCAAAAACAACAAATCCATTCAGGAAAACATGCATAATAAAACAATTAGACAGCAAACATTTCGAAGAAACAAATAAAGGCCGAAGAATCATACATTATAAAACTAAATTTAAAAAGAAAAAGAAAATAAACATAAATAAATATAACAATAATTTCAGGTCAACTACGAAAGATCCATCTACCAGTCCACCTGCTAATAATTATAATATTAACGCTAGCCGTAACTCAGAGTAACACCCAAAATATAGAAGTAAACCACGTAAAAGCACAAAACGGGTTCGTTTTATTTAAAACAGGCTCATTGAGCATACCCTCAGATTTCGAATACCATTGCCTAACAGTAAACTTAACAAAAACCGAAAATACTGAAAAAGATTTAATATCTCAGACACATGATTTTAGTGTTCTACCCCAAATAGAATATCTAGTAGAAAAACTTCATAGAGAAATGAACGGAATAAAGATAATCAAAAGACAGAAACGAGGACTCCTAAATGTAGTAGGAAAAGGTTACAAATATTTATTTGGCACATTAACTGAAGACGACAAAACAGAACTTACTGAAAAAATTGATGATTTAGAAGCTAATAGCATACAGGTAAACGAACTAAACAAAGTCGTAGAAGCAGTCAATCATGGCATACAAGTAATTAAGTTTATTAATGTTTAACTTACAACAATTCACTGAATACATCGAAGATATCGAATTAGGGATGCAACTATCCAGATTGGGAATTTTTAACCCAAAACTACTAAAACATGATCATTTGTTAAATGTTGATTCAGAAAAATTGTTAAATATAAAAACATCAACTTGGATAAAATCCACAACAAATGAAATTATAATAATATCACATATACCAAAAACTCTGTCACAAGAAACTTTGTATTCAATAATACCATATCCAGATGAGAAAAAAAATATTTTAACCGAACTAGGGCTAACTATTAGTGATAAATATTATTTACACAAAAATAACACTTATTCAGCAACAAATAAGAAACTAATTGCAAACGAATGCATAATCGTTATTTTAAAACAAATAAAAGTTGAGTGCAAATATACTAAAATAAGAAAAAATTATGAAATAAATTTCATAGAACCAAATGTAATATTAACTTGGAACCTACCTAAAACCACACTTAATCAAAACTGTATACCACAACAAGTCGAAATTTTAGGAAACAACATTATCAAAGCAACCAATTGTTCTGTTCAATTAGAAGATATCCAGATTTCAAATGTAATATCAGACTTTACGCAAACCATTTATATAAGTAATAACATAACTAAAACAGAGCCGTTAGCATTCTTAGAAACTAAAGAACTCATAAGAGAACATACAAAAACAAATAATACCTTGTTAATCATAAGCTTAACATTAGTGACAGTATTGTCAATAGTAATAATAAGCTATTCTTTGTTCAAATTCAAAAATTTACCAAAACAAATAACAATCAAATATAAGAATAGTGCAGCAACGACACCACACGTCGAATATGAAGAAAAAACAACCGCAGAAAACACCAACGACTTACAGTTATACCCTATACTGAGCGCTTGAGGACAAGCCAATTTCTAAGGGATGGGGAAGTGACATATCCAGATCACGCAGATCTCTCATGTCCACACTCACGCTTCAACACTCTCCAAAAACGTATATATATATATATATATATACTCGTATATATATATATATAGAAAAATTAAGAATCTTTGTTATTCCTTTCTTTTGTTTTAAATCATTTGTTGTTTTTTTTTTTAAATTTGAATCACTCAAGCCATAATATCCCACCAAAAATAACGATAATATGCAAACGAGAAAAATTGGTCGACATATTTATTTAATTATATTCCAACACATTACACACTTGTCAGTTTTAGGTTTAGTATGCTATGGATTATATTAAAGCTGCTTTAAAGTATGCAATAAAATTTGTAAGAGAAATTGTTAATCCCACACATAAAAAATATGCAATAAAATCTGAAAGAAAAATGTTTAATACCCATGCAAATGTATGCAATAAAAATTTGATAATCTCCATACATGCTGAACCCATGCCTAAAAACCAAGCCTAAAACTAAAATAAATAAAATGTCCACCCTCTATCAAATTAACTTAATTAAATTAATTTTAGTCCAAAAGTATACAATAATAGTTTTTTTTTGTGTAATTATGAAATCGCCCTTAAGAAATAATTAATAAATCTGTAAAAATGTAAAAATGGATTCATAAAGTGAGTTGTATTTTCCTACTGGCCGAAATGTTAAGTTAATGCGATCGACAAAACTTTCTTTGGAGACTTGGGGATCATGCAGCGCCGGAAGTCCAATTGGATGGGTGGGTAATGACACATAGCACCCCGACACCATACACCAACACCAACGAAGGTGTCGCGCTTCTCGCATCATATTGGATTAATATGATACACTCCACCTTTTTGGGGGGAGTTATTATTTTGCTTGCTTCGGAGTTAAACTCCAATAATCGAGACTCTAATTAAATAAAATTATGATCGAATAAAAGTTCCAGGATGGTATCAAAAAGACACTCCCACTTCCCGGCACGAGCTACCTCCGGTAGGGTCCCAAATCTAGGATTCCGCTCGCACCATTAACAACCAGTTCAGCTGTGTGTCGATTTTCGGAGTTTGAGTTTGAGAGAGTTACAACATGTGATTTAAATATTGACCTAAGCGTCTTGAAAATGATTTCAGTTGAATGTATTGAAAATAGATCTGATAAACCTAGTGATGTAAAGTATAATGTTATTGCAGAGTTTTAGAAAGAATTTGGCTTAGCGAAGTTTTAGAAGATAGTTTTAACAATAGCATTCTATACGCCGAAATAAGAGGGCATAACTTCAACAAAAGCAGTTAGGGCATAATGATCGCAACGATCGGTACAGATTGGGCTAAACGAAGAGTTCTTTTCATACTGACTTATTGAGTAAAAATTTATGGTTTATATACAAGATCCTGGTCTAAGAACTTGTGGGATGGTTCGGATGGGGCTGAGCTGAGGCCACCAGGCGGGTCGCCCACATAACTACCTACCACATCCTATCCCCTCATCTCACTCCGGGCCGGACTAAGGCGTTATTCGAACCGTGCCGAGTCAGCCTGGCTGGGGGCCCGGATCATAAAGTAGCCCAGTCTTTAACGGTGAGCTCAGGCAAATGGCGACCGCCTGTTCTAATTCAGCCTTACCCGGGTATTGCGGATCTTTGCCTGGGCGGACAAATACTTCTCCGCAACTCGTGGGATTCCATGTACAAGTCACAAAGTATAAAGATACCGCAGGATCTTCCTGCGGAACTTGTCGCAAGGCAATTAGAGGGTCATACTCCTGACGGAGAACGACCCTTTCGTGTGGTAGATAATGCGCCACATCGTGCTGCACCAACAACAAATAGGAGAGTGCCGCAGGCACGAGGAACTCCGGCTGTGAGGCATGGGAGACCGATGCCTGGTACACCCAGACCACCGCACCCACTTCCCACGGGTCATGCTCAGTCACGGAGATTTATCAGTGTTGGAAGACGCCATCATTGACGAAGTCATTGCGTCTAGTGGAAATGTTGCGGTCTCATTCGGGGGCATTCACTTCCGTGTTGGATTCCTGGTAATTCAATGCTCCGATGAGGCCTCAGCTGATTGGCTGAGGACCGCAACTTCGAGGCTACAATCGTGGAAGGGCGTGCCCCTTGAGTGCAAGGCGGAGGACGACATACCGTCGCCCCACTGCATCACGCTGTTCTTCCCCAGGAGTGCAGATCGGTCTACCGAATCCCTGTTGGTTCTGCTGAGGAACCAGAACAGGATCGAAAACGACACCTGGAAGGTGATCTCCAGGAGGAACGAGGGTGGAGGAGCCATCCTGGTGATCGGGATAGATGAACTATCCAAGAATATAATTGTGGAGAAGGGGCACCAAGTCTTCTTCCGTTACGGGACCATCCCCGTATGCGGACTGAAGAAGAAGAAGACTGGAGAAAAGCCCCAACCTGCTCCAATGGGCAAGGAGGATGTCTCAGTGGGCAACACCACCACATCGAACTCTCCTGCCCCGGAGCAGGGCAGTCCGACTGCGCAGCCCGCCGACCCGTCGGAGGATCTCGCAGATGATGAAGAACTGGCGGATGTGACGCTCTGCCAGGAGGAGATGCTGGGGGCCGACGATATCCCCATATTCTCGCAGGAACTGGAGGAGGAGCTGCAGGATGCAGCTGCAGCTGACGTCACTATGACGAGAAGCGGTGACGGGGACAGCTCCAGGCCCCATTCACCGTGTCAGCTGGAGTCTCCCCAGAAGTAGATGTCAAAGGGCATCAACACAGGGCTAGCTATCCACCGAGCTAAGGCAGCCTCGGCGGTCTTAGCAAGGATGTTTACCAACAAACACCTTGGGCTGGCCCTGGTAAAGGAGCCGTGGGTGAACGATGGCATCAAGGGCCTATTCACAACCGACTCAAAGGTAATCTGAGGTCGGAGAGATCCAGCACCCAGAGCTTGTATCATCATGGTAAGGAAAAGTATTAACTTTACTATCCTTTCAGAATTCCTGACTAGAGACAGCGTTCCCATACTGGTGTACACCAAGGGCAGCGCGGTCTCTATGGTCATCGTGTCTGCTTACTTCGCAGGGGATGAACCCTGCCCACCACCAGAGGTTGAGAAGCTGGTGGAGTACTGCAGGAGAGAGAAGATGCCGGTTCTCATCGGATGTGATGCCAATGCGCACCATACTATATGGGCAGCAGTGACATCAATCTAAGGGGTGAGTGCCTATCTGAATTTATTTTTAAACATAATCTAGAACTAGGTAATATCGGATCTACACCGACATTTGTCACTAGGATCAGGGAAGAAGTGCTGGACATCACCCTGATCAGTCGGTCCCTAAAGCCTCACCTTAGGGACTGGCATGTTTCACAAGAGGAATACATGCCCGTTCACAGGACTATCCTATTTAATTTAAAATTAAATGCACACCAGGTCGCAACCCCAGGAAAACCAACTGGGAAGGCTATAAGCCGACCTTAGGGCTCTCCCTAGCCAACGGGTCATCTGGTATACCCAGAAAGCCGCTAGAGCTGGACAAGGCTATTGGTGACCTCAATAAATGCATAATTAATGCATTTGAGGATAACTGCCCGGTAGGGAAAAAGCATATGGAAAAAGATGCCCCATGGTGGAACGACAGCCTACAAAGGCTGCGCGTGACCACACGCCGCCTCTTTAATAAAGCAAAAGGAGACGGATTATGGGAACAGTACCGTCAAAGCCTGACCTCCTACTATAAGTAGATCAGAAAGGCCAAGCGGAAGAACTACAGAAACTTCTGCGAAAGCATAGAAAGACTTAATTGGGCAATTGGTACATTCCAGCCCTATAAGTCCCCTGGAACGGATGGCATATCGCCAGCCTTCCTTCAAACGGGACAGGAAATATTCCTCTCCCGTATTAGGAAGGCATTAGTAAGTAGCCTAGCCCTCGGATACATACCGGGCGCGTGGAGGAGAGCTAGGGTAGTCTTCATCCCCAAGGCAGAGAAGAAAGACATTACCAGCCCAAAGTCCTTCAGACCCATCAGCTTAACATCGTTTTTACTGAAAACGTTGGAAAAGCTGATGTACTACAAAATCAGAAGTACTTTGCTTAAGCAAAGGACGCTGCACCCAACGCAGCATGCATACAGAGTAGGCAGGTCCACGAACACAGCACTTTATCAACTGCGACGTACTTTGAGTGCAACAATTGATAATAAGGAAGTAGTATGTTGTCTCCGCTACTCTGGAGTCTGTTAGTAGACGAACTACTAAACAGACTTGCTAACAGTGGTATTCAATGTCAAGGATATGCCGATGACATTGTTATCATAGCGCGAGGAAAATTCGAAGAATCACTCTGTGACATAGTCCAGTCAGGGCTGAGGATAACATAATACTGGTGTATGGAGGTTGGACTCAACCTAAACCCTACGAAAACAGTCATCGTCCCCTTTACCAAACGACATAAGTTACAGAGGATGAGACAAATATGGCTCTCAGGGGCCCTACTAGAAACGAGTAGGGAGGTCAAATACCTGGGAGTCACATTTGACAGCAGGCTTAACTTTGGCACCCATGTGCAAAACACGATATTAAAGTGCTCCAGGGCGCTTTACTCATATCGTAGTTTTGCTGGTAAATCATGGGGTACATCACCAAAGATATTAAGATGGCTATACCTGATGGTAGTAAGGCCCATGTTAACCTATGGGGTGGTAGCATGGGGTGACAGGGCGCGGTTGGTCACCGTGAAGAAGCAACTACAGAAGTTGCAAAGTGGCCTGCGCATGTATGACAGGAGCTATGCGCACTTGCCCAACAATGGCCCTTGAAGCCTTAATGGAGCTTACACCACTCCACCATATCATAAGGCTCAAACAGAAAGCTACGCTTCTAAGGATATCGGCAGAAGGAGTTGGGGGCAATCATATCCTAAGCCACAAAGAAGCGCATTTCCTTTCAAATGAACTGCCCCTGCTGATGCAACCTAGGGACGAAATGGTAGCCGAATATATATTCGAGCGAAATTTCACAGTTTGTATGAGTAGTAAAAGGGAATGGACAACTCTGGATGTGGTCGATCCCATGAAACCGCACACCATAAAATGGTACACCGACGGATCACTCACGAATCAGGGCACGGGCACTTGGAGTGGTGGGTCCTCGGGTATTCTACCATGAATTCCTGGGAACGCACAACAGCATATTTCAGGCTGAGGTGTGTGCGATAGGGAGATGTGCGGACTTTAATATAGAACGTAACTATGGGAATACGGATATATCCATCCTATCCGATATTCAAGCAGCATTGAAAGCTATAATGAGAACTTAGATAACATCGATGGTAGTCCATGAAGTTCGTTCAAAGCTAGACCTACTCGGGACTCATAACAGGCTCACCCTACGATGGGTCCCGGGCCATAGGTACATAGCTGGAAACGAGGCTGCTGACAAGCAAACAAGAATGGGGGCAGGAAGGCCCCTAACAGGACCAGAACCATATTGTGGCATAGGGAGACACACTATACGACTGGAACTTAGAAACGAGGAAAGGCAGAGACGGCATCAGAGCAGGTCGGAGGCAGTGGGACTCCGGCAAGCCAGATGTCTCCTAGGTGGCTATAATCTTGTACGATTTAAACAAATTATAACCATGGGAAAGAACAGCTTTAGGATACTCACCGGTCTATTGACAGGACACTGTAGACTAAGTAGTCACCTAGCAAAATTAGGTATAAATAGTAGCGACCTGTGCAGGTTTTGCGAAAGAGAGGAGGAATCCTCGATGCACATCCTGGCAGAATGTGTCGCCTTAGCTAGAAGAAGAAGCAGCCTCCTAGGGGTGCATGTTTTGAAGTGCAAAGACATAGAAGACCTCAACCCAACAAAGATCCTCGTATTCGTGCGGGAGTTGGAGCTGATGGAGGAGCTATAAGCTCAGAAGGGGGCACAATAGATCAAATAGGTCGCGGTGCAGCTTTCCACCCTAATAATAATACAAGATTCTTAGACGGTATTGTTTATTTAGAGCTATTTACAAGTTGACTTAACTAATCAATGCGCTTACATATACCATGTCTTAATATTATCTTATTTACGACGCTGCGTGATGCTGTGACTGCTGGCCTCCCGACAGGTGGTGCGAAAACCCACATCAAAGTGCATATTATTCTGCAGCGTATCTGCAGCGTACGATCATCATTTTTACTAATAGTGAAAGGTTGATTTTCAGCGTGGGTTCATTTCTGGGTGTCGTTGATGTTTGGGTTAGCTGCGGTAATCCATTTTTTATGAGCTAGTTTTTAAAAAAATAAGCATTATCATCATAAACGATAATCCGATGTATATATGCTGATGCCCGATTTTTTGGATGTTGTGTGGTAGATGGAAACATTTGTTTGGTATAAGTTCAGTTCGTAGTTCGTGAACTTCATTGTAGTCCAAGACTTTCATGTCTTTTGTTGTTGTTGTATCCGGTAGCTTGGTTGCCGACTTATTGTCCGGCATGTCTCCGAATCGGGGGTATTATGGCAACAATGATGTTGGCGTAACGGTTTGACTGGTTACGGTTATTAGTTAATTGCGTATGGTACATCCTGCTTTTGCTGTTAATAGTCCAGTGGAAAAGTTGCATTTCGAAGCTCATATCGGTAGAGAAAAATGATTGTTTTTGTAGCAGACGAAATCATTTGTTGATCTTGGGTGACTCAACTCCACAAATTTAAACAGCAATTTTTTATGGCAATGAAAGGTATTCGAACTTTGAACAGTTGAAACCCATGTTCGCTCGTAGCTGATATAGGTACCAGATTGAGGCTGATATCAATGGCAACGTTATTTTATTGATAACGTGATTATCTTCTACGGTGCTTTATCATTTTGTATGTCATGAGCATATTCTCTGGGATGACAGGAGGTATTTGATCTGGTTTTAAATGATCTCGTAAATTGTCAAATTGATTTCTTAACTGACGAGGTGACAGGACTTATGGTATTGTGGTCGGTCATTATACCGACTCGTATGCCTGTTAATTTGTTTGCCTGACTGTTGGAAGACCGAAATCGTTGTGCAGCGTCCTGTTACTCACGTATGGTGGAGCTCCAGAGATGTCTCTGAGCACCTTGTTCGGCAAGACTCGAATTTGGCTTATACAAGATTTTGCAGCTGTGCACCAAAATGGAATCCCATATCTCCATGTGGGTACGATGATGCTCCTGTACACCAGCAGCTTGTTGCTCAAGCTGGGTTTGCTAGATGGTCTCAGCAACCAGTTGAGTTTCGTTTATTTTGATCTACACGCTGCTGCCGTGATATGGATGTGTTTGCGCCAGGTAAGTTTCCTGTCCAGATACATACCCAGGTAGCGAACATGGTTCTCCTGAGGTAACACCATGTTGTTGAGTCAAACAGTTGGACAGTTACCATTCCTGAGCGCAAACGTGCAGTGCTGAGACTTGCTCCCGTTGACGCTGATGTTTCACCGGTTGATCCAAGTACTAAAGCCATTCAAGAATCTCTGCGTAACCGCAGCTGCTTTCCAAGCAGTGGTCGAGTTAGCGAGGAACACACTACCCTGGGGTACACTCGCTCTAATGCGGCGGATGTTTGATCGCTCGCCCCTAACTTCAACCATAAAAGAAAGGCCAAGTAAGTAAGACCTCAGCAGTAAATACAGCGCCGATGGTAGCAAAGACTTAAGCTTAAAAAGCAGGCCATCATGCCATACGCGTTGATCAATAACATGAAATGGAAATTATGGAAATTTTCTTCTATATGTCGGAAGCGTTGATGGATTCGTTCACATGCAGGTATATTTGGCCAATCCTTGTGATATCTCTGTCGTGTTGTCTTCTTTTAGTAAGACTAATGATCCTACTTTGATGTTTGCTGACGACCTGTTGAAGGTACTTATGGGCCCACTGTGTTCAAAATGAGTGTTGCCATCGTTGTCCTAACTTATTGCGTTGCTGGGTTGGCTCACTCTCGTCTTGCGCTGTTAGTGGTTCTCTAATTAGGAAATGTCCGTTATATCATTCGGGATTTCTTAGTGGATTTTATATGGTCCATAATAGTCAACGACAGGAAAAATTGTCTCGCTTGTGTGACACCAAGTGCTGACAGATTTCTCATAATCTGTTCTATTAATTTCGGCCTGGCTTTAGTGCACTTGATGCGGTTTTTAACCAAATTTCTCGCCTTACTCTTTCCTTTTGGAATCCAGAATAGCTGTGTTGATTTAGTAAGCAACGTTTGGGGCCGCAATTCATATTCTCCTTATAACCTGGTATTTGACGAGCATATGTTAATACAGCCTACAAGAAGTGGTGCTGGCTCCGGCTGTATGAGCGGTAGTTGGTCGGGGTTCCTTAAAGTTTCTTGCTCTACGTGCGCGCTGTGCATAATACTAATTAAAATATATCGCATATAATAAAATTTGATGACCCCTAAAACACTGACTACTTATTTCATCCTCTATTCAGTATGCGTTTACATATTCATTTTAACAATATTATAATAACAGGTATTCATTTATTTTAATTTTGGTCTACGGGTGATTAATTTTAATTTTGTAACATCTAATATTTTTATATTGTGCATTATTCGAAAATTCTAACTTTAAAGGAGCTTGTTGCACTTAACAAAAAAAATATAATAATATGAAAGAAATTATATGGTTTATTTTAATACATAATAAGTGCAATAGATTTCACCAACTTATTATCAATAGTATTTAGATAATTAGACATTTTCATTTTATTTATTTTTGGTCAGAACGCAAAAAAAATTTAGGTATAAAATTTCAATAGTTAATATAATAAACTAATTTTTGTCTTAACTATTTTAATTTTTTTTTAACACATATTCAAATTTATTTAATTAACTATGTCTATATATAAAAAAATTTTCCTTTTAAATTGTGAATTTAATTATATTTATATATTTTATATTATTTTTTATTTTATTATTATATTTATTATATTATTTATATTTTATTTATTTATATTTATTTATAAACTAATTGATATTAAAGAAAGAAAAAAAATGTATAAATGATTAAATGTTAATGTTAATGTTTTTGATTATTATACTGTTGTCTGTCTTTCTCACATGCTAAATTTGATTACAAAATTTCTAACTAGGTCTCAGTTAGTTTATCTATTTTATTAAAATATATCTATTGACGATTTGATTTTGGTACTTGAGTTATTAGACGATAATAGCAACAGCGTAGAAATATCGTAATTCTAAATAATTCAAAATACTTTATTTGTAATTGTTGGTTTATCCTGGTCGATCAATGACATTATACAGAATTGAAATCGATATATCCAAAACAAATCCTTTATACGTGAATCAAAGATATTTTATCACGTAGTCACTATAAATACGCAGCTCAGTACTATGAGTCTGTTTTGGTCAACCAATCCAACTGAAGAATTGTAGTTACGAAATCCTAAAACAGATTCAAGTCGTGAATCGGTATGTCATGAATTGTGAGAATTGGGAAACAAAAATTGAAGTTAGTTATTTGGTTGGATCAGTGGATGGGCTGGGGAACCAAGCAAATTTCTAATTATTTTCTAAAGATATCCAACTCTAAAAGTATTACTCTATTAATGTATAGTGCTATAATGCTCGGGCCCTCATGTTGGGCGCCATTAATGTGTAGTGTACCAGGGTATTATTTCTTTTTGTATAAGCTATTTTCTTTAGGATAACTTATGTGGTCATTACTAATGAGTGGCTGATGGAGCTGCCAATTTAAGCGACCGGTGTATTGTTGAGCTCGAGATGCGCACTCTCGCTATGCTCGTACTAGCTCTCCGGATTATCGGGGTTCTTTCTTACTCAGGCAATACGGATGTACTCTGCCACATTTAAACAGTGCGCGTTTACAAAACAAGTAACCACTTGGGTTACTGAAATTCAATTATCAATTATGGGAGACGCCGAAACGTCCTATGACTATACCGAGACACTAGTCCTATTAGAGGGAACATAGATGGTAGTTGTCCCTCTTCTCTACCCACCCGGGCATCAGCTGCCCCAAATGGAAATCCATTGAATTCTCTTCGTCGTCGTCGTCCATGAAATTAAAAAGTTCCTGAATGTTCCTCGACATCTTTTTGAATGAGATACTTGTATTCAAGACGCTCTTTTATATCCGAAATTCCCTACACTGAGTACATTCGATCCATACATAAATTACCCGAAACCTTAGTTCACAGGTCCGAAGGTTTAAAGGAAATTACTGACAGGTTCATCACAAATCAATACTGTTCATGAAATTTTAATCTATTAATAGCACGCACACGTACGATTTCAAAGAACTTCATTAATATTTATTCAAGAGCAAAACTGGGTATATATAGTAGCGACCTGTGCAGGTTTTGTGAAAGAGAGGAGGAATCCTCGATGCACATCCTGGCAGAGTGTGTCGCCTTAGCTAGAAGAAGAGGCAGCCTCCTAGGGGTGCATGTTTTGAAGTGCAAAGACATAGAAGACCTCAACCCAACAAAGATCCTCGTATTCGTGCGGGAGTTGGAGCTGATAGAGGAGCTATAAGCTCAGAAGGGGCACAATAAATCAAATAGGTCGCGGTGCAGCTTTCCACCCTAATAATAATACAAGATTCTTAGACGGTATTGTTTATTTAGAGCTATTTACAAGTTGACTTAACCAATCAATGCGCTTACATATACCATGTCTTAATATTATCTTATTTACGACGCTGCGTGATGCTGTGACTGCTGGCCTCCCGACAGGTGGTGCGAAAACCCACATCAAAGTGCATATTATTCTGCAGCGTATCTGCAGCGTACGATCATCATTTTTAATAATAGTGAAAGGTTGATTTTCAGCGTGGGTTCATTTCTGGGTGTCGTTGATGTTTGGGTTAGCTGCGGTAATCCATTTTTTATGAGCTAGTTTTTAAAAAAATAAGCATTATCATCATAAACGATAATCCGATGTATATATGCTAATGCTCGATTTTTTGGATGTTGTGTGGTAGATGGAAACATTTGTTTGGTATAAGTTCAGTTCGTAGTTCGTGAACTTCATTGTAGTCCAAGACTTTCATGTCTTTTGTTGTTATTGTATCCGGTAGCTTGGTTGCCGACTTATTGTGTATTATGGCAACAATGATGTTCGCGTAACGGTTTGACTGGTTACGGTTATTAGTTAATTGCGTATGGTACATCCTGCTTTTGCTGTTAATAGTCCAGTGGAAAAGTTGCATTTCGAAGCTCATATCGGTAGAGAAAAATGATTGTTTTTGTAGCAGACGAAATCATTTGTTGATCTTGGGTGACTCAACTCCACAAATTTAAACAGCAATTTTTTATGGCAATGAAAGGTATTCGAACTTTGAACAGTTGAAATCCATGTTCGCTCGTAGCTGATATAGGTACCAGATTGAGGCTGATATCAATGGCAACGTTATTTTATTGATAACGTGATTATCTTCTACGGTGCTTTATCATTTTGTATGTCATGAGCATATTCTCTGGGATGACAGGAGGTATTTGATCTGGTTTTAAATGATCTCGTAAATTGTCAAATTGATTTCTTAACTGACGAGGTGACAGGACTTATGGTATTGTGGTCGGTCATTATACCGACTCGTATGCCTGTTAATTTGTTTGCCTGACTGTTGGAAGACCGAAATCGTTGTGCAGCGTCCTGTTACTCACGTATGGTGGAGCTCCAGAGATGTCTCTGAGCACCTTGTTCGGCAAGACTCGAATTTGGCTTATCCAAGATTTTGCAGCTGTGCACCAAAATGGAATCCCATATCTCCATGTGGGTACGATGATGCTCCTGTACACCAGCAGCTTGTTGCTCAAGCTGGGTTTGCTAGATGGTCTTATCAACCAGTTGAGTTTCGTTTATTTTGATCTACACGCTGCTGCCGTGATATGGATGTGTTTGCGCCAGGTAAGTTTCCTGTCCAGATACATACCCAGGTAGCGAACATGGTTCTCCTGAGGTAACACCATGTTGTTGAGTCAAACAGTTGGACAGTTACCATTCCTGAGCGCAAACGTGCAGTGCTGAGACTTGCTCCCGTTGACGCAGATGTTTCACCGGTTGATCCAAGTACTAAAGCCATTCAAGAATCTCTGCGTAACCGCAGCTGCTTTCCAAGCAGTGGTCTAGTTAGCGAGGAACACACTACCCTGGGGTACACTCGCTCTAATGCGGCGGATGTTTGATCGCTCGCCCCTAACTTCAACTATAAAAGAACGGCCAAGTAAGTAAGACCTCAGCAGTAAATACAGCGCCGATGGTAGCAAAGACTTAAGCTTAAAAAGCAGGCCATCATGCCACGCGTTGATCAATAACATGAAATGGAAATTATGGAAATTTTCTTCTATATGTCGGAAGCGTTGATGGATTCGTTCACATGCAGGTATATTTGGCCAATCCTTGTGATATCTCTGTCGTGTTGTCTTCTTTTAGTAAGACTAATGATCCTACTTTGTTGTTTGCTGACGACCTGCTGAAGGTACTTATGGGCCCACTGTGTTCAAAATGAGTGTTGCCATCGTTGTCCTAACTTATTGCGTTGCTGGGTTGGCTCACTCTCGTCTTGCGCTGTTAGTGGTTCTCTAATTAGGAAATGTCCGTTATATCATTCGGGATTTCTTAGTGGATTTTATATGGTCCATAATAGTCAACGACAGAGTGGAAAAATTGTCTCGCTTGTGTGACACCAAGTGCTGACAGATTTCTCATAATCTGTTCTATTAATTTCGGCCTGGCTTTAGTGCACTTGATGCGGTTTTTAACCAAATTTCTCGCCTTACTCTTTCCTTTTGGAATCCAGAATAGCTGTGTTGATTTAGTAAGCAACGTTTGGGGGCCGGAATTCATATTCTCCTTATAACCTGGTATTTGACGAGCATATGTTAATACAGCCTACAAGAATTGGTGCTGGCTCCGGCTGTATGAGCGGTAGTTGGTCGGGGTTCCTTAAAGTTTCTTGCTCTACGTGCGCGCTGTGCATAATACTAATTAAAATATATCGCATATAATAAAATTTGATGACCCCTAAAACACTGACTACTTATTTCATCCTCTATTCAGTATGCGTTTACATATTCATTTTAACAATATTATAATAACAGGTATTCATTTATTTTAATTTTGGTCTACGGGTGATTAATTTTAATTTTGTAACATCTAATATTTTTATATTGTGCATTATTCGAAAATTCTAACTTTAAAGGAGCTTGTTGCACTTAACAAAAAAAATATAATAATATGATAGAAATTATATGGTTTATTTTAATACAAAATAAGTGCAATAGATTTCACCAACTTATTTTCAATAGTATTTAGATAATTAGACATTTTCATTTTATTTATTTTTGGTCAGAACGCAAAAAAAATTTAGGTATAAAATTTCAATAGTTAATATAATAAACTAATTTTTGTCTTAACTATTTTAATTTTTTTTTAACACATATTCAAATTTATTTTATTAACTATGTACTATATATAAAAAAATTTTCCTTTTAAATTGTGAATTTAATTAATTTAAATTTTTACTTTAAATCGAAAAAATAAAAAAATTAGAGTGAAATCCAAAAAAAAATCTCGGAACATAAGGAGTAAATTCAGCTGCCCCAAATGGAAATCCATTGAATTCTCTTCGTCGTCGTCGTCCATGAAATTAAAAAGTTCCTGAATGTTCCTCGACATCTTTTTGAATGAGATACTTGTATTCAAGACGCTCTTTTATATCCGAAATTCCCTACACTGAGTACATTCGATCCATACATAAATTTCCAGAAACCTTAGTTCACAGGTCCGAAGGTTTAAAGGAAATTACTGACAGGTTCATCACAAATCTTTACTGTTCATGAAATTTTAATCTATTAATAGCACGCACACGTACGATTTCAAAGAACTTCATTAATATTTATCCAAGAGCAAAACTGGGTATATATAGTAGCGACCTGTGCAGGTTTTGTGAAAGAGAGGAGGAATCCTCGATGCACATCCTGGCAGAGTGTGTCGCCTTAGCTAGAAGAAGAGGCAGCCTCCTAGGGGTGCATGTTTTGAAGTGCAAAGACATAGAAGACCTCAACCCAACAAAGATCCTCGTATTCGTGCGGGAGTTGGAGCTGATGGAGGAGCTATAAGCTCAGAAGGGGCACAATAGATCAAATAGGTCGCGGTGCAGCTTTCCACCCTAATAATAATACAAGATTCTTAGACGGTATTGTTTATTTAGAGCTATTTACAAGTTGACTTAACCAATCAATGCGCTTACATATACCATGTCTTAATATTATCTTATTTACGACGCTGCGTGATGCTGTGACTGCTGGCCTCCCGACAGGTGGTGCGAAAACCCACATCAAAGTGCATATTATTCTGCAGCGTATCTGCAGCGTACGATCATCATTTTTACTAATAGTGAAAGGTTGATTTTCAGCGTGGGTTCATTTCTGGGTGTCGTTGATGTTTGAGTTAGCTGCGGTAATCCATTTTTTATGAGCTAGTTTTTAAAAAAGTTAGCATTATCATCATAAACGATAATCCGATGTATATATGCTGATGCTCGATTTTTTGGATGTTGTGTGGTAGATGGAAACATTTTGTAGCATATAACCTGGTATTCTGGTGAGCGGATGATAGTGTAGTCTACAAGGAGGGGTGCACGCGCTGGCTCCGGCTGTATGACCGGTGGGTGGTCGGGGTTCCTTAAGGTTCCTTGCGCTACGTGCTCGCTGGGTATAATATTAATTTAAAAAAATATCGCGTGCGGGTGTCGTTCGACCAAATTACCGGGAAGGGGGAAGAGAGGAAAAGGGAATTGCACGATCTCATACATATAACATGGAGGCGACACTCCAGGGTTTTTGTCGTCGAAGCTGGGCTGGTGTTATTGCCGCAGCAGATGCCCACCCTACCTAGATCATCGGCACCTAAACATAATGATATTAGATGATCCCTAAAACAACGACCACTTATTTCATTCACTGTCCAGTGTGCGTTGCATGACTCCCAAGAAAAAAAAATTATTTCATATACATTTTAACTATATTCTAATACATATATTCATTTATTTCCGTTTTTGTATTCATTTAGTAAAAGTAATATTCTTAAGTATTAAATTATTTGATAATTATAACTTTACATTAAATACAAAAAAAAAATGAAAAAAAAGAATTACAATGAAATCAAAAAAAAAAAATCTCTGAACATACGGAGTATAAGGGCGCAACCAGATTATTAAATTAAATTATTTGGTAACTTGTTTCTTTTGTTTAATTAATTTCTCTACTGATATATTTTAGACTACTTCAATTTTATAATTAACTATTTATTATAACATTTTTTTTTTTTTTTTGTATAATAGGAATATATATTTATTATATTATTTATATTTTATTAATTTATATTTACTTTTCTTATATATTTACAAATTTATTTATTTTTTTTGTAACCGAATGCTTCATTTCTATATCGGAGTTTTTTTTTTCATTCATATTTTTTTTCTTGCAGCTACTTCGATATTAAAGTTGTAGCATGCTTTCGGGCTGTGGTTTAGCATGAATTAACACCTCAAAAGCCCACTAAAAATTCGGCCGCTCAGAGAAAGGGCGATCAACGTTGAGTGAGATTTTTTTTCTTTTATGTCTTTCTCCTCTTCAACTTAAGTGAGTTTTACCCATCGAACTTTACACTGTTTTCTTTTATTCTTGCATTTTTTTTTCACTTTAATATCGAAGCATTGTTGCTGATTACCAACAATAAAATTTAGGGGAAAGGTAAATTTTGGGATCAGATGCACTTACTTGGGGTATCCTCCACGTCCAAAAGATCTTTTGTAGCGGGGCATCTGAGCGGCTGGGGAGGTTAATGGATTAATTAATTTTAAAACAACAATTTTATTGTTGGCGATTGTTGAACATTTTTTTTTTCACTTATTTTTCTTTTGGTTCGTTTAACATAATCGGTTCGCACCAAATACCCTACATATAGTCTATGATTGATTTCACTGGTAACTTAGGTAATTGATACTTAATGGATTTAATTTGTAATTAATGATTATTAATTTTTTTCTTGGTTTCAAGTAATAAAAAAAAGGAAACAATAAAAAAAAATTAGATAAGGCAGGGCACATTATGGGCGTATCAGCCGCATCGCTCGATGATTCGACGCTGCGAACGTAGATACCGCCTCAATCCACTCCCGAGGCGACTGTACCGTGGTCCCGCGTTGTCAAAGCGTTTGGCACTGGCTGATCAGCCGATTAGTTCCGTGGCAAAAAAAATATGTTTTCCTTCTTTTTTTTCCAGCGGTCCAATGGGTCGCGTTTCAATATCGCATTCGTATATATTTAGAGACCACATATTTATTATAGTTATTTAATTAAGAGTTTTTCTCATTTCTTTTGTTTTTTTTTATGGCAAGACATGGTGAATGGTTTCAGTGGCGGCTATTGTCGCTTAACAACTTTGGAACATATTTTTCCCCACGAAATAATTTTTTTTTTTTCTTTCCCTTTTTTTTATAATGTTATTTCTGCACACCGGGAATTTTTCTTGGCCGGGTTCAATTATATTATTAATTCAGGCGAAGCAAAAAAAAATTTCGGGTTATGGACCAATTCCATCGCGCCCACGTGTCATTCCATTATCACCTCGAAAACCAGGAGAACAAAAACCAAAGTCGAGGAGACGCGCACAACTGTCCCCTTTGGCAGACAAAAACTCAAGCTCCTCTATTATAAAAATATTCACCCAACTAACCAAAAGGGCTCGACATTCTGCTTTACCTCATAGAGGGCGTCGGCCAAAGCTCGGCTTAAAAAAAAAAAGCATTCTCATCGGCGTACCATTTTAATACCTTGGCAAGCGCACTACAATTTGTTTGGTATAAGTTCAGTTCGTAGTTCGTGAACTTCATTGTAGTCCAAGACTTTCATGTCTTTTGTTGTTGTTGTATCCGGTAGCTTGGTTGCCGACTTATTGTCCGGCATGTCTCCGAATCGGGGGTATTATGGCAACAATGATGTTCGCGTAACGGTTTGACTGGTTACGGTTATTAGTTAATTGCGTATGGTACATCCTGCTTTTGCTGTTAATAGTCCAGTGGAAAAGTTGCATTTCGAAGCTCATATCGATAGAGAAAAATGATTGTTTTTGTAGCAGACAAAATCATTTGTTGATCTTGGGTGACTCAACTCCACAAATTTAAACAGCAATTTTTTATGGCAATGAAAGGTATTCGAACTTTGAACAGTTGAAATCCATGTTCGCTCGTAGCTGATATAGGTACCAGATTGAGGCTGATATCAATGGCAACGTTATTTTATTGATAACGTGATTATCTTCTACGGTGTTTTATCATTTTGTATGTCATGAGCATATTCTCTGGGATGACAGGAGGTATTTGATCTGGTTTTAAATGATCTCGTAAATTGTCAAATTGATTTCTTAACTGACGAGGTGACAGGACTTATGGTATTGTGGTCGGTCATTATACCGACTCGTATGCCTGTTAATTTGTTTGCCTGACTGTTGGAAGACCGAAATCGTTGTGCAGCGTCCTGTTACTCACGTATGGTGGAGCTCCAGAGATGTCTCTGAGCACCTTGTTCGGCAAGACTCGAATTTGGCTTATCCAAGATTTTGCAGCTGTGCACCAAAATGGAATCCCATATCTCCATGTGGGTACGATGATGCTCCTGTACACCAGCAGCTTGTTGCTCAAGCTGGGTTTGCTAGATGGTCTCAGCAACCAGTTGAGTTTCGTTTATTTTGATCTACACGCTGCTGCCGTGATATGGATGTGTTTGCGCCAGGTAAGTTTCCTGTCCAGATACATACCCAGGTAGCGAACATGGTTCTCCTGAGGTAACACCATGTTGTTGAGTCAAACAGTTGGACAGTTACCATTCCTGAGCGCAAACGTGCAGTGCTGAGACTTGCTCCCGTTGACGCAGATGTTTCACCGGTTGATCCAAGTACTAAAGCCATTCAAGAATCTCTGCGTAACCGCAGCTGCTTTCCAAGCAGTGGTCGAGTTAGCGAGGAACACACTACCCTGGGGTACACTCGCTCTAATGCGGCGGATGTTTGATCGCTCGCCCCTAACTTCAACCATAAATTGATCAATAACATGAAATGGAAATTATGGAAATTTTCTTCTATATGTCGGAAGCGTTGATGGATTCGTTCACATGCAGGTATATTTGGCCAATCCTTGTGATATCTCTGTCGTGTTGTCTTCTTTTAGTAAGACTAATGATCCTACTTTGATGTTTGCTGACGGACCTGCTGAAGGTACTTATGGGCCCACTGTGTTCAAAATGAGTGTTGCCATCGTTGTCCTAACTTATTGCGTTGCTGGGTTGGCTCACTCTCGTCTTGCGCTGTTAGTGGTTCTCTAATTAGGAAATGTCCGTTATATCATTCGGGATTTCTTAGTGGATTTTATATGGTCCATAATAGTCAACGACAGAGTGGAAAAATTGTCTCGCTTGTGTGACATCAAGTGCTGACAGATTTCTCATAATCTGTTCTATTAATTTCGGCCTGGCTTTAGTGCACTTGATGCGGTTTTTAACCAAATTTCTCGCCTTACTCTTTCCTTTTGGAATCCAGAATGCTGTGTTGATTTAGTAAGCAACGTTTGGGGGCCGGAATTCATATTCTCCTTATAACCTGGTATTTGACGAGCATATGTTAATACAGCCTACAAGAAGTGGTGCTGGCTCCGGCTGTATGAGCGGTAGTTGGTCGGGGTTCCTTAAAGTTTCTTACTCTACGTGCGCGCTGTGCATAATACTAATTAAAATATATCGCATATAATAAAATTTGATGATCCCTAAAACACTGACTACTTATTTCATCCTCTATTCAGTATGCGTTGCATGACTCCCAAAAGAAAAAAAAATTTACATATTCATTTTAACAATATTATAATAACAGGTATTCATTTATTTTGATTTTGGTCTACGGGTGATTAATTTTAATTTTGTAACATCTAATATTTTTATATTGTGCATTATTCGAAATTTCTAACTTTAAAGGAGCTTGTTGCACTTAACAAAAAAAATATAATAATATGAAAGAAATTATATGGTTTATTTTAATACAAAATGAGTGCAATAGATTTCACAAACTTATTATCAATAGTATTTAGATAATTAGACATTTTCATTTTATTTATTTTTGGTCAGAACGCAAAAAAAATTTAGGTATAAAATTTCAATAGTTAATATAATAAACTAATTTTTGTCTTAACTATTTTAATTTTTTTTTAACACATATTCAAATTTATTTTATTAACTATGTACTATATATAAAAAAAATTTTCCTTTTAAATTGTGAATTTAATTAATTTAAATTTTTACTTTAAATCGAAAAAATAAAAAAATTAGAGTGAAATCCAAAAAAAAATCTCGGAACATAAGGAGTATAAGGGCAAAACCAAATTATTAATGTATTTAATTTAGTAAATTATTTTCTTATTTAATTTATTATTTATCTACTTTTATATATTATTTCAATACCATGATTAATTATGTAATTTTTTTTTTCATAATATTAATCATAATATATATTTAATATATTATTTATATTTTATTTATTTATATTTATTTATAAACTAATTGATATTAAAGAAAGAAAAAAAATGTATAAATGATTAAATGTTAATGTTAATGTTTTTGATTATTATACTGTTGTCTGTCTTTCTCACATGCTAAATTTGATTACAAAATTTCTAACTAGGTCTCAGTTAGTTTATCTATTTTATTAAAATATATCTATTGACGATTTGATTTTGGTACTTGAGTTATTAGACGATAATAGCAACAGCGTAGAAATATCGTAATTCTAAATAATTCAAAATACTTTATTTGTAATTGTTGGTTTATCCTGGTCGATCAATGACATTATACAGAATTGAAATCGATATATCCAAAACAAATCCTCTATACGTGAATCAAAGATATTTTATCACGTAGTCACTATAAATACGCAGCTCAGTACTATGAGTCTGTTTTGGTCAACCAATCCAACTGAAGAATTGTAGTTACGAAATCCTAAAACAGATTCAAGTCGTGAATCGGTATGTCATGAATTGTGAGAATTGGGAAACAAAAATTGAAGTTAGTTATTTGGTTGGATCAGTGGATGAGCTGGGGAACCAAGCAAATTTCTAATTATTTTCTAAAGATATCCAACTCTAAAAGTATTACTCTATTAATGTATAGTGCTATAATGCTCGGGCCCTCATGTTGGGCGCCATTAATGTGTAGTGTACCAGGGTATTATTTCTTTTTGTATAAGCTATTTTCTTTAGGATAACTTATGTGGTCATTACTAATGAGTGGCTGATGGAGCTGCCAATTTAAGCGACCGGTGTATTGTTGAGCTCGAGATGCGCACTCTCGCTATGCTCGTACTAGCTCTCCGGATTATCGGGGTTCTTTCTTACTCAGGCAATACGGATGTACTCTGCCACTCTAAAAGTATTACTCTATTAATGTATAGTGCTATAATGCTCGGGCCCTCATGTTGGGCGCCATTAATGTGTAGTGTACCAGGGTATTATTTTTTTTTGTATAAGCTATTTTCTTTAGGATAACTTATGTGGTCATTACTAATGAGTGGCTGATGGAGCTGCCAATTTAAGCGACCGGTGTATTGTTGAGCTCGAGATGCGCACTCTCGCTATGCTCGTACTAGCTCTCCGGATTATCGGGGTTCTTTCTTACTCAGGCAATACGGATGTACTCTGCCACATTTAAACAGTGCGCGTTTACAAAACAAGTAACCACTTGGGTTACTGAAATTCAATTATCAATTATGGGAGACGCCGACACGTCCTATGACTATACCGAGACACTAGTCCTATTAGAGGGAACATAGATGGTAGTTGTCCCTCTTCTCTACCCACCCGGGCATCAGCTGCCCCAAATGGAAATCCATTGAATTCTCTTCGTCGTCGTCGTCCATGAAATTAAAAAGTTCCTGAATGTTCCTCGACATCTTTTTGAATGAGATACTTGTATTCAAGACGCTCTTTTATATCCGAAATTCCCTACACTGAGTACATTCGATCCATACATCCATTTTGTTTTTGTTTTTTTTTTTTTGAAGTCGCTTATACAAAACACAAAATCTCATAAGCACTTTAGCTCAAAAATTAATTATTTGCAAGTGGGCGCGTGCACCACACAGCTGACTGATCATTCATGGTTTTCATGGATTAACTTTTAGGGTAATCTGGCACTAGCGGATAATAAACTCGGAATTACTTGATTTCAAACTTTTTTTTATTGTCTCCTAATAAAAATATGCGTATATGCGCTGAATCGGGAACCGTGGGATGAGTTGTCCTCATGGATTAAACCCAATTCCGCACTTCCGTCCCGCTGACTAGCGACGCTTCCGATGTCGATTCCATGAAATAAGGCTGACTAATTACAACCTTGTCGTGTTGAATCAATCCCGCGGTGTAAATTATTAAGGCGTGCAGCTGGCTCGAACTGGTGGCAGGTCTGGTCTATACTCTTCCCCCAGGAATGGCCTATAACAGTTGAAATTGGTTGGATCGAATTTTTCTATCACCAATTGCTCTAACATACCTTTTATTATCTACCGCACTTTCACAATAATAAATATATTTGTAATACACTGTAACCTTTGAAGTTACAATCATGTGTTTTTATTCAATGTTTTATACACTGTCGATTTGCAAAGTACACGACTTCTTTCTTTCAATAACCTTGACAGTTTGACCGCAACAAGGTCTCGCTTGAACCGTGCGCTTATTAAAAAGCTCTTGCTGAGCGCTTCTTGAGTGAGCGATTTCGTACTGCGTTTTGAGTGGTTCTTTCTAGTCGGTTATCTGCTTATCTCTTCGCTTGCGCGGCCGCCTAATCAACAACGACTAATTTTAGGGTGGACCAAGAATTGTACCAAAAAAAATATTATTGTATGACTACTACAGACTTCGATATTAAAGTGCTAGCATACTTTTGGGCGGATTGCTCTTAGAAAGTTGCTTAATCCTCGTCCTGCGAAATACCTTAAGTTTTTTTGCTCTACGTGCTCGCTGTGTATAATACTAATTTAAAAAGATATCGCGTGCGGTTATAGTGCGAACAAATTACTGGGAAGGGCGAAGAGAGGAAAAGGGAATATGAACGATCTCATTAATATAATATGGAGGCGACACTCTTGGGTTTTCGTCGTTTGAGCTGGGCTGATGTAGATGTAGATGCCCACCCTACATAGATCGTCAGGTATCTAAACATAATAATATTTGATGATCCCTTAAGCAACGACTACTTATTTCATCCTATATTCAGTGTGCGTTCCATGACTCCCAAAAGAAAAAAAAAATTTCATATTCATTTTAACAATATTCTAATAACAGGTATTCATTTATTTTAAATTTAGTCTACGGGTGATTAATTTTCATTTTGTAACAACTAATATTTTTATATTGTACATTATTCGAAAATTATAATTTTAAATGAGCTTGTTGCAGTTAACAAAAAAAAAAAATACAATAATATAAAATAAATTATAAGGTTTAATATAATACAAAATAAGTGCAATAGATTTTAGCAACTTATTATCAATAGTATTTGGGTAATTAGACATTTTCATTTTATTTATTTTTGGTCAGAACGCAAAAAATATAGGTATACAATTTCAATAGTTAATATAATAAATTAATTTTTGTCTTAACTATTTTAATTTTTTTTTTTTTTTTGTTAACCCATATTTTAATTTAAATTATTCATTTATTTAATTAAAAAAATTGTTATTTATTTCATTTATTATTTATCTCCTTATATATATATATATATATATATATATATATATATATACTATTTCAATACCATGATTATTTATTTAATATTTTTTTCATAATATTAATAA
>JAWNLX010000129.1:0-17513 GCA_035042055.1 Drosophila macrothrix | reverse complement strand
TCATCTAGCTTCTCAGTAGCAGGCGATACGGCATAGTGACGCTGTTTTATAGGTTTAGCATCGGATACATCAATTACGTGTGATATTACCCAATCCTTTATTTGAAAATTACGGGAACAACTTTATTCCTACAGCAATTTTTGTTGTTTTGGAGTCATTTCTCGCATTATCGGGTCATTTAGTGATGAAATATTTAGACTCTGTGTCATTAAGTGTAAAGCTAACTAGTTGAAAACTGTCCAAAAGTCAATTCCAAGGTAAAGTTCTGCAGCTAGAGAAGGAACTAAATAGAATGTCAAATTCTTAGACTCTCCCCTGTAAGTTACTTCTGCAAATACTCTGCCAACCAAGTTTTGGGCTTCTCCATCAGCCGTCCTTACTATGGAGTTCATTGCCTTATAATTTAGATCCCCATGAAGGAGTTCCGATGCGAAAGTACCCCCGATACAGCTGACCGAAGCCCCAGTGTCCATAAGTCCCACTATGGTTTAACCAAGCAGCACTACCTGGGCATGAGGGTGTAAATCATTAGGTGTGGCTATTATTGAAGCTAACAGCAATTTATTTTCTATTCGACATAAACTTTTAAAATCAGTTCCACGACGTTTACAACGGGTTTTTGGTCTGTCCGGTAGATCAACACGATTGTTGGAAGGTAAGTCTGGTTGAATGGATTGACATGAGGCTGGGAGCGACAAGGTTAGTCATACACTCTTGGTGACCTTTTCCAGCGCAATTCCAGCATGACAAATCTACCGTCGAAAAGTCATCCTCAATATTGGATGTAGTTTCTTCATCAGAGACCATGTCATACTTGGTTTCGGAAATGGCATTCACTAGACGTCGAGGAACAATTGATTGCTTCGCTTTTAAAACGGAATGCATGAAGATTTCTCGAGTCCGAATTAGATGACGCAAATCCTTCACAGTGCTAGCAGGCTCCTATAATATCTCATGCTGAATATCAGCCAACAGGTGGTTGGTTCTTAAGGTCTCTACCAAAGACTTTTCGGATATGGGCTCGGACAGTTTATCCGCTAAGGCAGCTATAATCCCATAAAAACCGTCAAATGATTCATTTGATCTTTGCTTACGATGTTCTATTTCGGTCCTTATATTCCTGTCCGTCCGATCATCCTTAAATTGACCACGAAGGGCCACGCACAAGTCTGGCCAATAAACTTCCGGGACACTTTTATGGTAGCGCCAGTACCATTCGCTAGCACTCCCATCGAACAGGTTACTGGCATATCTGGCCGTCAACTCGAAATTATCATCTAATGTTTGCTTTGAAAATCTTCTATGGACATAGTGGTCTTGCCGGTAAACCTAATTTTCCAATTAGCCATTATCTAACTTATCCGATCTGGACGAATGTCAGAACCCAATTTTCCATTACCAGGTGATACTGCAGCTGCCGAATGCGACCTATCACCACCCGAATGAAGAGAGTTTTCGAAATGTGGTGCCTGATTGGTTGTAGAAGCATTCCTTGCTGTCTGGCTTTGAGCGAAGCCCGAGGTCGGTGCCATTGTAGAAGGTAAACGAAGGGATTGCTCTATCGTTTGATTTTGTACTTCAGATAGGGGCCGCACCTGAGAAGGAGTTACATTAGCTAGGTTGGCAATTGGACTAACTCTAAGACCTTCTGAAAGGGCTTGGACCAAGTCGGGTTTCCTCGACCATAGCCACTCTTATAGTTTCGATCATCGATTGTTGAATCGATTCTATGTTTGATACCTCTTGCTGCGTGGTTGTTGAGCTCTGCGAAAAATGAATATCTTCCGTGTTGCGCATTTCGACTTGATCGAGATTTGTAACACGTTTCGCTTGAGCTCTGGTCTGAAGAGACTGAAATGTTGAGGGCCTCCTTGCATTTGTCGTAGAGGGTCCAGTGGGACTAAGATTCTCAGTTGAAGCCGAAGTTAGGCGTGTCAGACTCTGCTTACAAATTGGGCACACCTTCATTTTGCCGGCTTGGGAATTGAAGCACGGTCTATGAAAGTAATGTCCGCAAGAGGTTGCTAATAACTGACCCTGGAACAAATGCAACAATATTTGCCTGTGTTACTAAGTCAGATCTTCTGTACTATGTGTTGAAAATATGTAAAAGATCAATACAACATTCCGATTACTAATGTGAATAACAGAAAATATCGATACTGCGCTCGATACCTTAACTTAAGAATACATTGAATAAAAGTTCTTCTTAGTCTAACCGCCAAACCTAGTGCATCACTTTTTGCCGCTTTAAAAACCCAACAGGTTATGGGCCCAGGCATAAAAGAAAAAGTTGAATGAAACTAAGGTTATATTGAAAAGCCGCGTTTAAGGTCGAGTGACACTTTTAATTAGAATTTCATAATTTTGTATTGCTGTGTGCATTACCAACTAAAGTTTTCTGTGTGAGAACAAGTACGAGTGAAAAAATGAGTGCGCTGTACAATATAGACAAGTTGGACGAAACAAATTATGATTCGTGGTGTGTTCAAATGAAAAGTGTGCTAATTCACCAGGAGCTATGGTCCGTCACTTCGGGATCTATGAAATGCCCAAGTTCAGACAAGACGAGTGAATATAGTCAGTGGATATCAAAAAACGAAAAGGCCTTAGCGGTGATAACTCTCTCAATAAGAGGTTCTGAGCTTGGTCACATTAAGAAATGTGATTCGGCGTCGAGTGCGTGGATAACCCTAAAGGCAGTACATCAGCCCACCGGTCCAGTAAGAAAGGTTACATTGTTCAAGAAATTACTCTTCATGCGGATGAACGAAAATGAGAACATGCAAATGTATATTGCAAATTTTGTGAAAACCGTGGATCAGTTAACAGAGATTGGCATTGTGCTGCAAGAGGAAATATATGTTATTTTACTCTTGGCAAGTTTACCAAAATCATATGAAAATTTGGTTGTAGCATTGGAATCACGTGATGAATTACCAAAGTTTAGTACTTTGAAGGTTAAATTGATCGAAGAGTGTGATAGACGCAAGAACGAAGCACATATAGAGAGTGTGAACGAAAATAATGCACAGGCATTTTTAAGCAAAGCACACTGTACCAAAGAGAGTGCAAAAAAGACAGACAAAGTAGGCAAGAACCGAAACAAAAAAATTAAATGTTACAATTGCGGTAAAATTGGCCACATTTCTGCAGAATGTAGGTCCAAGGCGAACGAAGGTTATGCAAAAGGAAGAGACGAAAAATCATTCTTCACGGTGCTAAGTGCAAAAAACGGTGAACGATTGCTTGATAAGTCAGCGTGGTGCTTAGATAGTGGCGCCACAGCTCATATGTGCGCAAATCAAAATATGTTTAATTCATTTGAACAATTCACTGATACAGTCACACTTGCTGGTGAAAAATCACTAGAAGTAGTCGGACGGGGAGTCGTCATGATTAAAACGGAATCGTCAACAATAAAACTTACAAACGTTCTTTATGTGCCACAATTACAATGTAACTTTATTTCGGTGAGCAGAGCAGTAAAAGGAGGCTGCACTGTAAACTTTAAAAACAATCGTGCGTGTGTATGTGACGAAAACGGTAAAACTCTGATTATTGCGAATCATAGAAGCAACTTATTTCTGTGTGAAATAACCAAAACAATAAATGCAGTGTTCCTAAGTGGAAATGGCAAAAGTGGCAGTGAGGACATTATAAAATGGCATAAGAGATATGGACATCTGAACATGCAAAGCCTCAAAGAGTTAAATAATATGAAATTGGTGCGTGGAGTGAACTTCAACAGCACAAGCGAATTTGACTGTAAGATATGCCTACAGAGTAAGTGTCGCGCGAAGCCATTTAATATGTCGGTCAGCAAAAGTGAGGATGTGCTAAACCTTATACATAGTGATGTTTGCGGCCCTATAAACATATGTTCAAACGGAGGATCACGTTACTTTGTTACAATGATTGATGATAAATCGCGATATGTTCACGTATATTTTATCAAAAATAAATCAGAAGTTCTAAATGTGTTTAAGAACTATAAGAACATGGTGGAATGCCAAACGGGAAAACGGATCAAAGTACTTCGCAGTGACAATGGCAGAGAATATGTAAACAACGAGTTTGACATATTTCTGAAACAAAATGGGATTGTCCGTCAATTGAGCGTGCCTCACACACCCCAGCAAAATGGAGTTGCAGAAAGGATGAATCGTACCCTCGTGGAGATGGCGCGATGTATGCTGCTAGAGGCCAAACTTAAAGAAAGTTTCTGGGCAGAAGCTGTACATACGGCAGCTTATCTACGGAATAGATCGCCTACAAAAGCTGTGCTCCAGAGTACGCCATATGAGTTATGGACAGGGCGGAAGCCATCAGTTGGCCACCTTCGTACATTTGGGTGCTTGGCGATAGCGTTGGACAAGACACAGAATCGGAAATTTAGACCGAAGGGTATAGAATACATACTGGTTGGATATGCAGATCAAGCTAAAGCATATCGCCTCTACAACAGCGCCAGTGGTAAAATGATCGTAAGCCGTGATGTATATTTTGTTGAGTCAACAACAGAATCAAGTGTAGTTGATATACCCATGTTAGCCGATTTTAATTGCAGCAAGGTAATTACAGAAGTGCAGTCCAATAGAATCAGCAGCAGAGCCAGCAGCAGAGCCAGCAGCAAAGGCACCGGCGAAGATAACGGTAACACCGATACCAATAAAAGAGAAATCAGCAAGAAAAGTAACCGACTTGAAAGAACCAGTGGGCACGGATGGCGAAGACCAGACGACGAGAGGCACAAGCTGAATCTTCTGAGCAGTGATGACGTCATAACACCAGAAACTGTGGAAGAAGCATTGGAAAGTCCACAGGCGATCGAATGGCAAAAGGCCATGGCACAAGAATTCGGAGCACTGAAAGTGAATGGAACTTGGGAACCAGCCGAATTGCCATCCAATCATAAGGCGATTGGATGCAGATGGGTCTTCGCACTAAAACGTGACAAAAATGGCACCATAGAACGATACAAGGCTAGGCTAGTAGCAAAGGGCTGCAGCCAGAAACACGGAGTGAACTACGACGAAACATTTTCGCCAGTAGTGCGATATGCGACGATAAGGATGGTGTTGGCCATAGCAGCTGAACTGGAGCTACATGTGCACCAACTTGATGTATCCACGGCATATCTAAACGGAGAATTGCAGGAGGATGTTTTCATGAAGCAACCCCGTATGTTTGAAGAACAAGGAGTGTCTGTTCTTAAACTTCGAAAGTCCTTATATGGGCTAAAACAGTCTGGACGGATGTGGAACAAAAAGCTGAACGAGATGATGACAAAAATTGGTTTTTCGGCCTGTCCAAGCGAGCTGTGTGTATATACTAGGCATACACAAAACAACATAAATATAATCGCAGTATATGTGGATGATATGATGATATGTTCATCAGATGTTGGTGAGTTGGCCAGTATAAAAGAAAGTATATCTCGAATTTTCCAGGTGGTTGACAAGGGCCCTATACATCATTTCCTTGGTATGGAAATCAATAGGAAGGGCATAATAGGGGCGATAACTATCACCCAGCAGCAGCATGTGTTGCAGCTGCTTCAGAAGTTTGGCATGGAAGCGTGTCGGCCAGCATCAGTACCGTTGGCGTCCGGTTACACCACCAAATGTGAGAGCCAACAATGCAAAACGGTCAACCAGGCAGAGTACCAGTCACTGATCGGATCATTAATGTATCTGGCAGTTACATCCAGACCTGACATTTTACATTCTGTATGTAAGCTGTCTCAACGGAATACGGATCCCCACCAAGAGCACTGGGCAGCAGCAAAACAAGTGCTGCGATATCTGAGGACGACGTCTTCAATGGGCATAACATATGCAAAAACTGGAAATCCCATCAAAGGCTACGTTGATGCGGACTGGGGTGGAGATAACACGGACCGAAAGTCGTACACTGGATACGCATTCATTCTTGGCGGTAGCGCATTCTCATGGGAAAGCAAGAAGCAGTCGTCAGTAGCACTAAGTAGTACTGAAGCCGAATATATGGGAATATCGGAAGCAACTAAAGAAGCTGTTTATATTCTGAAATTATGTAACGAAATGAACATATACAGAAATATGAAAAGTATTGTAATTCATGGCGATAATTTGAGCGCTATGAACTTAGTAAAAAATCCAGTTTACCATGCAAGAAGCAAGCATATAGATATTCGTTATCACTTCGTGCGAGAAGTTTTTAATAAGCTTGTGATTCAGCTGGAATATTGTCCAACGAGTCAAATGATGGCAGATATCTTAACTAAGAATTTGAGCAAGTCAAAACATGAAAATTGTAATAGATTGCTTGGTCTCAAATTAATTGTCAATAATGTGTATTGAGGGGGAGTGTTGAAAATATGTAAAAGATCAATACAACATTCCGATTACTAATGTGAATAACAGAAAATATCGATACTGCGCTCGATACCTTAACTTAAGAATACATTGAATAAAAGTTCTTCTTAGTCTAACCGCCAAACCTAGTGCATCACTTTTTGCCGCTTTAAAAACCCAACACTATGAGACAGAACCATCTCGGTAAATGACTTGCGAAAATTTGATTAACTAATTCCAGTCAATCACTATTTAATTTAGACATCTAATTTTGATAGAGAAGAAGCAAATCAAAATTTAAGATAACAAAATTGTTCGTAATCACGATATCGATAATAATATGGGAGTCATGCAACTGACTGAAAACTAGAATAGAATTCGCTATAGTTATATAATGAGATGCAAGAAGAAGGAAATTATAAGGGAAACCAGGAAACTATATGTCACTTCGCGGCGGATTGCGCTTAGAAAGCTGCTTAATCCTCGTCCAGTGAAATTCCTTAAGGTTTCTGATAGGGATATTAAGGGAAAAAAAGGGGAATCAGGAAACTATATGTCATTTCGAGGCGGATTGCGCTTAGAAAGCTGCTTAGTCCTCGTCCAGCGAAATTCCTTAAGGTTTCTGATAGGGATATTAAAAAAATAGGGAATCCGGTATCTGCATAAAACAGTCGTACCGGTAGTGTTGAACTTATCCGAAATTAAATTAAAGGGGATGGCTGCAGCTCAATACTCCGCAAATCCAATAAACAACCTATAAAAACTTCGGACTAATAAGTAAACAAGGAGTAAAAGGAATAAACTAATATTTGACAACGGAGTCATATCCAATAAAAGTTATCACAAATCCAGTAAGTCAAAGCTTACACCCACTAGTAGCATATTCCAATAACAAGAACAAGGGGTCAATTAAGAGAAGGATGGGAGTTAAGGTAAGATGTCGAACGTTAAGTGTCAGGTGTTTTGACACAAATTCTTTAATTGAAGTTTGGTCCGATTGGTTAAGGCCGGTTCGAGGCATTCGTGCCATTCGGGCCATTCGGGCCTTTACGTTGGGCGCCATTTTAATTAATATTAATGTAGCATATAACCTGGTATTTGACGAGCAGATGTTACTGTAGCCTACAAGAAGTGGTGCACGCGCTGGTTCCAGCTGTATGATCGGTAGTTGGTCGGGGTTTCTTAAAGTGTCTTGCGCTACTTGCTCGCTGTGTATAATACTAATAAAAAGATATCGCGTGCGGTTATAGTTCGAACAAATTACTGTGAAGGGGGAAGAGAGGAAAAGGGAATAGGACCGATCTCATAAATATAATATGGAGGCGACACTTAATTTTCATTTTGTAACATCTAATCTTTTTATATTGTACATTATTTGAAAATTATAACTTTTAATGAGCTTACTGCACTTAACAAACAAAAAAAAAAATACAATATTATGAAAGAAATTATAAGTTTTAATATAATACAAAATAAGTGCAATAGATTTGAATATGAATTATCTTTACCAACTTTATCAATATTATTTATTATCAATAGTATTTAGCTAACTAGATCTTTTTAATTTTATTTACTTTTGGTCAGAACGCAAAAAAAATTTAGGTATACAATTTCAAGTGTTAATATAATAATTTCATTTTTGTCTTAACTATATTAATTTTTAAATTTCTTTTTGTAAACCCATATTCATATTTATTTTATTTACTTATGCAATATATATATATAACAATTTTTTTTTTCTTTTAAATTGTGAATTTAATTTATTTATATTTTTACTTTAAATCGAAAAATAAAAAAAAATTAACATGAAATCAAAAAAAAAATATCTCGGAGCATAAGGAGTATTAGGGCAAAACCAAATTATTAATTAATTTAATTTTGTAAATTATTTTCTTATTTCATTTATTATTTCTCTACTTATATATATATACTATTTCAATATTATGATTATTTATTTACTATTATTTTTTTCATAATATTAATAATAATATATATTTATTATATTATTCATTTTTTATTTATTTATATTCATTTTCCTAATGTATTTATATATTAATTTTTTTGTTTTTTTGTATTCGAATGTATCATTTCTATTTCTGTGTTTATTCATTCATATTTTTCTGCAGCGACTTCGATATTAAAGGGTTAGCACACTTTCGGGCTGTGCTTTAATTTTGATTAACAACTCAAAAGCCCACTCAAAATTCTTCCGCTCATTGTAAGGGCGAAAGTTGCGTGAGTTTTTTTTCTTATTTTCTATGTCTTTCTCATCACCAAATTGAGAGAGTTTTGCACTTGTAATTTTACACTTTTTTCGCATTTTCACACACTTTAACATCGAAGTATTATTGCTGCTTACCAACAATAAAATTTAAACGAAAGGTAAATTTAGGGATCAGATGCACTTAATTGAATATCCTCCACATCCAAAAGATCTTTTGTAGGCGGGGCATCTGATGGGCTTGGTAGGTCAATTGATTAGTGTAAAATTTAAAGGAACAATTTTAATGTTGGCGAGTGTTGAATTTTTCTCTTTGTTTCTTCACTTATATTTTTTTTTGTTCGTTTAATATATTTTGTTTGTTTGCCTTAATGGCTGAAAGAACGGATCGGTTGACTCTCTCTGAAGTATTAGCCTGAGGAGAATAATATGCTGTATAGGTATGGAAAGTATTGTATCTGTCTAGCAAGGAGTTGAAAGACTTAGATTTAAACTTAACTCCGTTGTCCGGATAGTTTCAGCAGTACATTTTCGGACGGGCTTCAAAAATGGAAATTTTGACATTTGGTCTAGTCCAAGAATAATACCTATATATTCAGATTTCCTGCGTTGATAGGGTCCCAGTAAATCAACAAATAACTTTTGAAAGAACCGCAATGGTTGGCCAGTATGTCCCATTTTAGGTTTTAAAGCCTGATTGGGATGCTTCGTGGCTTTACAAACGTCGGAAGCATTTATATAATTTTGTACATCTGTTACCATATTTGGCCAGTAATAAAACCTTCTGAGGCTTTCTAAAGTTTTGTTTATTCCACCATGCGCATGCTAGGGATCATCATGAGCTGTTTTAAGTGCAGGCAATATCAGAGGCTGTGGCACCCAAAGTTTCCAGCATACATCATCTGCAACCTTGGAGTCTGCCGTATGCTCGGACCGAGGGTAAATAAATTCATTTTCAATCTTTAGGTCTGGCAAAGAAGACTGGGTTGTGCGAATCTTATTCTTTATGGACTCGTATGCTGGGGACATATATTCTGGTGACTCCAAGTCGACTATTAAGCTAATAATCACAACAGAAGACAAATCTTCCGTATACGTACGGGAAAGAGCATCGGGGACTATATTTTGGCTGCCCTTTTTGTGCTGTATCTTGAATTTAATCCCTTGGTATTTAAGAAACCAACGGGCTAGCCGTGAACTAAGATCCACTTGGCTCATGAGCCATTTTAAAGATGCATGATCCGTGATCACAGTAAACTCTTGACCTTCTATATAGGCACACAATTTTTTTGCTCCCAAAACAGCCGCATAGCACTTCTTCTCGGTGACCGTATACTGCCTTTGGCATCGATTAAGTTTCCTTGACATAAATGCAATTGGCACATCATCACCATCACTATGGGTCTGCATCAACACAGCTCCAACTCCAGTGTGACTCGTCACAATGTATTGAAAAAGGCTCAGCAAAGTTTGGGCTATGCAATACCGAAGGCGAATACATTTGCTTCTTTAAGGACTCGAATGGCTGTTGAGCTTTCTCAGTCCATTCAAACTTCCGTTTTGCCTTGAGAGTATCAGACAATGGAGATGAAATAGAAACATAATTTCGGATAAATTTATGATACCATCCAGTCATGCCAAGGAACCTGCGAACTTGTTTTACTGAGCGTGGAATTGGAAAGTCCTTAACAGCTGATATTTTGGCTGGATCTGTTCTGATAATGCCATTGCCAATTAAATGCCCCACATACTTAACTTCTCGTCGGCAAAATTTACTTTTCTCGACGTTAAGGGTAAGATTAGCACGAGATAAATATGAGGCAACTATCGACAGAACTTCGAGATGGCGATCGAAGGATTCTGAAATATCCAGTAAGTCGTCTAGGTAAATAAAGACTTCGTTAGGCAAATGCACTGGAACTATTTTATTAGTCTGGACATAGACTGAGGAGCATTAGTGAGCCCGAAGGGCACGACAACGAACTCATATAAAGGACGCCCAGGAACTGTGAAGGCGGTCTTGTCGCGAGGGTTTGGGTCGAGAGGTATTTGCCAAAAGGCATCCTTAAGGACAAGGGTTGTAATAAACTCTGCTTTCAGCCATCTACTTAAGATACCACCAATTAATGGCATAGGATACGCATCTTTTACGGTTACTTTATTAACCTTTCTGCTATCAATGCATAACATAACTTCATCTAGCTTCTCAGTAGCAGGCGATACGGCATAGTGACGCTGTTTTATAGGTTTAGCATCGGCTACATCAATTACGTGTGATATGTAGTCCAATCTTGTATTTGAAAATGACGGGAACAACTTTATTCCTACAGCAATTTTTGTTGTTTTGGAGTCATTTCTCGCATTATCGGGTCATTTAGTGACGAAATATTTAGACTCTGTGTCATTAAGTGTAAAGCTAACAAGTCGAAAACTGTCAAAAAGTCAATTCCAAGGTAAAGTTCTGCAGCTAGAGAAGGAACTAAATAGAATGTGTAGTGCGCTTGCCCAAGGTATTAAAATGGTTTTTTTTTTTTAGGCGAGCTTTGGCCGACGCCCTCTAGGAGGTAAAGTAGAATGTCGAGCCGTTTTGGGTTAGTTGGTTGAGAATTTTTCTAATAGAGGAGCTTGAGTTTTTGCCTGTCAAAGGGGACAGATGTGCGCGTCCCCTCGACTTTGGTTTTTTTTTTCATGGTTTCGCGGTGACAGTAGAATTACACGTGGGCGCGATGGAATTCGTCCATAACAAAGAAAAAAAAACTATTTCGTGGGGAAAAATATGTTCCCAAATGGTTAATCGGCAAAAGCCGCCAGTGAAACCATTCACCATGTCTTGCCACGAAAAAAAAAAAAAAAAATGAGAAAAACTCTTAATTAAAAAAATATAATAAATATATGGTCTCTAAATATATACGAATGCGATAACGAAACGCGACCCATTGGACCGCTGGAAAAAAAAGGAAGGAAAACATATTTTTTTTGCCACGGAACTGATCGGCTGATCAGCCAGTGCTAACCGTTTTGACAACGCGGGACCACGGTACAGTCGCCGCTGGAGTGAATTGAGGCTGTCCCTACGTGAACAGCGTCGAATCATTGAGGGATTCGGTTTATACGCCCATAATGTGCCCTGCTTTATCAAATTTTTTTTTGTTTTCTTCTTTTTATTATTTGTAATTTGAAACCAAGACAAATTTAATAATCATTAATTACCAATTAAATTCATTAAGTATCGTAATTACCTATGGTACCAGCACGTGAAATCAATCATAGACCATATGTAGTGTATTTGGTGCAAACAGATTATGTTAAACGAACCAAAAAAAAAAAAAAGAATAAGTGGAGAAAAAAAAAATGTTCAACACTCGCCAACAGTAAAATTGTTGCTTTAAATTTAATTAATCAATTGGCCGCTCAGATGCCCCGCTACAAAAGATCTTTTGGACGTGGAGGATACCCCAAGTAAGTGCATCTGATCCCAAAATTTATCGTTCCCCTAAATTTTATTGTTGGTAATCAGCAACAATGCTTCGATATTAAAGTGTGATAAAATGCAAGAAAAAAAAAACTGTGTAAAATTAGATGGGCAAAACTCACTCAAGTTGAAGAGGAGAACGACATAGAAAAAAACTCACTCAACGTTGATCGCCCTTGCTCTGAGCGTCCGAATTTTTGAGTGGGCTTTTGAGGTGTTAATTCAAACTAAATGACAGCCCGAAAGCATGCTACAACTTTAATATCGAAGTCGCAGCAAGAAAAAAATAAATATGAATGAAAAATTCCGATATAGAAATGAAGCATTCGGTTACAACATAAAAAAAAAAATTAATAAAATATAAATAATATAATAAATATATATTCCTATAATACAAAAAAAATAAAAAATTTATAATAAATAGTTAATCATAAAATTGAAGTAGTCTAAATATATCAGTAGAGAAATAAATGAAAGAAACAAGTTACCAAATAATATACTTTAATAATCTGCTTGTGTCCTTATACTCTGTATGTTCGCAGATTTTTTTTTGATTTCATTGTAATTCTTTTTTTTCATTTTTTTTTGTATTCAATGTAATGCTATACTTTTCAAATAATTTACTACATAAAAATATTACTTTTACCAAATGAAAACAAAAATGGAAATAAATGAATATATGTACTAGAATATAGTTAAAATGAATATGCAATAATTTTTTTTCTTGGGAGTCATGCAACGCACACTGGACAGTGAATGAAATAAGTGGTCGTTGTTTTAGGGATCATCTAATATCATTATGTTTAGGTGCCGATGATCTAGGTAGGATGGGCATCTGCTGTGGCAATAACACAAGCCCAGCTTCGACGACAAAAACCCTGGAGTGTCGCCTCCATGTTATATGTATGAGATCGTGCAGTTCCCTTTTCCTCTCTTCCCCCGTCCCGGTAATTTGGTCGAACGACACCCGCACGCGATATTTTGTTTTTAATTAATATTATACCCAGCGAGCACGTAGCGCAAGGAACCTTTAAGGAACCCCGACCTCCCACCGACCATACAGCCGGAGCCAGCGCGTGCACCCCTTCTTGTAGACTACACTATCATCCGCTCGCCAAAATACCAGGTTATATGCTACATTAATATTAATTAAAATGGCGCCCAACGTAAAGGCCCGAAAGGCCAGAATGGCCCGAATGGCACGAATGCCCCGAACCGGACTGAACCATTCGGACCAAACTTCAATTAAAGAATGTTGTGTCGAAACACCTGACACTTAACGTTCGACATCTTATATTACCTCCCACCCTTCTCTTAATTGACCCCTTGTCCTTGTTATTGGAATATGCTACGGATCCAGGACAATTCAATAGATTTCATGGCCTAGTATCATAATCCCAATAACTAGTAGGTTTAGACTATGACTTACTGGATGTGTTATAACTTTTATTGGTTATAACTCCGTTGTCAAATAATAGTTTATACCTTTTACTCCTTGTTTACTTATTCTTCCGAAGGTTTTATAGGTTGTTTATTGGATTTGCGGATTTGCGCCGCGAAATGACATATAGTTTCCTGAAATTTTGGGATCAGATGCACTTACTTAGGGTATCCTCCACGTCCAAAAGATCTTTTGCTCGACCATAGCCACTCTTATTGTTTCCGCCATTGATTGTTGAATCGATTCCATGTTTGGTGCCTCTTGCTGCATGGGTGTTGAGCCCTGCGACAAATTAATATCTTCCGTGTTGCGCATTTCGACTTGATCGGGATTTGTAACACGTTTCGCTTGAGCTCTGGTCTGAAGAGACTGAAATGTTGAGGGCATCCATTCATTTAACGTAGAGGGTCCAGTGGGACTAAGATTCTCAGTTGAAGCCGAAGTTAGGCGTGTCAGACTCTGCTTACAAATTGGGCACACCTTCTTTTTGCCGGCTTGGGAATTGAAGCATGTTCTATGAAAGTAATGTCCGCAAGAGGTTGCTAATAACTGACCGTGGAAAACTATTATTTCAGAACAAATGCAACAATATTTGCCTATAATAATGCGAGTCGGATCTTCTGTACTGTGAGACAGAACCATCTCGGTAAATGACTTGCGAAAATTTGATTAACTAATTCCAGTCAATCACTATTTAATTTAGACATCTAATTTTGATAGAGAAGAAGCAAATAAAAATTTAAGATAACAAAATTGTTCGTAATCACGATATTGATAATAATATGGGAGTCATGACTGTGAATTCCCTTTAGTTATATAATGAGATGCAACAAGAAGGAAATTATAAGGGAAACCAGGAAACTATATGTCATTTCGCGGCGGATTGCGCATAGAAAGCTGCTTAATCCTCGTCCAGCGAAATTCCTTAAGGTTTCTAAAAAGGATATTAGGCAAAAGGGGAATTCTGTATCTGCGGTATAAACAGTCGTACCGGTAGTGTTGAACTTATCCAAAGTAAAATTAATGGGGATGGCTGCAGCTCAATACTCCGCAAATCGAATAAACAACCTATAAAACCTTCGGACTAAACAGTAAACAAGGAGTAAAAGGAATAAACTAATATTTGACAACGGAGTCATATCCAATAAAAGTTATAACAAATCCAGTAAGTCACAGCTTACACCCACTAGTAGCATATTCCAATAACAAGGACAAGGGGTAAATTAAGAGAAGGATGGGAGTTAAGGTAAGATGTCGAACGTTAAGTGTCAGGTGTTTTGACACAAATTCTTTAATTGAAGTTTGGTTCGATTGGTTAATGCCGGTTCGCGGCATTCGTGCCATTCGGGCCATTCTGGCCTTTCGGGCCTTTACGTTGGGCGCAATTTTAATTAATATTAATGTAGCATATAACCTGGTATTTGACGAGCTAATGTTACTGTAGCCTACACGAAATGGTGCACGCGCTGGTTCCGGCTGTATGATCGGTAGTTGGTCGGGGTTTATTAAAGTGTCTGGCGCTACTTGCTCGCTGTGTATAATACTAATTAAAAGATATGGCGTGCGGTTATAGTTCGAACAAATTACTGGGAAGGGGGAAGAGAGGAAAAGGGAATAGGACCGATCTCATAAATATAATATGGAGGCGACACTTAATTTTCATTTTGTAACATCTAATCTTTTTATATTGTAAATTATTTGAAAATTATAACTTTAAATGAGCTTCCTGCACTTGACAAAAAAAAATACAATATTATGAAAGAAATTATAAGGTTTAATATAATGCAAAATAAGTGCAATAGATTTGAATATGAATTATCTTTACCAACTTATTATCAATAGTATTTAGCTAACTAGATCTTTTTTATTTTATTTATTTTTGGTCAGAACGCAAAAAAAATTTAGGTATACAATTTCAAGAGTTAATATAATAATTTCATTTTTGTCTTAACTGATTTTAATTTTTAAATTTCTTTTTGTAAACCCATATTCATATTTATTTTATTTACTTATGCAATATATAACAAATTTTTTTTTCTTTTAAATTGTGAATTTAATTTATTTAAATTTTTACTTTAAATCGAAAAATAAAAAAAAATTAACATGAAATCAAAAAAAATATCTCGGAGCATAAGGAGTATTAGGGCAAAACCAAATTATTAATTAATTTAATTTTGTAAATTATTTTCTTATTTCATTTATTATTTCTCTACTTATATATATATACTATTTCAATATTATGATTATTTATTTATTTATTATTATTTATTATTATTTATTTCTGGCTGTGCTTTAATTTGGATTAACAACTCAAAAGCCCACTCAAAATTCTTCCGCTCATTGTAAGGGCGATCAAAGTTGAGTGAGTTTTTTTTCCTATGTCTTTCTCATCCCCAAATTGAGTGAGTTTTGCACTTGTAATTTTACACTTTTTTCGCATTTTCACACACTTTAACATCGAAGTATTATTGCTGCTTACCAACAATAAAATTTAAACGAAAGGTAAATTTAGGGATCAGATGCACTTAACTGAATATCCTCCACATCCAAAAGATCTTTTGTAGGCGGGGCATCTGATGGGCTTGGTAGGTCAATTGATTAGTGTAAAATTTAAAGGAACAATTTTAATGTTGGCGAGTGTTGAAATTTTTTTCTTTGTTCTTCACTTATTTTTATTTTTTTTTTTTTGTCGTTTAATATAATTTGTTTGCACCAAATAGACTTAATATGGTTCATGGTTTGATTTCACTTTATATTGACTTGAATAATTGTAATAAGTAATGAATTTAATTTTTAATTAGTTATTATTAAATTTTGTTTTTGTTTTATATTACCAATAATAATAAAAAAATATTAAATTCACTAAAGGAGTTAAGGTTAGGTAAAGAGTAGCATATATGCCGGATCGCTTGATCGACGCTGTGGACGTAGGGGAAGCCTCCATCCTCTTTTCTCAATACCACTGTGGTGCAGCGGTGACTGTACCGACGGCGGTTGGCGCTGGCTGATCAGCCGATCAGTTCATTGTAGATGGTTTCACTAGTGGTTATTGCCGATGAAACAATTTGGGAATATATTTTTCCCCACGAAATAATTTGTATTTGTTTGTCGAGACGCACGTGTCCGCAGAGAATTTTTGGCCGGTGGCAATTATATTATTCGTTCAAATGAAAAAAAATTTCGGGTTATTGACGATTTTCATCGCGTCCACGTGTGACTTTTCTATATCCACGAAACAGAAAAATAACCTAAGTCGATGGGACTAGCACGACTATCTTTTTTGGCAAACAAAAACTCAAGAGCAGCTATCAGAAAAAATGTTAATCAACTAACCAAAAAGGGCTTGACATTGTACTCTATCTCATAGAGGGTGTCGTCAAAAGGTCGGCTTAAAAAAAACCAAAGCATAATCGTAGACATAACATTTTATTAACTTAGGCAAGCGCACTACAATATCAAATTCACTGATGATAAATTGCTAATGACAATTAAATCTCATCAGTCTAATATGATTGTCTTAACAGCATCTAGGGATCTTGCTTCCAATTTTCCGATGTGAACACAACTAAAAACTAAAAACGGGAAAAAAAAGGAAATAAAAACTGAAATCTGAAAAAATCGGAATATTGAAAAACGGAAAAAGGGAAATAAAACTGAAATCTGAAAAAGCTGAAAGGTGAAGAAATCTGGAAAGGTATTAGCTGTGGCATAAGTAGCGATCTTACTTACCTCGGAGGGAAACCTAGGAAAGAATATCATAGTCACTTACCTTTTGGAAAGGAAAGAAACTGGAGAACAAATAGTGAATTAACTTACCGTGGAGGAAAACCTGGGAAAGAATATTTTAGCCACATACCTTTTGGAGGAGTTTTTTAAGTACGATGGGATGCAAGGATGAAGAGGAGGAATAAGTATACGAAGAATGTGAGTTTGAAGGCGGTGGGTGGCCCGTGGTGGCTTTCAACCACATCAGTCAATCCTGGCTGGCCGTCTGTTTCGGTGTCACCAAAGCAGCCGTCTAGCTAAGGACAACTGGTCCAA
>JAWNLX010000128.1:0-12358 GCA_035042055.1 Drosophila macrothrix | reverse complement strand
TATATTAGATTTCACTTATTATATAGCTGTCTTTATCGATATTTGTGTCAGCTGTTGCCGCCTCCAGCGACGTGAGGATGGGCACAAACAAATCATAATCCAGCTGCTTGTGGCATTTATCCAAATAGATTTGGGAGTTTTTGGCACAGTTGAAATACGTCATCAGCAAACTGCCAAAGTAGCCAATGAACAAAGTGATCAGGAAGCCGAGCACACAGAACCACAGATAGGATAAGCGAAATAACTAAAAGTACTTTGGTTTTGTGTTGTACAAAAGTACTCTCCTGTGTTGCCTTCTGTTTGCCGCCCGTATAGCAATAGTATATGCCAATCAGAATGCTCGCCAACACCAAAGCATCCCATGCATCAAAAGTTCCAAGCTGCACTTTTGCGTGTTTGTGTTATTTAACCAGCAAATCACTGCAATTGATTTGTCACAAAAGGCAATTAATTTGTTTTTAAAGCGTTTTGACCTTATTCACTGTCAATGCTTCTTGTAAATTATACGCACACACACAAGCATACACAAACAATAAAATAACACGCGATTATGGGCAAAATTACAGAAGCGACGCGGAAACCGCCACCAATAATAACACAACCGCAAAGCTTTGCCATTGAATAACAACTGTCCCTGCAGCAGCAACTGAGCGTTTGGCGTTGCCACCTGTTGTTGGCACAGTTGCCAGCCTGAGCGTGCAAGGGCAACAGCTGTTCGCGTTACGCCAAACTCGTAATAAAACACAACCAAAAAGATGTCATAATTTGTCTATTGGCAGTTACTAATTTTAATATTTAAGAAACTTAACTTTCCTCTAGTTGAAAAAACTTGTTTTAGACAGGATAACAATATGTTTGTTGGCATTTTAAAAAAAAATTCCCTCCTCGACAGCCGTTTAAAATGATTTATAACCACCATAAGTAATTCCGAAATATTGGGCAAAACAAGCCCAATAAAAAATAAGAAATCTCATTTCTATTTTCAAGAAATTTGATTGATATCCTTTTGTATTTTCGTACATGTACAAATGGCTTAAATTGATATGATATATACGCTGATATTTTCGTTTGTCGCGACGTTTGCAGTCCGCGCTGCAATAGGACGCAGTGAAGCAACAATCAAATTTCGCCAGCTGCAGGCAATGTTGACACCAACGCTTGCGCTTCACCTGCTCCAGCTCCTGCTGCTTCTGTATCAATTGCTCCAACTCCTGCTGCTTCTGTATCAGTTGCTCTTTTAGGTTCGAGACTTCACGCAGCAGTTGACTGTCAACTGTCGTCGCTGGTGGATCGATGGACAGTAAATCTTGTCTGGCCATGGAACATCTTCGCTTTGGCTGCACACGCTTGGGTACAGTTGGTGTTGTTGCTAATGCAATAATTTTGCGCTTCTTGATCGCTGGCGTCTCTGCACCCGAGCTGCGTTTAATTGGACTGCTGAGCTCCGAAGCCTCCATGCAATGCGATAGCGAACGATTAATGAGCTGCTCGGCCTCGCTGGGATCGGCATCGAAGTCAAATAGTTCGATCGGTTGGTTCAGCAACATCTCGTGACATCGCAGCTCCAGCATGGCCGCTTTAAAATTACGCGATGATCTCGCCAATCTGTCGAGTTGTGGCATTCTCGAATCGATTTGTAGGATTTTTTGCTCCGGGACATCGTGCGTCACATCACGGAGCAGATACTTGGTGGCCTCGAAATCGGTGCCGCTGGTGCCATAGAATATCTCAAAATTATGCTGCAAATCAAGCAGATCAATCACAAAATCAGCCAACTTTGTATAACGTTTCATCTCGATATTTTCAGCTATATTACAGACGCCGAGTACATCGTTCTTAAATAGCACACTCTTGACGAGTTTGGCATCATGTTTAGTCCAGTTTTGGTCGATGTACTTGCGAATATCGGTTTGCAATCAACTGCTGTGCTTGCGCCACAGTTCAGCTCTGCAACGCTGACGCATGGCGGAATCAGAAAATCGGCCAGCTTCTGCAGCCGACACGCTGTGCATAGCTCCAGCTCCTGTTACAGCTCATTGCGCTTGCTGGCGTTGGAGGTTTCGTCGCTCCGCTGATCATGCTCGTTCTTCAACAATGTTTTGCTCCGTTTGCGCTGATGTGCTTTCTGCTCTCTCACAAAGAGTACCTCGTCATCGGAGCTTTCGGCTTCGCGTTTCCATTCGTTGATATTGCTGTTGAAGTCCAGCTGATGCTTACGCCAGTCCCATTGCTCGGTTATATTTGGTGCCGGCGTAGTGGTAGTGACTCTTTTCTCCACCTGCTCCCCCTCCTCGTATCCCTTTTCATCACACAACTCCTCCGAATCGGAATAATCGCTGAGAAATTGATGGAGTTGGGTTTGGTCCACCGGCACCGAATAATTGGGTTTATTGGGATTCTTTCGCTGGCAAGTCTTGTAAAAATGACGGTCACATGTGCGACATATCTGTAGCAGCTCTTGCGATCCGGACGAATGGCACTCGTAGTAATAGGAAACTAATTTCAGTGATTTGCAGAGTTTCTTGATGTTTTGCGAGAAAGAAAGCGATATTTGTTTGCCCTTGGGATTGACACCTTTCTTTCTCCTCGGCACCAGAATACCCACCTCTATGCCATAGTCCACGGCCTGACTGGCCTCATCTTTCAGTTCGGAAAGATTAAAAAACAACACAATCACAAACACATGAAGACAGCATAGAAACTGCACTTTTTACATACCGGCCGATATGAGCGGGTGCAAAACTGATTCCAATATTTTTCTGAATACATGATTGCCATTTTTCAGTTTATCCATCCAAGTGGGCACCGCAAAGGCTCGGAAGTTAATTACCATCTTTCCACACTTTTCGAAGTTAAAGTTGTGCACAAAACACGGTTCGATTCGTTGAACTGTCAGCAAATTAATGCAGATGCAACTAGTGCTGCCAGACATTCGTAGTGAACTCACTTTGCAACACTACAGTCAGCTGTTATTTTTTAATTTTAAGTAACTAACTTTAGATTGTTAATTAGATAAAAACAAATATCGTTTCTTGACAGGTTTTTATATTGTTTTTAGTTGCATTTAGCGTTCGAACATATTTGTTAACAGTTTGTAGTGGAAATGTTTGAAAATGTTAAAAGTGAATGGTCTTGCAACGCTGCGTATTAAATGACCCATGTGTGTCAGTATGCGTGTTGTGTGAGATATTCAACAACATCAGTAGAAGCAACAGCAGTAAACAGCACTGGAGACCAAATGTGGAAGCGCTTAAAAATAATTACAAAGCACATAGTTCGCTAATCCAATATAGAGGAGAATAAAGGTAAGCGCCAAAACAAAAAAATTTTCCAGTTACACTGGATATTCTTGTGTATATCAAATATATATCTATTTCGGAGATTAGATGAACTCATCAACCACGTTGTCTCTGACGTATTCAGTTGCTTAACCAGTGTTGTCATTTATCACAGATAATTAGAGAGAGCAGCCGCAGCAGCGATAAAATGACAGCGACAACATCTGTGATTGCCGATCTCTGCATATATCTGCTAACCTGGAATGTGGGCACACACACACCGAAGGATGTGTCATTAACATCCTGACTGGCTCTAAATGGAACGACCAATTGTCCCGGCAATGGGCTGCCTGACATCTATGTGATTGACATGCAAGAGGTGAACAGGTGTTCAACATCTTTCAGGAAGATCCCTGGGTCTTGAAGTTCGCCAGTGCGTTGAGTGATCACGAGTATGTGAAAGTGCAATCGAAGCAACTGCAGGGCATCCTCATTACGATATTTGCAGCACATGAAGGACATCGAGGCGGAGGAGACACGCACCGGACTAGGCGGCCTATGGGGCAACAAGGGTGCGGTTAGCATTCGTCTGAGTCTGTATGGTACGGGCACAGTGTTTGTGTGTGACCATCTGGCAGCCCATGATGATAAGCTGAAGGAACGCATCGAGGACTATCATCAGATTGTCGAAATATCACGTGGATGGCTATGGACGCATTTTCGATTATGATTTTCTATTCTGGTTTGGTGATTTGAACTTCCGTTTGTCCGGCGACATGTCCGCCTGGGATGTGCGCGGTGCGGTGGATCATGCCCGATACGAGGAGCTGCTCAAGCTGGACCAGTTGATACTGTTGCGCGAAACGGGCCAATTTTGCGCCCACTTTCAAGTTCATCGAGGGCACCAACGAATACGACCTGAAGCGATTGCGTTTTTATTGCGGTCTGCAAAATTCACAAGCTGATTATCGGTTATCTTGAATATTTTATTTTAGTTTTGGGTTAACTTTGCTGCTTTATTTTTTGTGGTAGCTTTATCTGATAGCCAAACCCAACTGGGTATCTTCTGCTAAACACAACAAAGGAAAAACAATAACAATATTTGATAGAAATATTTGATGAAACCACTGTTAAGTGGTGCTTTTTTACTACTTTGCCGAGTGAGCTCAACTACTTTATACCTTGAACTCAGCTATTAAATACATTCTACCTTTATAGCCAAATTTCCCTTAGAAAATCAATATGTAAGCGGCTGTGTTCTCACTTCGTTTAGTCGCCACAGATACTGAAGAGTAAAAACTATTTAATAATGAGATCAATATGAGAATAAGTTTAACTAGGATCTATATTCTAAATTGGAAGCTCCTAGTTTTGAACATGATCCGGAGGTGCTTCCTTCTGACAGTTATCTTTGCAGAAAACCAATATACCCCTTTTGCTCATTTTTAATGGGTTCAGGGTAATAGTATTAAACAATTTAATAGTCTTGCCGGTGCTCTTCCTTAGAGGGGGTTTTTCAGTCATTCTTTGGTACTGATTACATTAGTTAGTCAATTAGTTAATTGATGTAGGGAGTAGTGGTTAACGCATCGGCAGATATGTCCATTGCTTATATATCAATGTGTATATGATTTGTATGTAACACGTGTTCAGCAACCAATACAACTAGTTTAGAAAATTGTGCAATTAGCTGGCTTAGCATGTAATATAATCGAGATAATTTCGATTGTCGACATTGGTTATATATTTTTGTGTTTATTTGATTTTTTGTTTTTGGTCGATAGCAACAACTATAGGAAAAAGTCCCCAAGTAGCAGTAAATAATTGCTGCACAGATAAACAAATCATTTAATAATATTGAATCAAAGATTATGAACATGTCAACAACTTGCAACTACAGTAAGTAAACGCAGAAGGTGCACTGGAAAATGGGAGTAAGCCAAACCCAGACCAACATAATAATCCAATTCAATTGCGCTATTAAGTAATTTTTATGGATCAAAGACAATGGTACATGGCCTCTATCTTTACCCGAAATGTAAAAGTAAATATACTGAAAAATTTATATTTACACATAAAATCAATGTTTACTCAATATCCGAGTCCGAAAACGAAGGCAACTTTGGGATCGCAAAATCTAAACATGTACGAGGTGTGTTCAAAAAGTATCGCGAATTTTGAATTTTCGCGGGTTACGTATAATCGAATTTCGATTTTTTTGTAGCGTTATGTTGGTACTCATGTCTCTCACTTATGCCGACAAGCTCGGCCATTTTGAATGTTCACTTAATTGTTGACAGCTGCTTTGCTTGCACGTGTTTTGGATCGTCTTCGATTTTTACCTATTCAAAAAAATGGATCAAAGAACCTGTATCAAATTTTGTGTGAAAAACGAAATTAAGTGCGCGGATGCATTCCGAATGTTGATTGTGGCATACGGAGAAGCTACCTGGGACCGAAGCAACGTTTATCGGTGGTACAAAATGTTCTCAGAATGCCGAGAAGATGTGAACGACGAAGAGCGTGCCGGACGCCCGAGCACTTCAACAACAGACGAAAAAATCATTGATAAAAATCGAATGGCATGAGCCAATCGATATGTCTAGCTCCTCAGCAACTTCTCTAACGGTGATTCGACGATTGGCCAATACCATTTTCTCCACTCCATTAATTTTTTCGTCTGTTGTTGAAGTGCTCGGGCGTCCGGCACGCTCTTCGTCGTTCACATCTTCTCGGCCTTCTGAGAACATTTTGTACCACCGATAAACGTTGCTTCGGTCCCAGGTAGCTTCTCCGTATGCCACAATCAACATTCGGAATGCATCCGCGCACTTAATTTCGTTTTTCACACAAAATTTGATACAGGTTCTTTGATCCATTTTTTTGAATAGGTAAAAATCGAAGACGATCCAAAACACGTGCAAGCAAAGCAGCTGTCAACAATTAAGTGAACATTCAAAATGGCCGAGCTTGTCGGCATAAGTGAGAGACATGAGTACCAACATAACGCTACAAAAAAATCGAAATTCGATTATACGTAACCCGCGAAAATTCAAAATTCGCGATACTTTTTGAACACACCTCGTATAGTACGCGTGAGCATCAATCTCTGTGGTTGCTCCAGAGAACAGAGAGAATTGATATTGAAAGCTTTCGAAGAGTACAGAATTGAGATTGAGAAGCGAGAGAGAGCAGGAGAAGCGGATGTGGGAATGCAGGGGGAATTGTACTCATGTGCAAATATTGTTGTTTATAAACAAACTGGTTTATTCGAGAAGGAAACAATCGCCAGTTATTTGCGAAAACAGCAAGTGCCAGACAACAAATGAAAGGTGATCTGCTTATGAAATAAATTACAAAAACTCTCTCGCAAGTATGCTGAATATTACTAAAGTTTGTTAACAATTTACCAAGGTCGTGCCTGCATATATATATTTATACATATATATATATAAGATAATTCATATCGCAATGGTAAATTTTACCGATACCCAAACCTACAAATCAATATCAAAATATGGGTGCTTAACACCGATAAGGAAGTTGAAAGAAAAATACCCATTAGATTCACCATGACTGATAGATAACAAGCCCCCCAACAAAAAATGCCTTCATATGAGTGTGCAGCATTATATGGATACTCATGTCTTTAATTAAACACATTTAACGCATCTGCAGTTGCCAACAACAGCTGCTGACATTATTCATGGCTGGCGACCTCTTATCAACTGGTCTTCCCTGGAGGCACTGCCAAGCCAGCACACAAGATAGCGACTTCGATTTCTGAGTTGTTGGTTAGTGAGAGTGAGCGAAGAGAATAAGAAACAGGCGGCCAATTAACAAGCAGCGCAAAGCATATCAACAAAGAGAAATACATAAAACACTAAAATAAAAAAAGCACTGCAACAGGGGTGTTCCCCATTTGAGAGTCGAGCGATACGTCAGCCATTTCGGCAGCAACAACAATAGATAAATTTCGGATGTGCATAGATAGATGTAGCAAAAAGCAGTTAAATCTAATAATATGTAAGCTGGGATACGCGAATTTGGTGACTAAAACGGAACATCAAATTTGGTAATTGGTGATTTTTCTGAGCAGTGGAAAGATTTTAAATAATAACAATGGGCGTACGAGTCATCGAAGCTGATTCGGCGAGCGATTCATCGTATGACGATGAGGAGTGTTCGGCCTGCAATACGAATCACTACAATAGTAAAACAACAAATAATAAACGTTCGTAAAGCAGTCAAAGTTTGGGCGTTGAGATTGATAATAATCTGACAATTGTGAATGGCATCGGTGGAAATATTGTGATTAAGAATGCGATAAATGTAAGCATTTAAAGAGATCTCTCTGTCTGTCTAACTTGCATGTAAGAATTACATCAAGTACGAATGGTTCATATTGTTATATATACATGTATATAGTCATTAGCATATAGCAAAACTTTCTGACTGATATATATGATTGTCACGCCCATAATTAGCTCATCATATTAGTAATATATTTATTAGGAAATTATGTATGTCCATATATATACAGTGTCTCACAGCTCAACTGGAACAGTGGCTAGCAAAAAATTTAAAGTGCTATAAAGTTTAAACAAAGAAACAAACGCAAAATGTTTAAATGCCTATTTGTTTTATGTTATATCACATTTGAAAAGGAAACTTCAGTTTTTATTAAAATATTAATTAATTAACTAAAATTAGTCAAAAACTGAAAACATATCCAAAATACAGGTCAACGCTTTTTTGGAACAGTCTTAGAAAAGTAACATATTAGTCGTATAAAAACTTAAATAAGGATGTTAATACTTAGTATGATATCCTTTAGCCTTAATAACTTCCCTTAACCTATTATTCATGGAAGATACCAGCTTCCGGGTAGTTTCTGGACTGATTTTACTCCACTCATCCAGCAGAGCATTTTTGAGATCGGATCTGTGATTCTGGATGTTATTTTCCAGCAGATTCCACAAATTTTAAATAACATTTAAATCTGGAGACCGGGCCTGTGGAATTAGCATGTGGGGGTAGTTCCAGATAAGCCAGAACTGTACTAATCCGGACTTATGCTTGGCTGTTGTCCTGGTCGTTGTCGTGGTAGAACCGGAAAGATCGCCGGATTCCTAGCTTCTCGGCACTTTGGAGTAAATTTTCCTTTAATATATTGAGGTACACACTCTTGGCCATTGTTGTTTCAAAAAACACAAAATTTCCGCCGCCGGCTTCCGAGATAGATGCCCATACCATGACACTTCCTCCGCCGTGCTTGACTGTTGCCTTTTGGATTTTGGGATTCAGCTCAGTATTGGACTGTCGCCACACATAATTCCGTCCGTCGGAGCCAAAAATGTTGAATTTGGGCTCATCTTCAAATATGAATGTGTTCCAGAACTCCAAATCCTTGTCCAAGTGGGTTTTGACGAATGTCATCCTAGTCCCTTTATTTGTTGCGCTTATAAAGGTTGCGCACAACCCGGCGCACAGTTTCCACACTGCACTTTTTCCCCATTTCATCCTCCACCTGTTGAGTCAGTTTTGGAGCCGATAGCTTTGCCCTTATTTTCCTGATGATCCCCCGCTCCTCCTGTTCGGTGAAAATCTTGTTTGGTGCCTTTCTGCCCTTGTCCTCTATCCGATCTTCGTCGAAGAAGCGACGAATGATGCTGTATACAGTTGACCTGTTTAAATTGACCATTTCAGCTATTTGGCGATGTGAATATCCGATCTTGAAGTGTTCCAGGATGAGATACCGTTGCTCGATGGTAGTCCGCTTGTCCATAGTCCTTGTTGGCTGGTTGCACCCAAATTGCAGGATATAACTAAACTAACTACGAAGGATTGGTATATTGATACCGAAAATAATCAACCCGACGTAAAAAATCCGGGTTTTATGGCACCCAGGTGTCCATAACGCCCCTATTCCAAATAATATGTGACCATAAATGAAGGTACTTTTTTACATAACCCGGCCTAGCAGGTGGGGAAACCCCAATTTATTGGGATCATATTTTCATTATGGTGGTTAATATATGTACCTGCCATCGGTCTTTGGAATTTTTGAAAAATATTGTATAATTAGTTTATGGCAGGCAATTAACTGTACCAGTTGAGCTGTGAGACACTGTATATATATATATATATATGTAAAGTCAAGTCACAAATCCACAATGAACAACACCAATTATGTACTGCCTGTGGTTTTAAGAGCACATCATTCCATGAATGATATCTGCAATTGAATATATTCAAAATACAAAAAATTTAACAAACATTCAACATCGTCTTATTTAATAAAACGGCTATTGGAATTAATGGTTTGTCACCTCTCTCTCTATAGAGAGGTTAAGGGGGGATTCCCTTGTGTTAAGTTGCAGGTAAATAACCGCATTCCGCGAGTATTTAATTTGAAATGACACTCGGCTCGAAATGTGCTTTTCAGCTTTCTTAGAAGGCTTATTGCTCACAATTGACAAGTCTTCGACATGACCCACATTTTCAATAGCAAAAAAAAAAAACAGAAAAAAAAATTTCAAAATAAAAACTACCTCGGAGACTATGTAAACTGTTATTGCTGCCTACTGATTAAATAAACCGTAACGATCGCAATTCAAGTTTAACGCATGGGCCCTTGTATTTTGGTTGAAAGCGACAAAAATTAAATAAAACAAAAAAAAAGATGTGACGCTCGTCATCAATTTAAATTTTCGGGGATTTTGTTTTCGAGTAGGCAAATGAACTAACAACAATTAACGCATCACACGTCTGTTTCAAAATCAATCTGCAGATAAAAATAAATGATTAGTATCTGCGAGTTTCAATATGACAACTCAATGCGGATGTTTCAAATCAAGTATTTCAAGCCAAGTACATTTCTATGTATGTATGTATGTAAATAACAGTTAACTCGAGCTCTTGTTAATTATGTATGCAAATGTGGGTTTGTGAGTGCAAGCTACGCTTATTCATTTGCATGTTTATATGTACATATGTATGTATGTAAGCGCCACTTACCTTTGTCACATTGAAGAAAATCTTTTTGTTATTTAACAAAATAGCACTGCAACTTAATAATTAACAGTTTCACTTATATATTTTGTTATCAGACGCAATTTACCGGCTTTATTTAACACAATTTATTTAACTGTTGTCACTGTGTTACAGTTTTTTTTTTGTTATTTTGTGATGGAGTAGAAACTGCTGGTGTTAACATTACCGGCACATTGTGCGTTCTCTGTATGCTCTTAAATGCGTTGCGTGCCTGAGACTGCGTTGCGTGGCTCTTCTTGCGTTGATTGCTCTGTTAAATGTATGTTAAATGTAATGTGGTTGAATTGCTTTTGACGCTCAGACGTCGATCGAATATACAAACATTTTGCGACATTTCAAAAACAAAATCATGTTTGGGCCCGCACAAACCACAACGTATGAACGACTTCGAGGTGGCCTCGCCGCCTGACGACTCCGTCTCCGCGCTTGAATTCAGTCCGAGCACACTACCCAAGAATTATTTAATTGTCGGCAGCTGGGATAACATCGTCCGCTGCTGGGAAGTTAAACAAAATGGAGCCACGGTGCCCAATCGATGACGTCGATGGGTGGCCCAGTGCTGGACATATGCTGGTCGGTTTATGGCCTCCTGTGACAAACAGGTCAAACTGTGGGATCTCGCCTCCGATCAAGTAATGCAAGTGGCCGCTGCGCTGGGCAGCATCGAGGGACGGGTGGCCATACAGTATGTGAATCCAGTGAATCCCAAGGATAACTTCACATTCAAGTGCCATCGTTCGACGGGCAGTTCGGGTTTCCAGGACATTTATGCGGTCAACGATATTGCATTCCATCCCATTCATGGCACGCTGGTCACCGTCGGCTCGGACGGCACTTTCAGTTTCTGGGGCAAGGATGCAAGCACCAAGCTCAAATCTAGCGAAGCCGTGGATCAATCAATTACGAAATGCGGCTTCAATGCCAATGGTCAGATATTCGCGTATGCCGTCGGCTACGATTGGTCCAACGCTACGACGAACTGAAGCCGCGCGTCAATTGATCGGAGGCGTGCTTTGGCTTTGGCCACAACATGTTCTGCGATTAACAATATCAATATATCAAGATCCTGAATACATCAATATACATAAATCGTGTCACTAAATTTATCGAATCGCAATTTGATTTTTATTTTTATTCAACTAAAATCACCTAACGCTTAATGCTCCCTCTTGTCATCGTGTCCATGTCCATGACCATGGTCACCCTGGCCCTTGCCAATGCCGAGCGCATACTCGGCTCCAATGGTGACCTGAAACAGAGAGAATCCAATGCCCAGGCCGCGGAACATGAAAGTCCGCAGGCGGGAGGCGTGTATGCCAAATGCCTTCGGCTCATAGCGCCAGGCCTCGTTCCTAGCAGCAGCAGCAAGATTAACATTAACATTTATCGATAGCTTTAGCGATAGTTTAGTTCATCCATGCTCAGTACCTCCTTCACCTCAAGCAATTGGGGCACATTCTCCACCTTGTAGATCGATGGATGTGTCATTGTGTAGGGCTGGCTGTGATGTCCACCCCTTATTTATTTAATTGCACTTCCGCTGAAACGATATAAGTATTGCTTGTTTTATTTTAATGAATTACATAAGTGAGTTTTGGTTTTTAGTTTTCAGCTCTTTTGATTGTTGTTTAGGTCACATGTCATCAGCACAACAACAATCACTTAGTAACAATAGTATTTGCTTGAATTATTACAAAATATCTCGTAAACAACAGGAAAATCACAAAGTATTACAAAATTAATGGAAACACAAACTTCTTGCCACAATAACAGAAATGTGAACATAAATGTTAAATGCTATCGATAATATATCGGCATAAAATGTACTACAAATGCCAAAATGCAAGGTTGTTTGTTTCCATACGACTGTTAGCAAGGTGGCAGCGCTACCAAATTAGTTTTTTAAATATTAGGTGCGAGAAAACAAAAGTTATTCAAATATTAGGAAACGAAACAGCACATTTGTATTTTGTTGTCATATTTATTGATACTTTAGATTTATTTTGCAATCAGTAGAACATTTG
>JAWNLX010000124.1:3112500-3360000 GCA_035042055.1 Drosophila macrothrix | reverse complement strand
ACATTTATTTAGTTTAAGGATTAATGTGGCTAGAAACCGATAAATTTCTAATAACTATTTGAGATTAAGTGGAACAGTTGGAAGTTAAGTGGAACACTAAATTCGATTGATAGCATGTGTTACAGCCAAAAACAGTTGAAACAGTTGACAGAAATTGATTTCTTTTCCTTCGAATGGAATATACATATCTCTGCTGAAAGTCTTTGTTATCGGATGCAACTTCCGTTGAGGAATTGCAAATGATTCTTTTATCTAGTTTCTTATCAAAACATTTACTCAATTTATCGAGAGATTCTTACTCTATTGGAACGCTACGTTTCTACTTTATCAAAAATAACTGTGTTTGTGGAATCGAAAACGATTCTCTTTTAGAAATGTATATATAATTCGTCAATTGTTTTAGCATTCGTTTGATTCTTACTTGTGTTGGGCTCCGAGTTCTCGGGAAAGAATTCCCGCTTGGCCTTATACATATAGCTGGGCGTCGTTGGGGCCGATATGGAGCCACCTCCCGGCGGAATGCCCACGCCCGTATTATCCAACGTTAGTTTCTGTGGCTGTTGCTGCTGCTGCTGCTGCTGCTGTTGTTGCTGTTGTTGCTGCTGCTGCTGTTGTTGCTGTTGTTGTTGTTGCTGCTGCTGTTGTGACCAGGAGTTGACGAAACTGTTGGCCATCTGTTGCGTCCAGGTGGGCTTCAGATCCTTGTGAATGGGCGTGCCCGGCGGACTGCCGGTGCCGTAGGAGGAGAGCGGCGCCGGTGGCAGGGCGCTCAATTTGTTGCAATTGTTGCTGGCGTTGTTGCTGTTGCAATTGTTATTACCGTTGCTGCTGCTGTGATTGTTGGGTTCGGAGTATTCATCATCGGAATCGCTGTGATTGCTGCTGGCGCTGCTGATGCCCTTCATTGGCTGCACGCCACCAACTGTTGCCGCTGTTGTTGTTGCCACACCTGCTGTGCTGCCAGCCATTGTTGTTGCTGCTGCCGTTGCTGCTGTTGATCCATTCTGATACGTGGCCCCCTGCTGGGGCGGACTGCTCGCCTGGGAGTCAACCGATGGAGGCGGACTCATCGTCACCGAATTGGGCGCCATAAAATGATGGGCAGCCATGTGGGCGGCTGCTGCTGCTGCGGAGCTGGTGCTGTGGAAGGGATTGCTGCTGAGGTTGCTGCTGTTGATGCTGCCGGCGCTGCTGTTGCTGCCGCCGCTATTGTTGCCATCGAGCAGCTGGGGCACATTCATCGGCGGCCAGGTGGGCGTCGGCGGGTGGCTGTGCGGCGACAACGGATATCGGCCGGTGGGCGTGACGGGGCTGTTGGGCAGATGCCATTGCATCATGTGCGATTCGATGATCAGCATTTGGAGCACATTGTGCAGCACATCGCCGGCGCCGGGACATCGATGCCCGAAATCGGCGCGTGTCAGCAAACACAACGCCTTCCCATTCATCTGGAAGAGATCAAAGTCGAGCTTGGGCAAATCGAATTCCCTCACACAGAAGCGCAGGAAGACGAGGACATCGTCGCGGCTCCACAGGCGCGGATCGGAGGGCAGCGAGGGCGGCAGCTGTGTCTTCAGTTCGGCCAATTGGCTAGAGGGGGGCGGGGGGCAGCGCCAAATGACATCGCTCCAGATGGGATTGAGCGGATTCAGTGATAGCTGTACTGGAAGCATTTTCATTTTGCATACATGCACAAACCGCACAGCAAATTATTTCTATTTGAGTCGAGTCCGTTTCGAAAGCCACAAAGATTGTTCTTAATCTGCAAAAGAAAAAACAAAAGAATTATTTTTATTAGTTTAAGTCCTTATAAATTGGAATGTATTTTTCAAATATAACAAATATCAATAAATCTAAAGAATTCAATTCAAATCAAGCAAACACATTAAACAGCAAGAGAGAGCGAGCGAGCGAGAGAGAGAGAGAAGGGGAGAGAGAGAGAGCGAGCGATTGGTTACCGGTCAGACAGACAACATTCGCATTCCAGGCAAATCAGATTTCTTCATAAACAAATAATCTCCGCAGGCGACGCATCCGACGAAAGAGAAAAAGAGAGCAAAAGCGTGCAAAGCATGAGTCAGCATCAATTCACTGACATAAATCACACACACACACACACGTCAGTCGGCATTTGCTCTGGTTCTCATTCTCTTTGTGCGCTCTTTCACACTAAAAACACCCCCGCCGCTGAAACGATCAGCATAGAACGAACAAAATCATACGCTGTGCGCGTTCCGTGTTCCGTCTGTTTCCATTACGTTTCACTTTCCGATTACGATGACAATTAGCGCAGCATCAAAAAAATTCAAACACACGCACAGGTCGATAACACAATGGGCAGCATCGATACCCAATTTCAAATTCCGTTTGAGCTTTTTTAATTGAAAATTTCTCAATATGGTAATGGCCATAAATACACGCGTCGGCGTCGTCGGCGATGTCGATGCTTGCGCTACTATTCCGGATGTGTACAAAAGCAATGTATATGTTTGTATGTGTGTGTGTGCGTGTGTATATATATACAAATCGGCAACACATGGGAGCCAAGCACACACACACGCACACTTGCATACATCTTTGATCAGTCGCTGTAAGATTTCAAAATAAACGAATGTATTGATGCCGCTGCAGATGGGGGTGTGCAGCGGCGGAGGGAAAACTTTGAAAGCCGTACCCAATTTGCCCCCACTCAGACTTTTGGGCTTGCCTTGCCATATCACTGCTAGCAGCAGCAGCAACACCAACAACAACAGCAAACGGAAGTGCACATTCCATACAAAAAACCCGTTTCCAAAGCAAAAGCAACAGCAAAAGCAGCAGCAGTGGAGAAAGAGATGACGACGACGACGACTAATAAATCCGCCAGTGGGTAAAGAGAGCAAAGCAAGGCAATTTTCAAAGAAGCAGCACCCTGTATCCCAGTCGTAGACATATGCAAGACATACACACACGTGCATATACAAATTGAACTATCTCTCGCTCTCTCACACAGCAGCAGAGCGAGCAGCAGCAGCAGCAGGCAGAAACTTCCTCATTCTCCGGGAAGCATTTCAACAAGTGAGCGAAAGAAATTTACTTACAAATGCGTGCGAACGAGCGAGCGAGCGAGATGCCGATGCAATGAGAGCGAGCAAGCGAGCGAGAGCAATAAATATTGCTTGCTTGCTTGCATGTGTTGTTGTTGTTGTTGCTGCTGCTGTTGAGCAAGAAGTAGGAGAAGACAGATGCACAATAACAACAGCAACAACAAACAGATGAGCAAGATGATAATGATGATGATGGCGATCATCATTTGCCGCGCTGTGGGATGTACACATGTTTATTTGTGTGTATGTATGTATTTATACATATTCATATATATATATATATAAATATATGTATGTATATATGCGTTATTGTGTACAAGTCTTTTACTTAGAGGGGGTCTATTTGTTTTGTTTCAGAGGTGCTGCTGCCCTCTGATGATATACATATATGTATATATATATGTGTATGTGATCCTACGTGTTATTTCGGTTGCCGCAACAACATATGGTTGAATTTGACTAAAATAAATTCATATACATACATACATATATATTTTACTCTACACAGAAAGACAGGCAAACAGGCAGCGGGCAGGCAGGCAGGCAACAACAAACAAACAAATAAACATTCAAACAGTCGGTGGCACGTAGTAAAATGACAAATGAATGTTCATCATCTGACCAACAACAACAACAACAAAGAAAGAAAGAAGCCAAAAAGCAGAACACAAAAAAGGCGACGCACACGCAATACAAAAAGAATAAGAATAAAAATACACACACACGCACACATATCTATATACAAATGCATATGCGTATGTGTGTATTCTAAATCTCAGCGAGAGAAGATGACAGAAGAAACAGCAGCGAAGGAGGCGCGGCTTGGAGAACGAACACAAAACAGGCAGAGCAAAAGCAAGGGGTGGGAGGGCAAGAGGAGGAAGGGTGGTGGAGGGGGACAAAGACAACAGGCAACAGGCACAGGTAGTTAGGTATGCGGATGATGGCGAACCGGTTTCAACGGAAATTACAAACGAAAATTATAAAACGATCAGTTTAGAAAAATGCCAGCAGCAGCAGAGATCACAAAACAACAACAACAACAGCAGCAGTAGCAGCGAAGACAGCAAATAAGAAAAAGGTACAAACTTGTAGAAAACTGCAGCGAGTAGACAGCAAGAGAGAGCGGAGAGTGAGCAAAGCAGAGAGAAAGATGTGGGGAAGAGAGGGAGTGAGCGAGAGAGAGAAAGGAATGCGTGTCTGTGTTTGTGTGCAGAAAGAATTTTTTTTTGCTTGTGCAGAGATTTCCGCTTTTAGCGAACAGACAGCGACAACGAAACAGGGGGGCATGGTGCGGAGGAGGTGTTGCTGGTAGGCCTGGGCGTGGGATCGGAAATGCCAGACTAGAAATATGGGGAATTGCCAATGGAAAATCAGGCAGGGGGCATCCTGTATACATTAGAAACTACGCTGTCAATTTACCATATCGATTAATCATGTGCTGCAATAAGCAGTTTTCTATTTGGTTTTTCAGAAGTAGGTGTGCAAATGTTAGAACAAAACACAATCTTGTTCTATTTCAATATTGACTAATGTTTCAATTTGTTGACAATGGGAAACTAGAACTAACTACATAATTAGAGCACTTGATCAGTAACGGAAATAATGGAAAACTTTAATTTGGCATACATATATAGCGGTATGTGATTCGATAAACCTAATGAATGAAGCTTTCAACTAAACAATAAGTAAATAACAGTAATCGAATAAATGAATAATAATAAAAAATAAAAAACAGTAAACTTAATGAACGAAGCTTCAACAACACTAAACAATTAGTTTATGCAACTTAAGAAGTCCGTAGTAAATCAACAGATAATAAACTAAGTCCTCTTTTTGCATAATAAATGCTATACTTGCAATCACAAAGTGAACAACACCACTCTCTATCTCTCTGTCAAGTACACAATAAATTTGTAAGCACTTTGTTAGTCCTACTTCGGACCTGTTTCTATATGCACATACGACGAGACACGACAGACATTTGATCCATCATTGCGACTGGCAAGTGGATATTATTTTATTTCTCTCGCAATGATTCACTAAAAGTGCAATCGCAGCATTTACTTTGTGGAGAGTTAATGAGTAATTTCCGTAGGCACATCCTAACCGACAGGGGTCCCCGCGCCCCCTCCCATACTCAACTCCCTCCCCACCCCTGCCAGCCACCCGGTGTGTGTGCATCAAGTGGCTGCTGCTTATGCTGCTGCCGTTGCGCAGTAGAACGATGGGAAGAAAATAAGAAAAATCTGATAACATAAAAAGGCAGAAGCGACAGCCGCCACGGCGCATTAAGATTAACGGCCTCCACTCTCAGTGCTCGGCTCACGGGATGCACTACTCTGAGTGAGTGAGCGAGTGAGATGCCAAATGGGCCGAGATCAATGTAGTTCGCTCTCTTTCGCTCTCAGCTGCCTGCGGCTGCTGTTAATGAAGTAGCAGCAAGCAGGTAGTCGTCGTCGTCGAGGCAAACGGATGGGAATAAGGAAATGCGTACCTGCGGATGCACTTACATCTTTGTAGATGCAGATACTTCTTGGAAACCCGCAGGATGAGCACGAATCGAATACGCTGGGATACTAAAAGAAACAACAGCAACAACAGCAAGAACAACAATATGGTGCCAACAGTTGACATTTGATCTCCTTTATGAGGTCTTCTTTCTTATCATCTGCCCAGACACAACACTCAAGTGCCCTCGCACAGCATCTAAGAACAACCCTTAAAATATCTTATATGGTGGCTTTGTTTTATAGACCCAACATGAAATTCGAAGAGCGTAGGTAGCGTAGTAAAAATAAAGAAGAAAAAAATAAAAATAAAAAAATATATCGAATACAAAAAACGCTCGATAATTGAAATTTTTCGGTTTAAGACTTCAAATTAGGCAAACAATAGTTTCTCAACTTCATATGGTATTCTAAAATATATACAAATATATGAGAAATATCACTGTCAAAAGTCATAAAAGTTTGCCCAAGAAGTGATAAATAGAATTCAAAAATATTTCAAAAAACAATAAATGTTTTCACAAATCGACAATTTAGATGCATAGAAATGCACGCGACTAGTTTAAAGTTCCAATTACTATGCGACTACTGGTGTTATTGTGTTTTAATGTACATTTGGTTAGATCGTTCGCCATATTCCGGCATATCAAATACTCAATTAATAAGCACAAAAAATTCAAAACCAAGTCAACGACCTGCTTTGCTTTATAACTGCTCAACACGAGTAGAAGAAGAAAAGCAAAAGAAAAAAACATATATATATATATATATATTATATATACAGAATACAGAATATACATATGCCAAGCATATATTTAAAAAAAAAAAACCAAAAAACAACAACTACAAAAGACACACGTAGTAGTAACTCCCCATTCCTCCCCCCTTCCCCTCCGGCACCCATCAGTGTAAGAAATAGCGCTCGATCTTAACCAGCTAAATACATGTACAAAAATTTATATATATATATATATATACAAATAGACATTGAGCTGATCGTGCATAACAAGCGCGTGAGCGTATTGCTATTGCTGAGCATATAAATCACATATATGCATTGTGTATATAGAGAATCACACACACACACACACACAAGAGAAAAAAAAAGACGCCAATTCCGGGTTCTTCTTCGCGAGTTCGCAGCAGCAACAACAACAACAACAACAACAGCAGCAACAACAAGAAGCAGCCCCCAAACGGTCTACGGTTCAATTTCTGTCTAGATCGTCACTTTTGCTATTGTTGTTGTTGTTGTTCTTGTTTTTTTTATTTTTATTTGTTTGCCGTAGGCACTTTTTTTGTGGAGCACACGAACCTCAGAAAACAGAAGACAGACAAACTGACTGACTGACTGACTGACGTACCGATCATCCAAGCAAGCGAGCAAAGCCTAACGCTTTTTGAGCAAACAGCAAATCAATCATCGTTACGCACTTGCGACTAACACAACAAAGCCAGCAACAGCAACAGCAGCAGCAGCTGAGGCAACATCAGCAGCAGAAGAAAGGCGGTAAAGGTAAGGCTCAAAAGCGTGCAAGCCATGTGGCTGAAAAAAAAAAACACAAACAAAGATCATCGCTTGCGGCGGAGCTGAAGCTATTCTGTGGAAAATAGATTTTTTTTTAAACATTTAAAACAAGGGCATAGTGTGAGAAGTGCAATTAAGTTAAGCTTTTGGGCAAGTTGAGCAGCAAAAAGTGATCTAGTTGTGGCTCAGCGATCTTTAAGATGTTTAGGTTCACAGTCTTAAAAATATAAAAGATATGTTTTCCTGATTTTAGATTTTAGTTATTCCAATAATCCAGAAATATCGATTTCCAGCTTTCAGATAAGATAATTCTTGTTGATCACAAGCTTCTTGATATTCCAATAATCCACGCTATATAGATTTTCCTCTTTTATTTTTTTTAATCTATTTATATATAAAAAGCTGATTGGAATTTGTATTGAAATTTTCAAAACTTCCCTTGCTGCTTACTAAATCGATACATATCGATAGCAACCATTAAGTTTTATAAACCACTTTCTTGGATTAAAAGCGCTGAAGATCCCGACATGTAGTATTTGTATACTTGAATACCAAACCCAATTAAAATTCCTCGGAACATTTTCAATAACTTGTCTAGATGCTTATAAAATCGATAAATATCGACAGAAAAATATCAGCAATTGTTTACTTGAATACCAAACACTAATCATATCATAATTCCCATTCTCTTTAAAAATGTATAACGATCAGATAATAATGGGATGATTAAGTGGAAACACACAAAATATGCACAAAGGCAAATTCGAATTTAATTACAACAATTTGTAGATGCATTTAGGGTATCTGGCAAGTCAGGTACATAAAATTGATTATTGGGGTGCGCAATAATCATCTAAAGATGATCTGTTGCTAAGGCTGCAACATGCTCACACTTTAGTTGTGGGTTATTAGTTGTTGATCACGCGACAAGATCGGATCGGGAACCAACCAAAATTTATGTGTGTTTCTTACGGTGACCTCAAGCAAAACCAAAAAAAAAACTCCACACATAAAATCTTTTTATGATGTTCGTGTTTCTTTGTTTGAAATCGGGTTTGTTGTTGTTGTTGTTGTTGTTGTTGTTGTGTTTGTTGTGTTGTTGGGGGTTATTTTGTATGTGTCTAGGCGTTACGTGCATGTTTGTTCTAATGTGGAGCTGTAGCTTGTCTAGAGAGATTTTTTCTTCTTTCTTTTTTTTTTTTTTAGCTTGAAGCGTTCTTTTTGACTTTCTGCTGCCTCATTGTTCATCTTTATGCTTTGCGCATGTCTTTTATATGGTTGTTGTTGCTATTGTCTTTTTTATTTTTTATTATGTGTGGGGGTTTGTGGTGTCTCTAATGATATGTGCCAGAGATAGAGTTGGAGGCAGGGAGATACAGAGAGAAGATGATGAAGAAGAAGCAAACGAAGATCAACAGACAACAGAATGCTGAATACAAATGCTTAATGATATCAAACGTTCGATAACCTTTTCGTATATTTTAATATGCAAACCAAAGCTGGCTGCCTTTCAAGATGATGATGTTGATCAACAACAACAGCAGCTTTAGTATAATAAAAGCAGACGAGATCTGATCATCATCGTCGTCATCATCGTCATCATCAACGGTAGCTACCTAACTGCCTATCTCACTCCACGCTCCCTCTCTCCCTCACCCAAGCAAAACCCCTCAATAATCAGTATATTTTCCATGCGATGCTGGATGAGTTCATCAAACGCTTTTTGGGAGGGGAGAAGAGTTTAAAAAATTGTACTCGATTGCCACGCGTAAATATTATAGTATGTGCAACATACAACAGCAACAACAACAACGAGTCTGGCAATGGTTCTCTAGAGTAGCTTTAGTTGGGGAGAAAGCGGGGGGTCTTTGGCAAACCGCATCATTTGTGCCCATTACACTCAATTAGTGGCAACTGTTTGTTTCCAAGTTTTGTGCGATTTTCTCGCACTTGCTCTTCTTGTTGGAAACAACTTCCCCCTTTATACGCTATCCACCCGGCCGCCTGACAACAGCCTAGTCTAGTCTAAACTAATAAGGCAAGCTGGCAAGCATCACAAACAGACATCCAAGTGTGTGTGTGTGTGCGAGTGTGTGTGTGTGTGTGTGTGTTGGGGTCGGGTTAAGGTTCAGGTCAGTACGATTCAATTGTGCCGAGTTTACTTATAAGCATTGCTTCCGTGTTTGGAAGACCACTGCTGACATAAATGGCTGAACACTCAACGCAACCAGGATCAATTGGGTAAATAGTTTGTAAAGAGAAAAAATAGAAATTCTTTAAAAAAAAAATCCATTGCAACCAATAAGATCAGTTAATGCTGGGGTGCTTAAAATTAATTATTCTGGCAGTTAAACGGGTTAAGAAATAATTATTAAGATATCTATACGAATTAAAATGGCTTATTCATTAAAAAAAAAAACTGTTTTCCTTATTGTTGCTATGATATATTACAAATGTTAACAAAGACTTTTCTAAAAGTTTTAGGGCATCAAAAAATTGTTGTCTTTAAAACGTAAACAAAAAAAATGTTTAAAACAAGATTTTTATATGTAGATAAACAATTGTGGTCAGATTGTTGCCATTATGACCTAACTATATGAATCTGATACGATTTTATCTAAAAGTTTGCCATCATAAAGATAAACGCAACTGTAAAGTTTGTAAAGAAAAATTATATAAATAGTTGAAAAGACTGTTATTAAATGTTACATTTTACCAAATCTTACTAAGACTCTAGGATTCTCGGGTATTTCTTTACAGGTGCAATCTATTTTTACTATACGACGATATAATGCATAATCAGGGGAAGCAAAAATAAAAAAATATAAAAAAAGAACACGCCCCTGAACCTAGTCCATCAAACAGATTTTTGATAAGCGACAAAAAAAGACATTGAAGAAAATAAAATAACACAACACTTGTCACACACACACACACACACAGGTAGTGTAGTGTTGTGTGTCTGTGTGTGTGTGCGTGTACAAGGTGCTAGTGATGATATTTGTAAACTAGGATTACTTGTTGTCTGTCGACGCTTTGATAGCGTACAAAGATATAGACAAGAGACCCCGATACAACATGTTCCGTTGTTGTCATGTGTATGTGTGTATGTGTGTGTGTGTGTGCGTGTGTGTGTAGGCCACACTTCCACTATAATGCTTATATGTATTACGAAATGTTTACGATTTGCTTGAGTTTTCATTTTTCAGTAAGTTTATAACAAATATGCGTAGATAAGATAACAAGAGTAACTCATAGATACGCCACAGATACTGACTTACAGATACAGAACAACAGATACCCCCACTACCCCCCTGTCTAGATACCCTCGTTGTTTCTTTATTTTTTATTATTTGGTTTGTCTTTGGACTTGACTTCCTGCTGCTGGACACCAGCGATCAAGAAAAAGCAATTTGCTTCACCCTCTTGTTGGTTGTTTCGTGCCCAGCCAGCAAACCAATTGATCTTGACAAGCAAGTCAGCTTCCTGTAACGCCGCAAATGGGCAATTAGATCAAAGCACACACAGCACGGATGTGCTCATAGCCAACATCCAGCCAAACCAAGTCAGGCCAAGCGCCAAACGGAGCCAAATCACACCGATCCGAAGCGAAAACCAAAACCAAAACCAAGTCATGCCAATCCGAGTCAAGAGCAAGCTATCCAAGCTATCTATATCTGGTTCTGTATCTGGTAAACCGGTAGTTAGTATTTGCGCTAGTAATCAAGCAACACACACATTGCTCACATCTAGGCATGCATGGAGTCTGAGCTAACCAATATCCCATTCCCCCCTACCTCCCCCTTCCCACATACACATATATATATATATATATATATATGTATTCTGCTGGCCAGTCGAACGTGGCAAGAACTTTGGCTTGATCACTGATGGCTGCTCGTTTTGCTCGTCGTCGACGACGATCGCGCCTCGCATCTTAATTACAGAGAGCAATGCAAAAAGCTCTCGAAACAACAGCAACAAACACAGCACGAAGAAGAAGCATAAAGGCAAGTGGCCACTAGCTAAGTGTGCCAGCCTTATAGATATCCTGTAAAAAAAAAATCAACTCAGGACTCAACTCATTTACTTAACAGTCTCTGTTAACAAATCAAGTTTCCTTTGATTTTCATTTGTCACAACTTGTTAAACATTAATTTGTTTAAAAAGTTTTTGAAAATCTCGCGTCGTATATAGTCTACTTTAGCAATCATTGCTTATATTATTTTCTCATAAATACTGCAACTTTAAGTATCATCCAAACTGAAATTCAATCTTCTGCCAAAAGATTCTTTCGCAATTTTCATATGTTATCCAATAATATTATATTTTATGTTATCTTTTAATGTTTAAAACTTATATGAAGAAATCCTTCAACTAATTGTTGATTTTAGAATAAGATTTTTAAACAGGCCTAACTATTATTATAGTTTTCTAAAGTCAGCTATTAATTGAAGAATATTTTTCAATAACATTTGTATTTATGATACAATCTTCATGAAATATTTAAAAATAAGAATGCATTCAGTATGCACATTCGTCTTGAGTTTAGTAAGTCCTCGGGATTGTCAGGATAGTTTTAAGAATTCGAATAATTTGTAGATGGAAATCAGCACCTGAAAGATAAAAAGTTGCGTACTATATACTTATATATATATATATATATATATATATGCATATTTTATAGAGTCCAACAAAGACATAATCTATATTCCATTTTGCTTTTACAGCTTTATCACACCCTTTATTAGCACTATTAATGATTAAAGGGTATGCGAAAGAAGCAAAAAAAAAAAAAAAAAAGAAGCTAAATGGCAACAAGCCGCAAATATAGCTGGCTAGCTGGCTAGCTAACTGACTGGCCGGGCTGACTATCTGACTGGGCTGGCTTGAAAACCTGAATTGTAAAAACGTTCTAAGCCGAGCGTCGTGGAACATTTTGCGCGTCGCTGGAAAGACACTTAATAAATGCGGAAGCGGATGTACAAAAAGGCAGAGAGACGGCGACGTGGAACCGAAACAACAACGACAACAACGACATCTATAATCAAAATCAAGTCATGCAAGCTGCCTGCTGACTATATAGAGGAGTCAACTACTGTGGGCGGAGTGTGCTTGCTGTGTGTGTGTGTGTGTGTGTGTGTGTGTGTGTGTGTGTAGGGTAGTTAGTTATGCTTGAGCTTACGGTTAGGGTATATAGATGAGTTTCAGATTCTATATTGCTGCACAGGTTTTTTTTTTATGTCTTTTGTGTTCTGGCTAGATTAACAGCAATCGTTTCATTTGTGGAAAAAAAATTCAAATAATTGGATCGAGTCACTTCCTCAGATAATGCGAAAAGGAAGTTGAACAGCAGCAACAAACAACAAGAACAGAAAACCAAACAAGCCATTTGAAATATTCTCAAAGATGCGAGTATTTGTTATGCTAGCAGCAGTTGCAGGAAATTGCAAGAAACACACTAAAAAAAACCACAATAAAAACACATATTTTATACTACACATACTATAGTTAATATATACACACATATATATATATATATATATATATATATATATATATATATTAGAATCAAGGGGAAGTAAATTACCGTGCATTGTCTTGACATGCGATAAGAGTTGGACATGAATTATTGATTAAATGGAAACACAATCATTACAAATACATCGCATAACAATTGTCGTAAAACAGCACCATTTATGCTCCACATACGCAATGCCAAACGATAAGGGCTGCAAAGGGAATTGGTTTATACAAACGATAATGTCTTACAACACACAGATCAACAGATTGCGATCTTTATAGAAATATTATTGGAGGCTTGCTGTAGCAAGTTGCAGTTGCAAATTGTGCTCATATTTTAGAAGTGATTTTGATTCTTGCCGAAGAAAGTTGCAGTTCTTCAAATCTTAACAATTATTCACAAATTTTAATAGATTAGCTGAGACGATATCCAAAGATAAGAGCAGAATATATTCTGTGGTTATTTGGAAATGTGTTTAAGCTCCATTTAAGTTTATAAAGCCACATCTATCTTTTTAGATAATCTTCTCGTCTGTCGGAAGTAATCACTTCCCAGAAAGTTTGACTATTTAAGAGCAATCAATCTTCATTAAATATGCTCTTTTCTACAAACTCACCATTTTCGGAAGTAATCATTGTGTAGAAAGTATGAGTCTATAAGTGTGAACAATCTTCACCAGACTTTCAAATAGTATCTTTAACACAAATCTTTGCTTCGGTTTGCAACAACTCATTGCATTCCAAATTTTGCTAGAAATACAGAAATTTGAAATTTTACCTGGAAGTACCGAGTCTTATATAGTCTACATTATGAGCTGGGAAAAAAATATATAAATCATGATGAACTTTTTATTCATAGTTAATAAAATGTTTTGAATAATTTATAATTTTTTCCCAGCACAACAAGTAATCAATGTTTCCGATATAATTTGTGGCTTTTGTGTTTCCGTTAATTTTACTTTATAAAAACAGTTAGTAAATAAAATAAAAAAAACTATGAATTTCAACCAAAGTTTATAAGATTAATTTATTTCTCTCAGTTTTAGTCATAGCTCATAAAGCGATCTGCTTTACGTAAACAAAAAATATTACTTCTCAGACTGAATTGCAATTCACAAGTGCTACTCAAGTTAATTAGCTTCATTAAAAGATCTCTCATGCTTTCGTTATTATTAAACACAATTTACACATATTTTGGAAAGAGTATTTAACTGATTCACACACACACACACACACACACACACTCAGTAGCTGTAGGTATTGTTAGTGTTAGTTTTGAGTCTAGTTATTAATATTATTTGCCAACAACTTTGGGGGTTTAGTTCTAAAATTTCTACATTTTGATGACATTTGTCATAAGTAAAAAATTCAAGCGAATGCCGCAACATCAATTCCAAGTGTCAAATGATACATATATATATATATATACATATATAACAAAAGCAACAACAGCAACAGCTACAACAACAATACAATAAAAAACAACAATAATAGCCCCGAGTCAATTGCCAAGAAGCTCAAACACAGACACAACGAGTGCGGAGAAGGGGTGATGGGTGCTTGATACGGATGGGGAAACGTGGAAATGTGGATGAGAACTTGGCTGACGTACACTCACCAAAAAAAAGTTGCTTTGGCAAATCGTTTATTATAAATATGCTTGCAGCTAAGAACGAAGAATTTGTTATTCAATGTATGTTTCAAGAATTAGGTTGAATCCAGAATTAATTAATTATATATATATCTATATATATATATATATATATATATACATGTATATATATATCTTTTAAGTTAAAAACTTAGAATATATGGTTTTATGTATATTAAAGAAATATTCTTTTAGCTAAAATTAACAAAAATCTATTTTTAACTAAGAATTAAGTAATTGTTATTCTACGCATATTTAAAAGATAAATCTTTTCCAACAAATAATGGAGTAATTCTTATTCTATGTATGTATTCAATAAAACATGCTCCTTACATTCCAAGAAACAAATTTACATACCTATATATGGATATGTTTATTTTGCTGAGTGCAGCTGAGGCGACACACAGATTATGCTATAATTTCCAAGAAAAGCAAACACAAATTAAAACAAACAACAAAATTAACACGAACATCACGTAGCAAAAATGTGGTTAAGGAGCGCAAATGCAAAAAAGGCTTGTCTACAAGATGAACAAGAAGCAGAACAAGATGTTAGCTAAAAGATGAGATGAATATGAAGCAGAAGTGCAAGTGCCACTGTTTCCTATTGTCGCCCAAATTCATAATTAGCAGATGCCAAATGAGACAAACACGTCGCTGCAGGCGTTGCGGCAAAAACTTCAACTTAGCCAAATGCTGCAACGATGCTGGAGAGAGCGGAGCGGAGCTGAAGAGTTTGGGCCTGAGCTGAAGATGACTCTCTAATATAGACAATAGTTGCAGCGACTTGCGGTTGTTTATTGTGCTTCTTCTTCTTCTTCTTCTTCTTCTTATTGTTGTTGTTGTTTATCTCATTAGCTGGTGTTGTTTGTTGGCCACGTTCTGGCATTCCACTTTGGACATAAGTTCAACACTTTGGCCATTGTCCCTATAGGCATTACTCACTGCTTATCATTTGTATGCCTTCTCGTCTCCGCCTCCTCTCTCTATCTGTCTCTCTCTCTCTCTCTCTTCATGTAATTATCATCATTATCATTGTGATTATTGTTGTTGCTGTTTGTGCTTTTAATGAATGCACTCGACTTTAACTGTTAATTTGTATTAACACTCCTTTCTCCTTGTCTCTCTCTCTCTCTCTCTCTCTCTCTCTCTTTGTGGAGATAGTCGCCTTTTGATTTATTATTAAGTGCTGCTATCAGCCATACACCAATGTGGAAATGCACTAATATTATTATAATAATAACAACATCCACAATTGTTGTAAGTGCAATGAACAAATCAGTTTCACTTGCACAGACTGACTGCCTAGAAACAGCTGCAATCGAGAACTGCATCCGCATATGACGTACACATGTGGCGCGTAGTCCAAGTCACAGATTACAGACTGTCACTCTGATACCCTGGACGAGGAGGGGGCGATGGATGGGGGTCTATTCATTCTGTCGTTAAGTTGCTGATGCGTTGCGAAACGACATCTACGACCCCCTAAGGGTTATAATTAATTCGTGATCAGCATGATTAGTTGAGTCGATAAAGGGGAGCTTATCTGTTGAAGCCAGTCAGATCGTATCACATAACTATAGCATATAGTTATCATATGTAGGTTAAATGGATCCAACGATGAGTTCTTGTATTAACAATCTTTTCTGTTTAACAAGTTATAGTTTATAGTTATAGATTAAAGTCGTAGATATAGTCCTAGTCGTAGTTATTGTATCTATGTGCATAGAACTCTTCTTGTCATACTGATTAGGCATATAATTATTATTATAAATAAAAATTAAAGTTCAAATTAAACATAAAACTTGAAACTTGTGCAAAATGACTACTGGATGAACCTTTGAAACCCGTTATCTCTTATCAATAAACAACATTTCGATACGTTCCTTTTGTTTGTGCCCCTTTCCAAAAAAATGCCCGATTTTTTGTTTTATCAAAATTTAAATTAACTTAACGCCTTCAACTTATCTAAGTCACAGTCAAATATTTACGCTAATCAGTCAAAACTTGTGACGCAATCAAGCTTTAGTCATTATATATACGTAAGTATATTTTTCATTTATGGATTTCGTTGTCCTTAATAAAGCTGAAAATGTCCCTGACATAGTCATAATACCAAATAAACCTGATGAAATTGATCAGAAAATGCTGATATTTGAAATGATTACGTGCACTAGTTTCTGTTTTTTTTTCAAGTGGTCATATTTTTGATTGCTTCCTGGTTGTGTGTGTGTGTGTGTGCGTGTGTGTGTGTGTGTTGCCAAATCTGTGTGTTGTTTGTAGCTCTACAGTTGGCCAATAACAAAATAATACAAGTTCCACTTGTGAACTGCGATATGATTAAAAGAATTGCTTGAACGCCTTCTTTTCGATTTTTGGTATTCTTTTTTTTGGGGTTTTTTTTTTTGTTGGGTTTTTAGCGCTTTTGGGCGCCCGGTCTATAAATAAACAATTTAAAAGTAATAAAAATAATTGAAAATTTGCGTGTGGTGCGCAATATAAACAAATACACATAAGTTATGGTTATTGAAAATTCCAAAACAAAAACAAAACAAAAACAAGAATAAAAGCTAAATAAAAAAGAAATAATTCCGTTTCTGATTAGTTCGTATCATTCAAAGAACCCACACAGACAAAGCCCCCCCGCCACCATGGTCTGCCCCGTTAGACTCCCGCGAGTGTAGAACAAATACCAACTGGCGTCATTTCCGGTTGTGCTTTTCCCACTCCCCCTTTACACTCCCCGCTCTCTTCACTTTCTTCTTTTACGACCATCCTCCCAAAAATAAACACCTTCTATGGGAGCTATATACTCCTACCGGTGCAAGCAGCACCCCTTTTCCCCATCCCTACCCCCACCCCACTCAATCTCTCGCTCACACACACTCTCTGTCTCTTTCTCCCGTTGTCTATCTGTCTCTGTTGTTCCACAAATAATATTCGTTCCGTGTTCGTTTTGCAGCATTTCCACTTGACTTGCTTATCGCACATTGTAGCGATTACGCACACACACACACACACGCACATACACACGCACACACATACACAAACGTGTGTGTGTGCGTGTGTATTGATAGGTGGAGTAACGCTTACGCTCTTATCAATTGGTATCGGGCGCCAAAATCAAATTGATTTATGAACGATTTGCCATTGCCAAAAAAAAAAACAAAAAAAACTGGAAACATAAATATTTTTTATGCATAGTATTGTAAAAATTATTTTGGCTTTCACGGAAAATGTTCTCCATTGTAAAAATAGCATAATTCTTATAATAATAATAATTATTGAAATGCTAATCAAGATATAGCACAACAATAAAGAAGCCGTTTATACGCTGCGAAATAAAGGGTATATTACAGTTGTGCATAGGCCTATATCAGGCAGAAGAAAGCTTCTCTGCTCGCAATTATATATTATATATATATATATATATATTTTTATTTTATTTTTTATTAGTAGACGATTTAGTCATGTACAACTTGCTGAGATTGAATGAGATTTGAGAATAAAAGTTAACCCATATATAGGGGCATATAGGGGTTATCTGATGTGATCGATAACTTTCACGCTTAGCGAATATCGATTTCCGATAGTTACAAAATGTATAATTTTAAAGTTAAGAAATATGTGATAAAGAGTGATAAACATTGCATTAATACTGATCATCTGTAAAAATGTAATTAAGATCGGAAGAAAATTGCACTTTCATATTCAAACAATTTAATTACGTTTGCTTTAGGGTATCTCAAAGTCGAGCTGCCTCGAATGGAGCAATCTCAATTGTTTATTTATTGTGGTCAAACATTTTTCTATGAAATGTGGTATTTTAGAAATTATTTATTGTGTCAAACATTTTTCTATGAAATATGGTATTTTAGAAAGTAATAATAAATTTCGGTATAGAAATCACAGTGTTCTAATCATAAATAATGATTTCTATTGCCGACTTGTTGAAATCAGAATTATGACGGGACGTTTGTCTAGTGAAATATTTAACTATATTTCTTGAAAGCACCATTTTTTTGAAGGACCGCCCACGGTTCGCATCAAGAGGGTTCGGGTCGGATGAGTACTCAGGGACTCAAGGGCAGAGAGCTCAACTTGAATCTGTTTGTGTTGTTGTCCACACAAAGAAAAACTCAAGTATTAAGTCGCCCGCTTCCTTCCGCTCTGGGCACAGCGCTTAAGATTTTTCCAACGAAAAACAGCAACAAAACAGCACATTTTTGCCGTATTCATTGTTCAATTCGTTGCGGTCAGCGGGTAGGCCGAGGCGGTGCAGGGGCGTGGCAGGGGTCGGATCGGGTCGCGGGGCATTTGCGATAAGGAGGTCACACAGCACACACCACTCGAGCTGAAACAATTAGTGTGTTTGTGTGTGTGAGAGACGAGGTAGGAGGGAGGAGGACCACCAACCAAGTTGAACCGAGAACAGTGAATAGAGTGTTGCATTGTTGCAACAGGTAAGTTGCAGCTTAGGTAGTCGTGAGTTTTTACAGTTAGTTGAACTGATAAGCATTAAGAGAGCCATAAATGACAACAGAGACAGTGAAAGCGGCAGCGGCAGACTGATCCTCTTCCGACTGACTTGGAACGGTACTTGAAAATTTAACTGCCACTCAAAACCAGTTGCATTCACTCCAGAAAAAGATAGAGAGGGGAGGAGTGAGGGAAAGAGAGGGGAGTTAGGGATATAGGCGATAGTTCGGTGACAGTCAACTTCCTTTTTTTTTTTGGGCATTACGGCATCAGTTTTTAGTTTGAGTGTTGCACCCAAAAAAAAAGAAAAGAAAAACTGTTACGTCTAACCACGCAACGCGGCTCTAACTTACAACTACCCCACCTACCCACCTTTGCCACCCACCAACCCCTCGCCACACTTGTCCAGCTGAATAGAAAGAAAATTACCTAATTGTATTGCATCGACAACAACGACAACAGCAATAACAACAACAACAACAAAAGCAGCAGCGACTCTTTTATTTTTTACAACACTAGTCTACTCCACTTCTTGCCACTTGGCCACACAGTGCCCCTTGCCCCACCCCCTTTGCCGGTAGATCGTTGCAGCTTGTGGCTCCTTCGTTCGTATGTGTGCCACATACTCCACTAAAGGAAAATAAAAATGTGCCACAGACAAACAAGAAGAAAATGGCAAAATGCAACACGCCAAAGAAAACTTCGTTTGCGGTCTGCTCTTTTCTTGTACCCATCACAAAAATAAGTGGCTAGGAAAGGTATAATGAACTAAGGCAAATGTGTGTAACAGGCAGACGGCAGAGAGAGTTGCTAAAATGAGCAATGATAGAGAAATAATGGATCGGAGCTATCCTTGAGATCGTTTTATTGTAACATTAATATAATATTCAGATCATCTTTTCTTAATATACTAATCAGATCATATTTTCTTATTATATTTATTCTTATTTCCAAAAAATTCTACTAATTTCTAGTTTCCACGAACCTTTTTAGAGTTTATAACTGAGTTTTGAAGGATTAAAATCAATTTATTTGTTTTCTAGTTATTTGTAAAACAGAAATGAATTCAAAATGGTTTGTTAAGCGTAAATCTCATTTTAATTTTGTATATAGAACATTTTTCGGTATAGTAATATGCAACTTTTTAAGATTCTTTTAAGAATTAGAGTCCATCAACTATAAACTTAAAATGGTGCACAATAGATATAACATTTATATATCTCACATCTATATAATGTAACTTGTAGCTATTTTAAATAAATAAAGTCATTTGCTGATAATGGAGTCAGCACAACACATATTTGAAATTCATTGTAATTTACAGGGTATTCTGATAGTCATGCACTATTACTTCTTGTGCATTATTGCTTGCCGTTTCTTTGCTCGTTTTTTGTGTACATTTCGTTTCTTTCTTTCTCTTTGGCGCAGTTAGATAATAGGCAACAACAACAACAACCACAGCGAGGCACCGTTAAAGCCAGCTCTACCAAGATACACCAAGCTGAACCCCAAAAGCCATTTAGTCGATGTTGTTGTTGTTATTGTTGTTGTTGTTGCAGTTGTTGTGTTGTCGGTGGCAGCGGTATAAGTCAAGCAAGACTTCCTATATTTTGAAACACGTTACGTTCGTAACATAATTCACACAACAGGTAACTTTTTACAATTTTCTTGCCTCGTCTCTCTCTCTCTCTCTCTGTGGGCCATGGCAACAGATCGCTTGCCGAGTCGCGTCTTAACTGAATTGCATTTATGAGGCTGGGAAAATGATCAATTCATGGTGAAAAGTGATTGATGCCATTGTGTAATTGGTAATGGCAAAGGTATAAGCTGTAGCATCTTCGATAAGCTATAGCATCTGAAGTTTATCGTAATCGAACGTAATCAAACCATTATAGGAAAAATTTTAACAATGCTAATACAAATTTATAACACCATAAAAAAACAACACATGTGCAGAATTGCAGGAATTGCGTTGTTTTTTTAAAAAGTACATTTTATTTATAAGACAAATAGTAGCTGCATATTTGAGTGATAATCGCTTTTGAAACACTCCAAATTCTTGATATAAATGTTGTTTGTCTTGTTTAACAATTGCTATAAACTATCAGGTGTTATCTTATATAAATTTCTGCAATTATTATAGCACCCTTATTGTCCGTTTAATGGGCGCCAATAAGCAATAAGCTGCAAAAGTGAGCAAAGCTTTATGCGAAATTCGCACGATCATTTCAAGCGACCAAAGAGAGCTGAAAGATAGACGACGATTACACACACACACATGCTTTCTTCAGTTGCGAATTTGATGCAGCAACAACAACAATAACAACATAATATCTTTATGTGTGTATTTGTGTGTGTGTGTGTGTGTGGGGGGGGGGGGGGGGAAGCTGTATGAGGCCACTAAAAACATTTATGGCAAAATTCAGGTTAGTGTGTGATTTTGTGCACTATAAAATGGGTCGTTACTGTTGTTGTTGTTGCTGGCTGCACACAAGTGGCTGCCAAGCTGTGTAATGTTCACACAATACGTGCGTGTGTTTGTGTGTGTGTGTGTGTAGACATTGCAAAACATCAATATAGCACAGCACATAGCGCACAGCACAGAGCAATTACAACAATGGCTACATTTGAGCTCTGTGTGAGCGATAACAACACGCAGTAAGAAAACTAAAACAACAACAACAAGAAGCAGCCAGCAAATGCAATTGCTATGCGCGCTACTTCCGCATGCAAGTTGAAACAACTAAAAGTCATCGGCGTAAGCGCAAAAACAAATAAAATAAATAGTAACAAAAAGTACAAAAGAAGCAGCAGCAGCAGTAAAAAGAGCAAAAGCAAAAGACAAATGCGACTCATTCTCAATGCACTTGCGGCGAGTGTGACTCAAAAAGATCGTTGAGTACTAAATAAAAACAAAAAGAAGATGCAGAAGCAGACGAAGCAGAAGAAAGATTGCTAAGACAGCAGCCCAGCCTCAATGCACACACAGACACATTGCCATACATATATTGAGCAGCCCTTTTATTAAAAAGAGAGCAGAGAGCAAAAGAGCAAGAGTCACAACACAATGCTTTACTTTACATTATTATATGACTGTTACTTGGGCATTTTCTTCCTCTTTCTTTTATTAGGCTGCTGCTGTTGATGATGCCTTCGCCTTTTTCTTCTTGCTCTTCTACCTGCTGCTGCGATGAACACTTTTTATACCTGTTTGCTCTAGCATACATACGCACACACACATATATATATATATATATATTCGATTGTGTGTGTGTGTTTCCCCAATTGCCATGCTGCTGACCCGACAGATCGTCGTCGACGTCGTCGCTGCCGCTCTCTTTTGCTTTTGCTTCCGTACACTTTTCGCTCTTGCTGCTCTTACGTTAAAGCGTCGCACCGTCTCTACGTTGCCACACACACTCACCCGTTACGTCGTTTTGTGGAGCGCGCAATGCGGAAGTGAATTTAATTTATTGTATTTACGCTTGGCTTTTTGCTGCCCCACAGACACATACAAACAGACAGACTGACTGACTGACAGATAGACAGACAGAACCAGGAAAGTTAACGGCTCTCTGCATACAACAAACAGCTAGAAATCCATAAAAAAAAATCGCTGCTTGAACTGGAAAGATGTCTGTTTATTTTTGTTGTATTGGTTAACGTACATGTGTGTGTCTATGTGTGTATTTGTGTGTGTCGACATATTTCTACGATTTGTTTCGTTTTTCGCTAATTGGAGGAGAGTCGAACATGTTAAATAAATAAAAACGCACACACACACGCACACACATATAATCAAATTTATTGACGAAAATCTTTGGTCTACGTAAAGGGTGCAGCGAGGGAGGGTGGGGAAAGGCATGATCAGGTGTGCCCAGAAGAGATTTCAGAGAGCTTTTTTCGTGTGCGCTTGTTTGTGTGTGTGTGTGTAAAGCCAAACCAGAAGCAGGAACTGTTCGTCGATTCGTTCAGCAGCAGCAGCAGCGACGTCGACGTCGGCTGAGGCAGCGGCAGCAGCAGCAGCCTGTGTACAAATAAACACAATATTCTGCTGTAGCAGCAGCAACAGCAGCAGCAGAGCAACGGCGGCAGCAACAGCGATAAGATTTCGCTGACGCGTACGTTGCAGAAGAAAAAACTCAACAGCAAAAAAAAAATAACGAAAAATATATGCGCCAAATCCAATTGGAGCTTAACGCTCCGCTTTTGTTACACTTCCATAGAAAAAAGTGCATGCAACAAGAGAAGCGTCGAACCAAACTAAATAAAAAGAACAAATGCAACAGAACAAAAAAAAAACAAAAGGAGCCAAGTTGAGTTTTGAGTTAACTGATTATTGCCTTCGATTCAGTTCAACAAATTTTATAATTAGCTGTAGAATAATTTACTAATAATTATGATGCAACGGACTAATGCAAATTAATGTATTTTCTTCTTCTTATAGACAGTTAGTTTAGGCACAGTGGTTGCTTGGCATTTGAAGCTATGCAGAAATTAGAGAGAAAAAATTTGTTCGACTTTTAAAATTCTTGTTTATTGTGAGAAAAAAATATTATGAATGTATAATTCTTACACTGAAAACAAAAACAGTGCGTTTGTTTTCTGCTTTATCTCAGCTCACATCGCTTTCATCTCAATTTATTAATAATACTATAATTGCCATATGAAAAAAGTTCTTTCTTATCTAGTTTTCCAAATTGGATGCTTTGTATTTATTAATAGGCGAAATTTTCGATATTTTTTTCGCTTTAATTATATGTTGTGTTCTCTTTGTCAGCAAATGCGACAACCAAAAATAGACGAGATAAAAATTAGGCGTCCCAGTGTTGTAAAGTGATTAAAAACAAGAACGCGTGCCTTTATCTGGATGGGGGGAATTATTATTGGTTGCCCCGAAGCTGGGAGAAAATGTTGTTTTGTGTTGTCGAGTACAGAATGTCACAACATGACAGAAACAGCAAAGAGCAACAGAAACAAAAATCAAAACGCATACAATTCAAAATATGAAGATTAACGTTAACATTTATCAACTTGGCGGATGGGTGAAAAACGAAGATTTATGTTTCATCTTCGGTGTGATACGATATATTAAACATATGCTACACAACACAGCAGAAGGTCACAAAAATACAAGTGGAACGTGTTCAACTGAATGGGTTCGGGGTATTCGCTAAAAAACAACAGCAACAAAATAACTAAATATATTATTTCTGATATTTATGTGGCACAAATCGACGGCTTAAAATATGCCACAAAAATATATTGTGCAAAATAAAAACAAATACGAAATGATTTGCACTAATCGATATTTGCTTAAGAAAGCGATTTAAAATATGCCAAGCAAAATAAAATTATGTTCACTAATTCTAAAAATGATAATAACATACAAAATTCAGTGCTTACCTGTTTGCTTTTGCTCCACTGTGCCGTGATGTTGCCTTTGCTGTTGTTGTAATACTCGTTGTGTGTTTGCTGTTCTTAAAGCTTTAAGCTTTTAGCGGCAACGCGGAAGCGGATATGTTGTCCAGATCCAGAATACGTCGCTGGTATTATTATTGCTGCTGTTGTTGTTGTTATTGTTATTGTGTTACTTAATGCTGTTGGTGTTCGCTTTGCGACAACTGCAGCACTACTACTACGTAACGTAAGCCTAACGTCACGCGACGTAATGCGTGCACTTTGTTGCTGTTTCCTGGTTCTATGCCGTCGGCGTCGACGTCCGATGCTACTGCGACGCGTCAAGTGGCCACATTGTGGAACAGACGGGGGCAGCGGTGCGCAGTGCAAGTCTTTACGTTGCGTTAATCCTTATGTTGACCGTTGCGTTATTTCGTTTTTCTCAAAATTGTTTTCTGTGATTTTTCTTGGTTGCCATTGCAAAGCGAATGTCAGCGCGAAAAGAGAACAAAACACACAAGTGGGCTGCTCAAAGTACTTCCTGCCTTAAGCACACATACAAACACACACACACATACAGAGAGACGATGCACTTGTGCTTGTTGTTGTTCTTCTTCTTTGCTTTGGCCCTTTTGTACACGCGTTACACACACACACACACACACACACACACACGCAAACACTTTTCACTTTTGCTTGCACACTGCACTTGCGAAGAACTTTTGTTGTTGTTTTTTGTTGCGCTCTGTGTTCGCCTAATTTTTGTTTATTTCTTTATTTCGTATTTGTGCAAAAACAGCCGCAACAAGCCAAACTTTGCATGCACAGTTATTTTGCGATTCTATGCTTTGATACTCGCTTCTCCTCGTCGTCGGCGGCTTTTTATTTTTCGCTTTTGTTGCTTTCTTGTTTTGATTTTGACAAGCAATACAAATTCAACTTAAGAATTATGATTGTTGTTGTTGCTGCTGCACTTGTTTAACTTATAGCTGCGCGCTCATTGAATCAAATTCAATATTTTTGTTAAGAATATTTTTGCACAATTACAATTCGGAATTATAATTATTGTACAACAAATTTTTTGTATTTTGTATTTTTTTTGTTCCGCAGCAACACGTCCGCTCACCACGAAAGTTTCTTACGTTTTGACTCAAAACATGCGAGTAAGAAATAAACAAAGCAAATGACGATAACTGAGACCGCGCGCGCACCCGAAGAGAGCATGCGCATTTGCGAGAGCGAGCGAGTGAATTTAAGAGTGTACAAAATCAGTGTGCCGCTGTGCAAAGAGAAATAAAGAAATTTAAATTTATTATTTGATTGTCAGCTATTCTTGTTCTTTTTCTTTTCTATATTACTATTTCCGAATACTTGCACGTTGTTTATTTCCTTTTATTGTGTTTTTGCTACACTCACACACATATTTTATACATTTTATGTGGGGTTCTTTTTGTTTTAAAAATCAAAATATTTTTTATGTAAATGGCAGTTGATCGATGGGTAAAGACAATAAAGTGCATAATTATGAGAAACGAATATATTCGTTTGGTGTTTTGCCTTGTTCAAATCAACCAAAAAAGAAAAATTATAAATGTACATATTTATTTCATCGTGTGGGCGTTTTTTGTTGTGGGCGCAGATTGTTAATCAGCGCAGCGATAAAAATTGCTACAATCGTTTATCGATGAGCTAATCGAAGGAGGGTCTCTGTCTGTCTCTCTCTCTCTCTCTATTATTTCGATCAAATTTTTTTCGAACCCTAGAAACCAGTCGAGCCAAACTTTAATTACCGTTTCACCGTTTCGATATTGGTAGGTGCAGCGCGACATTTCCGCTTCGCGAGTCTTTTGAAACTCTTGCCTTTTCCTACATAAATTAGCCGTAGACATCGCAAGAGAGTGAGAAAGAGAGGGAGAGTAAGCGAGTGGGAGTGAAAGAGTGGGGTAGGATTGCCGGGGGGGCGACAGGTTGCCATAAAAGAAGGTTGAAAGATGCGCTCAACTGCGTTGCACTGCATCCGCTTGAGTTTTTATTTGTGTTTTATTTTATGTTTTGCTTCTTCTACTTTGTTTTTGTTTTATTTTGTGAGTTCGTTAACCAGTTTCCCTAAACATCGTTGACATTTGAAGTCAAATGACCATAAACGGCAGCGATCGAGACGCCGTCATTTCAACTACCCCCCACCTCCCCCCAGATTGCGGCTAGTGGCCCAAATTAGTAGTTGTAGTTGTGGTTGTAGTGCGTACAAATTAGAGATGCGACTTGTCGTGTTTTTCATTCGTGACACGAGCATGTAGTACTTGAACGTGAATTTGACTTATGCTCTATTGAAAACTAAGTCAATTAATATTAATAAGCTATAAAATAGATTATTTTAATGTGTACATATATATTTTTTAAGAAGCAGAAATGAAAGTAAAAAAATATATTTTGTGACTTTTAAAATTGATTGAAAGTTTCATGTCAGGAAACATTCTATAAATTTGGAATAAGTCTAACGATATTTAGAAAAAGATAAAAAAATGTTGTTATTATTAATATTTTATCTGTAGCTTTAATTAATTTCGTCACGCGCACATCTCTAGCGTAGAGCAGCGGGCAGTCATTGGAATAACCAAAGTGCGAGACAGTTAAGCGCAAAGAAAGAGATTGCGTGCGAGAAAGAGAGAGAGAGAGAGCGAGAGCGAGAGAGCGAGGGTGGCAGTGGGAAAGAAGGATTGTTGTGCGGCAGTTCAGAGTTCAAATAGTCGTCCAATTGAGCCAATCAACATTATTTTTTGCGATCAGCAACATTTTATGTTGTTTCGCTAGAGTGCGGAGGGCTGTGTGGGCGTTGTGGGTGTGTGTGTGTGTGTGCGTGTGTGTAGGTCGTAGGTGGCAGATGACGCTGAATCAACTTACTTAATTTTCTTGAAATTTGTTATGCATTTGCATTTGAATGTGGTGTATGTGTGTGTGTGTGTGTATGTGTGTGCGTGCTTGCAACCTGCCGCCGTCAATCTGAGTTTTCGTCTGTGGCATGGCCCGTCGCAAGTTCGATGCCCAAGTGCAGATAACACATTAAAATAGACTATACATCTCATCTAGTGTCCAGAGTTCGCTCTTTCTTTCTTACACACACACACACACACACTTGACACACACACATCGTAAGCAGCCCAGACACAAACCGTTTTCATATTTGTATTTTATTTTGTTTGTGTTTTTTATGAACGCCCTGCGAATCCCCTGTCCTATATAATGTCAGAAGGACAGAGCGAGAGATAGAGAGACATAGATAGAGATAGAGAGAGAGAGAGACTCGCATACGTCGGCATCCATAAATAGATATCACTCGGCCCCGGCAAATGCGAATGCGTCCCGATGCGGAAGTCTTCCAGACGCTTTACTTTTTGGTCATTTGCCAATCGCGCCGCACAAAATTATTAGCACTAAAATGCGGGCAAAAGGGCGGCCAAAAGGGAGGCATGACACAGCACTAAATATACATATGCATATATAGATCCATATATATAGGTTTGTTCCCAGTTTGTCTGGAGCGCCATTCGAATGGAATGCAATTAAAAATGTGCTCAATATTATGGCAAGTCAATTAGTGTATATCAATTAAATAATTAAAACCATCTTTGAGATCAATTGTTTCAGAGAGTCCTTAAGCTAAAGTTCACAAATGATCGGTTGTTTGAGAAGCCAAATTCAAAATAAAAAAAATCTTAAAATAACATAAATCTAACAATCAAAAAAGGTCCTTGAAATTCAAAAAATGATCAACTTTGACAATAAATAAGTTTGAAACCATTCCCAAGTGGATTTTTTTCAGGTAGAATTTTTTTTATTAAACTTTTCATTTGATTTATTTTTTGTTTATAGATGCAACAATTATCAAAATGTTGAAGGGCTATGGTTAAAAATTTGAATAAAACCAATATTAAAAATGAATTGATTGTGAAAATCAGTTCAGTTTGTCAGAGTTATGACAGTGGAAACTTGAGAACCGATTCCAAATATATCTTTTTTTCATTTCTAACCACATCTATAAATAAATTTGAATCAACCACAATCGATTTATTTTATTGATCCAATTTTGACAATCAACATTTTATTCCCTAATTAGTATTATTATATCAAATTAAATTATTAAAGAAGGTGAATTTTGGCCTAATGAATATTGATTGGAAACTATTTTTCCACGAACGCTGAGGGGGTGTTTCTGGATTAGTTGGACTACATCCTACAAACGTCTTGAGCACAAAATCGATGCGAGCCACCTACCAAAAAAAAAAGAATGAAAAAAAGAAGAAAACTCGAGTTACACGAAAAGCAATTAAATGGGAAAGGATATTAAGTGCAGATCCTGGTTAGCCTAATTGTTACACATTCCCTCCAGGCAACAATGACTAATTGAAAGACCCTATTGACAGTTGCCCCGAGGATCAGCTGGGTGTGTGTGTGTGTGTGCAGGATATGATTGTATACAATGTGCAACGAAACGAGCGAGCAAGCAAGGAAAGAAGAAACCGTGGGAAACGATCACAGGAACCAGGATCAGTGCCTGAAGCAACGCAACACAAACACAACACAAACTCATCGAAGAAGAACAAAAGAGCAAAGCAAGAACGGGGAAAACACACCGATCCAAAATCAAAGACCCGATCGCCTACAAATCGATGATCGCCCTCTGGCCAGGATTATGCCAGTGGTGCCCGGAATGCGACTTGTGAGTTTCGTGTTCTAATTTAGCGCCCAAAAACCAAACCAAGCCAAGCCAAACGAAATGAATCGAAAACGAGACAGCAAAAATGCATCCAAGCAGAACACAAAGCAACACTACAGATAAATGACTTGGAGATACCCTACACTCAATATAGAACTGTCGTAATTAGATATGCAACTAATCATGTTGCATGGCTGCAATATGCATAAATGATAACTTTAATAAGTTTTCTGCTTCTAAGCCGATCTAAATATAATTTCTGTATAATATAGAATATACAGCTATAATGTCATGTTGCAGTTCCACTAAATTCAAAAGCTATAACACTCATATTGTGATATTAATTGCTATCGTTAATCGATTTGTATCGATATTTGGTAAACACATATCAAATGCAATAAACTTGATAGACAAACTCTTGAACCAAAAATGACAAGCCTAGCTAACTTGCTCAATTTCAAGATGCCCCACACAACGCAATTTAAAGGGTATAGAAAAAAATGTCTGCACTTAGGGGTTGAAAACTGACTGATTCTCCACAAGTGTTTTACACCAGGAGAGCAGGTTCCTTTACCACAGATGAACACACACACACACAGACAGGCATATTGGGAAAGGTTTCATATTTCATGCGAGACGAGTGCATTGTGCAACTGAGTGGAGTACAGCGAGTATATCGATATGGCAGATCGGAGCAACAATCCAAGCAGCGATCGAGGCAACAATCCTCATCGATGCCTCCAGGATAAGCAGTGTGTGTGCGCTGCTGTGGCTTCATCTGTTGCTGTGTTGCTGTGGAATGTGAAATTTTATCAATTAACTATCACTGATACACACACACACACACACACACACGCACACACACAGACACACATTGAGTGTGCAGATGAGCCACGTATCTGTAGTTAAAGTTGTTGCCGCCTCGGGGTTAGGGCGGAGTTAAAGCTAGAAACTCACACGCACTCTGCAGTGATGAACAGGAATAGCTTTTAATAGGCAGTAAAATAGTCAAAAAAGAAGCCAAGCTAAAAATACAGCCACTTTTTCGGAGATAAAGAAGTGCAAAAAGTCTGTGCTATTTAGTTGATTCAGTGAATTGAAAAACTTTGCCTTTAGAACTACATTTTTTATGTGTATAATTCCCAATTTTGGCATAAGCATTTGGTTTAAGAAAACGCCAAAAATTTCTTATTTAAATATGCATTGCATACATAAACATTATGTATAATAATTTATTAAAATGAATTCTTTGAAATTACAATTTTAGTTTTCAAAAACACCGAATAATTGAAAACATATTTCCCTAAGAAAGATCATTTAAGTTTAGTATTTTAAAAGTGCCAATGTGGAGCGGATAATATATAATATAATATATAATATATTGCAATAATAATATTATAATATATATCGTGTAACTGGTTACTAAGAAAAATGTTGAATTTCGCTCGTGGTTCAAGTTCTGCATTTCTGCATTGATTTTGATTCGCTGAAACAAGACTAAAAATTAAATCTTGTTGCATATATATTAATATAAAATAAGCAATACAATTAGCCATTTGCAGTGACTTTAAAATATTTAAATAAAATAATTTAAAACCATTCCAAGCTGTCAAACTTAATAGGTTTTTAATTAAACATAAATCACCCTTAAATATGTAGATTATTAACCAATTATGAAATATCTGAGTAACATATAACACCCAAAAAAAAGAAGCTAGATTTAGCGGGAAATTGTCGGGGTTGGCAGCACTGCCGCAGATAGATGCACACTCATAAGCTGGGCGAAAGGCAGGCGAGCAGGCAGCAGGCAGCAGGCGGAGAGTGGCTTGGGAAATGTGCGCCACATCCGCTGAGCAGAAGGCTCTAACTACAAGAACTGTGCCTCGAGATCGCTCGATCTCGATCTTTGTTTTCGGTCTATGCCATTGGCTGCGTTTCTTGGAAAACGTTTAAGAGCAGAACAACAAAGATGACGAGCCCGCAGAAGATTGAAGCGTGGAAATGAGAGAAAAAGAGAGAGAGGGAGAGATGGAGAGTGGGACAAGTGATTGCACACTTGAAAATGGAAAATGCTGTGTAATTAATTGCAGCATCTGATGTCGAGCATCGCCGTCAAGCGGCAGGTTGTTAAAAATGCCTGGGAACTGAGAGAACGGCTGCTGCCCGAAAGGAAGTCATCCTGTATGGTTAACAAAACACACATGGGATCGTCTTCAAAGTGACAAAGGAAATGCATTTGGAACGCACATAAAACTCGTCTTTTTATGAGACAACCGTTTTTGGACATTTTCGTGTCCAGTTTGTTGGAAATTCACACAGCTGAAACAGCTGGAAAACTCTCTCGCCGAAGTGCAATTAAAAATTCACACTTTTTATTAGCCGGAAAATCGGTTGAGTTTGCTATTAAGATGTTACTTGATTATGGAAACCTTTATTATGTGAAAGCCTTTTAGATTGATAGTAAAATTTATGTGATTCTCCGATTGACTAATGGGTGAATGGGGAAAATAAAAATGGAAAATAATCTGAAACTTGCCTTGAGGACATAGCACTTAGTGACGGACTCTTGCAAAATTCTAAAAGTTGTATAATCAAATATGCAAAAAAATCTTAAAAGTAAAAATGACTGCAATTAAACAATTGTATTAATATACCCTTAATAGTGTAATATAATTCAAATTATTATGCTGTATTTAGGCTTTTACTTATAAAGTTGATGCCTCTATATGAACCCGGCAAGGAAACCAGCTAACATGATTTTTATAACACGTGTTTTAACAGTTAAAATATTTGTCTGTGCCTTTGTGAACTGAGCGCCCAGTGAGACTATCTTGAAGAAACTTGGAATACATGCCTCATTTTGCTGCAGACAGCACATATGACGGAGCCCGCCGGTTTTGATCTATCTATCATAGACCTGTCATAGCAACAGTTATACGAATATCCAAACCACATTCACTTAATTCTGCTTCTTATTCTGCATCCAACACTTGGACAAGTAATTATCAACATTGGTCTTCTATAACATACACTTTGCAATGGAAAAAATGGAAAACGGCTCGTGTAAATTTGATCCTCCTTAGTAATATTACTGTAGTCAATTTAAGATAGGAGTAGATTCACGATTCTAACGAGCTAGACACTGTGGTTATCATATAGCCGAGAGTTGATAATCATTGAACCACTCCCCATGATTATTACACCTGCCTGCAGAAGTTGTCCAACTGCCTATGGACACAAATGGATATGGGATATGGTGATGTGGAGATATGGGTATGGGTATGGGTATGGGTATATGTAATTTGTGCCAAATCACAGAGCCGACTTCAATCACAACCGTTGGAATTGGTAAACGGCCAATGTACCGCTAGATGCTAGACCATAAACAGATTGCAGACATCCTCATCACACTCGCCCAGCCCCCTTTCCAAGAGCCGACTGGCAAAATAGCAAAAAAAAAAAACAAAAAAAAAAACAAAAAACAATAAGCGAATCTCAGGCTTAGAGCTGTGAAGATCTTTTGCCTGGGCGCAGCCTGGTGCTCAAGTTGAAGTCGAAGCCAGAGCTGAAGCTCAAGCTGAAGCTGTGGCCAAAGATTACGTGAAAGGTGAAAGTTGTGCGAGAACCGCAAAAGATGCGAAGCAAAAGCAGGAAACAGACAAAAAGCGGGACGAACTCTAGAGAGAGAGAGAGAGAGAGAGAGAGAGAGAGATAGGAGAGAGGAGGTCACTCGATTGGTGAGAAACCGAACCGGACCCTCACCTGTCGTCATGGCTAAAGCTCCAACTCCGTCTTTAGTCTTCGCCATGAACGTAGCCAGCCAGAAGGGGATAGGATAAGATGGACAGGAGACAAATGTCTTAAGAATATAGAACGATATTTAGCATAAAAAGTGAATAGAATTTTATCGAAATATTTTTGATATTTTACACAAATATTAATTAGCAGAAAATAGTTAAATATTGTTATTACAAAAATGTCCTTGGGCTAATGAGCTGAATTAAAAATATTTTTCATCTGTTGCCGAATTTTAATTAACAGAAAATATTTATATATATGAAAAATAAATCCAAAAATTAATTGATTGATTTAAAAAATTAAACATAGTTTCGGATTTATCAGTTATTGTCTTTAAGTAAAAAATGCAACTCAAATATAACCCAAGAAAAATAAAAACTGAAGTCTTTGATTAAATGATTCAAAATCATCTTTTTAATTAATTGATTGGAAAATGAAACTTTATCTCGGACTTATCAGTTTGTGTACCTTTTATACCTTAAGAAATTTGTTTTTTTTTTTTGAAGAATGCATCTTGGCAACTCCCTTTCCCGCCGCTATGATCCTGACTACGCCCATGGTCGACAAGCTCAGCATCAGTCTCAGCAGTCTCAGTGTCGGCCTAAGACCTGGCATGCCGCAGATTTCCGTATGCGAAATGTGGAACACTGGCACAGTAGCTCCAGCTCCGCACCATCTCCTCCTCCTCCTCCTTCTTCTCCTCCTCTTCCTCATCCTGCTACTCCACCTCAATGTGCTGCTCCATGTGCAACTTCTTGTAGCTGCTGCCCACCCATTTATGGCGCATGCGCGACCCACTGTCGCAAAGTTTCTTGGGTCCAGCGTGAAGAGTCTGCGGACAGGTTAACAGCCAACTCTGCAATCTTAGCCAACTTTGCCAACTTTGCCAACTTTACCGACTTACCAACTTGGCAACTTGGCAACTTTTGCCAATGCAATGAATGCTCTGTGTGTGCATTACCGCATTGTAAACCTGAATTCTTCTGCTCTTCTTTCTTTTCTCTTCTCTTCTTTTTCATTTCTTGCTTTGTTTACTCTTTAATACCCTGCACCTCATTTTGTATGTGTGAAAATGGGGCATTTTATTGTTGTTTCTATTTATGTAACAGCCAATGAAAGGCATGTCTAACTTCACATAGTATAGTATAGATTCTGGAACAGTTCGAAGAGATATGTCGATAGAGGCTAAGAGAGTCATCGATAAAAATCGATATCGAATGAACAATTTTTTTTTTATAGACAACATGCTTGTCTATTGAAAATTTCTGATAACGACCCGTGATTTTTGACAGCTCCAATTACGTACGATTTTCGATGACTATAAAAATGAATGAATATCGATATTTAGTTGAATTTTTTGAAAATGATATATGGCGATATTTGAAGGAAGTCACCAGCAAAATTCCAAGTTTCAGCTTTAAAATTGTGACATTTACATGGTTTTATCGATGCGCACCTATCGATGTTATCGATTTCTCAGCCACCAAGTGGTCGTAGCGGACATTGACGAACTTACACTACGATTTTCAAGTCTCTTAAGGCTGTAGACCAAGACATATTTACAGACACCTAACTTCGATAGCAGCTTAAGCAAATCGATCAAATGTAGATTTGTTAATATGAATGCGAAGCGCTACAGGGTATTTGCGAGTCGTGCACTTTCGACTTGTTTTTTTCTTCTTCGCTTTGGTTTTTGGTATTACAAATCCGGATGCTGTTTGGCTCCCCGGCATTGTTTTTATTTTTAATAGATTATGAATGTAAGGCAGTGGGTGTCGCTGGTGGTGTTGGTTGCTGCTGTTAGTATTTGTCGTTTGGTGGTTTTTTTGGTCTCTCCATCTCCGTCTGGGTCTTGGTTTCGGGTATCTCTTTAAGCCTCGGCTGGTTGCCGGCTCGTCATTAGTCGGTAGCGTGTTTGTAACACTTTTTTTTTACTTAACGTCTGGCTTGGGACTGGGTCTGGGTACTGGGTCTTGAGTCGAGGCTGTCGGGAGAGGTTTGTGTGTGTGTGTGTGTGTTGTGTGCTGCTTGAGGAAGTTATATAATCGGCGAGATATGTTGGCAATATGCCTCAATCAATTTATAACTGTTATAACCAACTTGCTTGAAAGTTAATAGCCAAAAGTGCGGCATGTGAATATGCTATATATGTGTGTATTAGTGAGTGTCTGAGTGTGTGTGTGTAGGTGTGTGTGGGTGGGCAAAAAAAAAAAAACGTAAGAAACGTAAGAGTTAAAAGCCACCCGGCTCAGCATGTAACTGATCCGTTTGAGTGCATATCTGCTGTCTCAGACGAGAGCTTACAATGCTTCCTCATTAATATTAAATGGAATTTTTTTTCGGGCAGAGAATGTGTGACAGCGAGAGTGTGAGAGAGACTGAGAGAAAGAGAAAGATATATATATATATATATATATATATATATAGAGTGGGAGATTGTCAGTTCATGATGTGTGTGAGAAAAGTTGAGCTGTTGATTCAATTGGCCACTTCGATTGAGCAAACTGAATGACAACAGCTATAAACTGTGATCAGTAAAATAAATATTTAAATATTTGTTCTATTAACTCATTAAATGCAACAAAGTAACGCAGTTATTTCGCTTAGTTTTAGTATAGAGCTAAAATAGAAGAAACTCGCTTAGTTGATCTACTGATACATTTGTAGAACTTATGATATTAAATATATTATTATATTAAAATTATGAATAGAAAGATTTTCGCTCAAATTCAGCTGAATGAAGTATCACACGACGGAACTTGAACAATTTTCGAAAATATATCAAAAATAATAAATAACAATAAAATAAAAAAATTGACTTCTTTTTAATTGAGTTCTTGCATAACCCAATGCAATAAAAATATCCTCATTTTCAGACAGAGTAATAAACATTTATTATATTATTAACAGCAGACTAATAAATGATATAGCTGACATAGGAATCAGCGATTGGATATTTGAAAGTTTTAAACTTAAGCTTCTATCTTGCTCTATTTAAAATAATATTCAATCATTCGATTAAAAGGCCAGTTTCGATCTTGGCTAGCGTAAATATCGTAATAACTAAAGCTTTCCACTCAGCTGGCGGCGGAAATGTAAGCCCAGCATTATATATATGGGCAATGGTCCCTCAACAATCCCCCCAACCCCCCCAACCATTTGAAGGATATTGAAAAACTTGCGCACATATCGTTGGCTGCACAAATGTTTTGCTTCCAAGATGCGGAAATAGTGTGTGCGGCAAGTGTGTGGCAAAGGGGAGGGGGAGTGGGAGGATGGGGCTTCGATTCAAAATTAACTTTGCATGGAATTTAATTTACGTCCACGACGATGATTTCCTGCCAAAGCAGCCGGAGCTGAAGCTGCTTCCGTCATTTCCTATAAATGCAAAGGTTTTTCTATACACCACCCACCCCCCTCCGCCCAACCAGCCGCAGGATGCCTTGGAGCCTGAACACAAATGCCGGCAGCTAAGAGAGCGAGAACGAGCTGGAGAGCGAGCCCACCTTCGCCTACGTAACGCTTCCTGCAGGATGTAAAGACGTTACCACTCAGAGACGTCTTTCCCACTGGTGTCCTCGTGCTGTGTTCGGGTGTGTGGTGTGTGGGTGGTTTTGTTTGCTTATACATTTCAGTCAGTTTGTTTACCCACTTTAATCAGGACCCGTCCCCCCTTTAGGCAAATGGCTGTCGCAGAAGGAGTCGCTGTCACAAGCGTCCTGCCTGCCTGCCAGCCTCTCAGTCCGTTCAGTTCGGTTCGGTTCAGTTCAGTTCAGTTCGGCCTGCCTGGCTGACGCTTCCTTGCAAATGCTGCTGCTGCTTCCGTTTCCGGGATATAATGTTCATATTTTCGAGGACATTTACAGGAAATAAAGTACGTCGCCCTCGCCTCGCCAACAACGTTTTTGTGTGTGCGCCCCCATCCACCCTCCACCCTCCGCTCACTCCTCTCACTCGTTATGTCTCTGGGGGATAACACGGCGCAGGCCCTTTGAGATGGGTGCGTGGCCAGGATTCGTGTGCAACAGAACATGACCCACAAATCGAGGCCATTTGAGCTTAAAACTAGCAAAACAAATATGCCCAAACGATATCAGCTATTAATGTTCCACACAAGGAGCAGTTATTACTGGGAAATACAGGATAAATATGCAAATTTATAGTTTTTGAACTTGACAGTTTTACGGACAGAAACTGCTCGAAAAAATGCATTATTTTCGTCCTAAGAAACTGTTTATCTCAAAATTAATAACAATTTTGTATAATATTTTATTTGCATAATCTTTTTTCAAAATTTTAAACCGAATCGGATAAAATTGTATAAATATTAAAAGATGCTTCCGATTTTTTGAATGTTGTTGAATTAATACTTGAGTGAAAAGGATAGCAAAATTCTGTTGTATAGCACATCTCAAGAATACTTGAATATTTTTGAGAAAATTTCCTTAAACAAAAACTTTTGACTTGTCTAATTTTTTTTAGCAAAGAGGAACCTTTGAACACTATCCATAATCAATCTGGATCACTCTTATGTGACCTGATTTTCATTTAGGCAATGTTATTGTGCTGAATGGGAAATCTCTCATAACGATTGAAAAACACGACACGAGCCCATCTCTGCGTGGGAGTTCACCAGCCATCCGACTGCCCGACACACTTCCTCTTTTAGGCGCAGCAGCAGCAGCAGCAACAGCAGCAGCAGCGGAGCATTCGCAACTTTTGCCGTGTGCACATTGATGCCAGCCCAGTTGCCAGTCCGACTGTCAGTCAGTCAGCAGCAGCACCTCACTTCCCCACCCACTTCCCCTCCTTCCGCCTTTGGCATTCACCCCCTTTGCTTTTCCGGGCTTCCGCAGCAGGATGCTCGACTGCAGAGTACGTTTTGAATTTTGTCGCACTTCCTGTAACGGTCGAGAAGTAGTGGGTGCGCCGCAGGGGAGGCTGGGGCGGATTGGGTGGCATGTCCGCTCCGCCACCCCGCCCCGCTATTGTGTGTCGCTGTCCTGGTCCCAGCGAGAGCTCTGCGTGCTCTTCCGCTTTTGCTCTGTCATCAGCAACGTAATTTCCGCTGACAGCCTCTCTCCTCGCTCTGCTCTGGGCGACTCTTTGTGTCTGCGTGCACTTGTGGGTGGTTGGTTGGGTTGGTTGGGTTGGTTGGGCTGGTTCACTGCCTGCTACAAAAAAAAAACGAGACGAGCGTGTTCTATTTTACGCGTGTGTGACTAGATGATACCCTGTAATCATCTTGATTTGCTATTGACAAATAATTTAGAAATCTCTGTGTATTGATTTAAAATGCAGAATGAATCTAGAGCTCAAAATATGACCATGAAAAATGCTGTAATTTTGCCAAAGATATCTTTAATTATTTATTTGCATAATGTGAAAAAGAGTCAACAGTTCTTTAAAATATATTTTATAAATAGAAATTTAAAATCAAATTTATGAATTAAATTAAAAAATGTAGAATGAAAGAAATCATATAATATATAATAGATAAATAAATCTGGCTATATTATTGATATGATTTTTTTGTTTCATTTCTTTGATCAGGATTTCATCCTCAATGAACATGCAACACAAATTTATGCCGTAAATAAAATGCTAGAGGGTATTAAAAGGATTAAGGGTCTCGTGGGACCCATGCTGAGATCGAAACAGAGAAGCAGAGAGGGAGAGAGCGAGAGAGAGAGGGAGAGAGAGAGAGAGACAGAGGTGAGTCTCTTAGCAACTAAGTAAGTGAGACACAGACTGCAGTTGATTTTTGGCCTTTGCCGTTTAAATGACCTCTCGAGGCAGAGAGTTCATAAACATCAAGTGGCCGACGGCATATCAAATGGCCGAATGGCCAATGGCCAATGACCAAATGGCCAATGTTTAACATGGCTGATGGCAACAAGTGATCCGCTCAACAGTTGGGCCAGGCGGTGGGGCGTGGGGAGAGGGGGGGGGGGACTTACAGACAGGTATCAACGACACATTGTCAGTTGGCAGTTCATCAAATTCTCATGTGACCAAAGAGACCAAAAAGGTTCAATTCGTTTCGCTTCAAACGAAATTTGATATGCGGGTCACATATTAATGACTTTTCTTCATTTTACATAACACTCGATTCGATGAACTGGCGACACACAACTCGCCCCCCTCCATATCGCCACCAATTCTCGAAGCCCCATTGCTACTCCAACTCCAAGTGCAACTGCAGCCGATCCCTGTTTCAAGTTGAGCTGTTGTTGCACCCAGCGTTCACTTCTTATTCTTGTTGTTGTTGTTTTTGTTGTTGTTGTTGTTGTTGGTTTTTCTAGGGCTTGGCACCGCCTCGGAAATTCCCTCATTCCCGTTTGTGGCGACCCTTTTCGACAGTGCTCCCAGTGTAAAACCAGGCGCGTGATGGAACGCCGGACAAATGGAAGTGCCACCGGTGTGGGTGTGGAATAAATGCACACACACTTACACACACACACACACGCATACATATCCATACATACATATATACACTTTAAGAAAACTATAAATCGTTCCTCAATAAGCTTAAAGGAACCGCAAATGGATTAACAATTGAAAAAATCAACTACAAGAAAAGTTCATCAAAACCGAAGTGGGGAAAGCGGAGAAAAGTAATGGCAACAGAGTCCAGTTACTAATCAAATACAATCTTCAGATTATAATGAACCAACTGACATATCAAATGATCTCATTCTGCCTGCCAACACTTTCTTCTGCGAAAGAGCATATTAAATGCCCAAATTTTGAATATAATTTGCTTATAAAAATAACATATTTGCACCAACAAAGCTTATTTGTGCACAGAATACAAATCTGGCAAATATCTAAAATAAAAAAAAAGTCGTCCAATAAATAAATTTCAATATTACAAAATCCCATTTGTGAATAGAATTTCAGTCTCTTATTCCAGTTTGTACAACATATCTGGCTTTTGACAAGATTTGTACTTCTCGTGTGTGCGCATTATCTAGTCCATAATTTCTCTCAGTGTGTGGAGTGTCTCAACAGGTAAACGGCTGCTTGCATTTGTATGCAGCATGGCGGATGCGCCGGTCAAAGCGTTTATTTCTTCATTTGACGCAAATGATGTTCGACACAAGGCTGGAATGCACCAAACCGCTAACTCCAATCCCGAATACCCCGATCCCCAATCCCCAATCCCAAAAAGCCCAAAGACGAAGTTGAAGTTTGATGTCCAAACTGAAACCGTAGCTGAAGCCGAAGCCGAAGCAGAAACAGAAACAGAGTTTTCTGACCGCAGCACGCAAAGGGAAAGACTGGCGACAATAACAATAACAACAAGTGAACAAATACACTGCACAAAAAGGAAGCAATACGAAGCTAAGTTCTTTGCCTTTGCCTCCATAAGATGCAATTATTTGTATTCCAAGTTGAAACATTAAAAGCAGTTTCACAACCCGAATCATGACTGAATTCTGAAATCCTGAAAAGGACATCAAAGTCAAAGCGCATATTAACTAATAACTATCGAAATTGATAGAAATTATTTCATCGAATTTCTCTCAGTGTCTGCTTCTTGTCACTTGAAACCCGGATTTAAACAGAACATGAAAAAGATAAAAAATAAAAAGAAAGAAAGAACGCGCCACAAATTACTTTTACCGATCACAAAAATACAACAAGTTGAAGAATAAGAACATCAAGAGGCAACAACAGATGGGGATAATGATGTCGATGATGATGGTGACCGTAATGATAATGATGATGATGATGATGATGATGATGACAAGTCCAAGTGAAGTGGACACCAACTGAATACAAATGCACAAATTAAGCGACAAACACAAATTTCCTATGTACGAATGCACTTGTCCAAAGGTTGCAACAACAACGACAGCAACAACAACAACAACAACAAGAAGAAGAACTATAAACAATACCCATATCATTATAACAATAACAACAAATTGTGCATGCACAACGGAATTCTACTCAACGGTGGCCAAAGAATCTGAAATGGGCATTTTTGTCTCTGTTTTGCTGAAAGGCCGCCAAGCCGGATGAACTTATTGTTTATGGGCATTTGGCATCGGAATTACTAAAGGGGTGAAGGGAAGAAGCTGATGAGCCAAAGCATTGACAGATTTATATAGCAGCATAGCTCAAGGACCTTCTACATATATACATATACAGGGCTCGCACACCATATGGAAAGTTGCGAAAAGTTGTTGGTTTTAGTCTGCTTATAATAGATTCAATCATTTCCTGTTAACTGAATTCGTTGTTTGTTTTTTTTTTTTTTGGGAAGGTACATAAAGTAGTTGGCACTATTATATATACTATATTCTGGAATTAGGATTTCTTAAGAACACTTTTTAAATTTTTCGATAATGCTATATTCAAAGCAACTTAAATGGCATTCTTAAAGGCATTGCAAATTATGTTTCTAATTCTTAAAAGTTCTAAAAAATTAGAATGAAAGTTCTAAATAATGAATTACTAAATATAACGAAAATTAAAAATCTGAAAATCAAAAAATATCTTCATGATTTTTGTGTATCGATTTCGTAGATTCTTGATTCCAAGTATTGCAATATATATACTAAAGAAACCGAGTTGTTGTCTGCAGAGACCGACTGCGGAATACATTGCTGTTTTTCACTATTTTAAAGGGCAGATCCGGCAAATTTTGTTTATTTCAAAAACTGTGGAAGATTTCGATTCTTACGTGGTGGCGTGGCCTAGAAATCTATCTTTGATCTTTGAAGGAGCTAACCACAGATCTACAAAACATTTAAAGCTTTAAAATCGTCTTGCACTTATCGAAGTTATCGATTTCTCTTCAATCATCGTTTATCAGATCAGATAAATAACGCATATTTTTCTTACAAGTTTCGTTATATAAAATTTATAACTTTTTTAATCAGTTTATATTGCAAATATCTATAACAAACAATAATTAATAAAACATTGTTGTTAGTTCAAAGTTCCAAGCTAGTCAGTGGAAAATCAAATAAGCTATGGGAGTAGTTATTGAAGTGCTCCGATATTGGCACTGTCCAAAGAGTAAACTATTCAACTACACTATGCTAAAGTATATATATATATATATATATATATACATATGGATAGGCATGTATGTATATATAATTATATATAGAGGTATGTGCACTTAACCATGTCTAGCCAAGATTGCAACACTAACTTAACACGGTATTGAAACTGGAAGCTTATCGAAAAAACCTTACAAGTTAAACGTAAAAACTTAGTTTTATATACAGATGAGTTCTGTGGCGAACATTGTCGTCTTCGAGCTGATCTTGGCTCAGAGCAGCAGCAGTAGCAGGCGATCATTTAACGTGGTCGACTGCATCATCGCCAAATCTCAGAGACCCGTGTGACTTGTCTGCAGTTGCTCAATGGAGATGGACAATTGTTCCAGGCGCTGCATCAGTTGCAGCATATTCTCCTGGGCCCGGTTCGTATTGAACTCGTTGCCATGCTCCAAGGAATCCTCCTCGGCGGCGGCCAGTTCGAAATGCAATTTAGCCAAACTCTCCTGCTGTTCCCGTATCTTGGTCATCTGATCCATGGTGCAACCAGAGCCTGCACAACACAAATATATGGTTGCTTATGATGTCATACATATAAAGGATACCAATCTACAAACCAAATGCCTTTAGCTTGCCGGAATGGAAGTCATCGAGCAGACCGAGCAGGGCACGTTCCATATGCTTCACATCGGGCACTTCGGAGACAAAGGAATGATGTTTAATCGGGCGATCGTCGAATTCGTTGCTGTGAACGTTTGCATCGGCGTCTGCAGCTTGCAACTGCAACGGCGGCTTTATATTGTTGTTGTGATTGGGTTTTGTGCTATCATTGTTGTTGTTGTTATTGTTGGCTGTGGTTGTGCTGGTGTTGTTGGGTTCTGGCGACAGCCACTCGCTGCTTATCAGCGTTATGCTATTCAAGCTGTGCTCCCTGCTGTGCGTCGGCTCCACTTGATTGCCATCTGCACCCAACAATTCATTCAAAATCATGAAATGAAAAATAAAAATCAACAAAAAAAAAATAGGGTGTTACACAAAATCATAAACAAATATGTAGGGTATACAAAATTAAAAACTAAGTCAGTTTAAATGCAAAAATAAACTAGATATACAAGCAACCGTCTGTAATTACTTATTTAAACAATACTTTTTGAAAAACCTAAACGGGTAAACAGGTATACAAAATTAATAACTAAAACAAGTCAGTTTAAATACTTTAACACACACTGCGAATCAGAAAAGTGACCTTTTTGAAGCGATAACAACTGACTTAATCTGGAGACAAATAATTACCAATGTTAAACATTTAAAAGCAAGCGATTCTTAACAATAATAAAGAATTTAAAAGTAATAAAATAAGTAACGCGCCACAAACGACTTTTACCGATTACAAAAATACAACAAGCAAGATGAAGAATATTAACTAAATACAATTAAGAATAAGTTAGCATAACAAGAAGCTTTTACATATATAAAATCTCTCACAGTTAGGCCTAAAACTTTAATAATTGAATACTCAATATTTCTACTAATATTTCCAATATTTTCACCAACATTAAACGCACTTAAAACTTATAAAAATAGCACAAAATGCGTTTACACAAAAAGAGTTGTAATCTAAAATCACAAGTGAAAAGAAAGCCTGAAAGCGACAGCAGTTAAAGTTCTGTGTTAGCCCACTTTTAAATGGCCAAAAGAGCGGGCACAAACCAAATATAGTAAATATAATTTCAATTATTTAAATCACAACTGCTTGGAATTTGTGCAAGTGTGTGTGTGTGTGAGTGTGTGAAAGTGTAATGTGAGCAACATATGGCCAGAAGTGCGTCACGGCCATGTTTGACTCATGAAGGCTGTCGCGTCGCCGACAGAAATAGAGACAAGCTGCTTGCAACGTTCACAGCAACTATAATGTGGTAAAAAAACAAAAAAAAAAAAACTCATCGTATTATATTCAACTCGTTGCGTTTTACCTTTGAGCAATTTGCGGGGACGTGTTTTGAACTCGAAACGTTCATCGGCGGAGGCGTTGTTCTGGGCATGTGGGCGTGGTCGTCGCTCGTTCACATATTGCAGTGTTGGTTTGGCCGATTGTTGCTGCTGCTGCTGTTGCCCCAGTCCCTGGCCCTGTCCCTTCTCGGATATGGTGCGCTCAATGGAACAGGATGCCGAATTGCGGCTACGCGTCGTTTCCCCGCTGGATATGCCTTTTATCTGTGCCATAAACAAATCTTTGTCACAATAATGTGGAAAGGGGTTTTTTGGGGGCAATTTACATTGATCTTTGGCACGGCGACGGGCGTGGCAGGTGTTTGAGCTGATTTCGCTTCCTCCTCGGTCTCAACATCGTTTGGCACCAGCTTTTGGCGCTCCACAACTTCATCATTTGGCTCCATTTGCGGTGATTTTATTCTTGTATATTTTGTTAACTGTTTTCAATGCCAACCCAAAAATTGCTTTGTTGCGTCTGACCATTCACAAGTTTACGTGCATGGGACAATCAATCAGCTGTTATGAAACATACAGTGTGGCCGCATTGCAGCATTACTCAACACTGCGGTCAACTGCAACCGGTCGCTGCTGTTCTTTGGCGCCAAATTCAAATAAATAATTGCATGGGTATGTTTATTGATATTTATTGCACTTTTAATTAAGTCATATAAATAATACCCGTTTACTGTGAACGGGAAGCCATCGTTTAGGCCTGTTTCTTGGAGAATCCCAATGTGTAGATCATGTGCGCAATGCTCACTAAGCCCACACCACACAGTGCTGCAGTTATGCCAAATAGAGCCTTATCAGCGGGTCCACCCTTGAGGAACACGGGCAGATCATTCACAGCCTGCAAGTAAAGCATTCAAATCAGAGTTGTAATATTCAAACAAGTTGAACTAGTTACCCTGAACCTAGCTATTATATATACATTATACTTTAATACGATAATTTTTACATTTTTACAGTTGTATAGGTACATCTTTACAATTGCGCCGCGAAAGGGAGGCTCTTATCAATCCAATGAGATAACCTTGATATGCCTATAATACACGAGAATTTATATTAAAAATTTGAAGTCTATAACTTTAGGGTCTGACATCCTCTTGTTCATACAGACGGACAGACGGACTTGACTAAATCTACGCAACTCTTTATCCTGATCAAGAATATATGTACTTTATGGGATCAGAGGTGCTTCATTCTGCCTGTTACATACTTTTGCACGACTTCAGTAAATTTTCAATGCTTTCACTTTATCATAATAATTTTAAAACATGCCTGGAAAGTCTTCATTTTGCCAGCTAGTCCCTCAGGTAACGCCATAGTTGATAATTGTTGTTATGTAATTGCTGCAAATACAGTAAATGAAAAATTTAAATTGAGTGCCAACCAAAGTCCAAGACCAACTATAAGTTCTCACAATTACGAATCGCAGTAGTTGTGCCTTTTTTGCCTTTGTTTAAAAATAAGGAAAATAATTAACTTACTTTGACTCTTTTAAAATACGCAAATTCTTGTGCAGCTGGTGTTTGCTAATGCAAAACGGTTAAAAATAGAAATAGTGCACAGATGTTTGATTTTTTTCACCGAATGCAGTTGCCAGCGTGAGTGCTGCCATCTCGCTACAATTTTCAAAAATGCGCACAGCCAAAGTGGCATTCAAAAATATTGTGACCGTTGGCGCGTCGCGATTCAAATTGTGCGCCCACTGTGAACGGCCACCGAGGGACGTTGTGAACGTCCGATTTTCGATTTTGTTCGCGCTATTTTGGCTTTTTGTGAATTTTTCAACAGGCGGCCAGCAAAAGCTGGCAGCGAAACGCGTTTTCTGCACTCACAACGATTGCGACTGCGGCCGAGAGCGAGCGAGCGAGAGAGCCACATGCTCGCGCCAAAGTACTGGCCACTATGGTTGTCTCGCTTGCACGCGCGCCCAGCACACAACAGCGTTGCGCTGCTGCAAAAGCACTCCGAAGCAGCAGCTGCTGGCCGATTTTGGACGCCTGGTGGGGATTACAATAATTCTACACCGAATGAGTTGTGCAATTTTTATCGTCGTCGTGTGTGCGCGCAAACCAAGTCGAAAACCAAAAGAAAAAAACCGAAAGAAAGAAAAAAAAGAAGAGTTTGTAGACACAACGAAGTCGTCGCCAGAACACCGAATTTTGCCGTTCATTTTTGATTTTTACACCCACAAGAAACTTTTGAAAATACAACGGAATTTCTGGGCGCATTCTTATAAAACACAAATTATAATAAAAAGCAAAAGCTGTTTAAGCTCTCGCCAAAAACAAGTGAAAAAAAGAAACATAATAAAAACGTTTACGCTGGCTTGAATAGCGGATCGCTTGCAGCTGCCCGCTTGCGTCTCCGTTTCCCACAAGATATATGTATATGTACACATACATATATAGGTTTTAAAACAAACACAGACACACCTCAGATATCGCCCTGCTAAAGCCTTTGTCGATTTTTAGCTCCCAGTACAAGAACTTTCAAAATCTGTAGCTTCCAAAATACAAAAACAACAACATTTAACTTGCCAAAGTTGCGCATTGTGACGGCGACGGCGTCGGCGACTGCGCTGCTGGCAGCGCAACTTTGGTTTTCCGAAACTTGAAAAAAGTTAAATCTGCCAAGTTCATCGCTGCTGCCGAGTGCTTTTATTGCCTGTGACACAGAACTTGTGCCGATTCTTCTTTGAATGCTCTTGCAGTGCTTCCACCCCCGCACCCCCGCAGCCCCTTCAACAACCACCGCCGACACCCTTCCCATTATTGGAAGCGTTCTTTCCCTCTGTGCTCTCTCTCTTGCTCGCTATGGCGCGCGATAGCGTTCAAAAAAAGTTTTAGCTAAATATTTTAAGTTCTTGACTTAAGCTTCTTTCGTAAGCTGCCCGAGGTTTGCATATATATTTTTTGGCATCTGTGTGTGTGAGTAAAAGTTTTCAGGTTTATGATTTTCAGAGAAGAACTTTATTCAAAAATGCTTTTAGCTTTGCTTGCTCAACATGGAAAAAGGGCCAAATAATTGTGAAAAAAAAGAATAGTTGAAATGGCTGCGATCCACTTGCTTAAAATCGATCTTTGATTGATGACTTAATAATATTATATATATATGTAAATATGTATATGTATATATTTAATTGTGAAATATATTCAAATATTTGTTTGCTTTATTTCATTCAGTTTCATGTGTTTGAAATTAAAATTTGCACAAATCTTAAACATTGTGCTTAACATTTGTCTCTTTATTTATTTATTTCATTCAATTAGTAAATTAAAAATATGAAAAGAAAAAGTAGATAAAGCATTTCAAATTAATTTCTGATAAGTAATAATTATATATTATAATGGTATATTTATTTGTTATACAAAATTTGTTTGTTTTCTTTCATTAGGCAGGTTTTTTTGTTTTTGTTTATTTGCACATCTAATTTTCCTTTATTGTGTGCACAATTTAAAATTCGATCTCCTTATTCAAAAAATGGGTTAAGGCATAAAACTAATGTTTAATGATGTTTATAATTTAATATTAAATATTATTATTTAAAAGAAAATTAATATTCGATGTGCACGCATATTGATTCACAATCCCAAATCAGGGCACTCAAAATGATTATTACTTATGATTTGTTTCGTTGACTTATTAATTTTATATATGTGTTTACGTTTCGTAAATACTTTACTCTGTTAAATAAAAAGCACGTCAACCTACTTAAACACACATACACACACACACACAGGTACACACACAGTGCAGGTTGTGTTGAAAGCACTAATAATGCTTTTCTGTGCTTGGCAGATTGCAAGTTTCATCAGAAAGCCAAAACGTGGGCCTTATTTCCGTATGTATTTGTGTGTGTGTGTGTGTGCGTGTGTCTGTGCATATATGCCACAACAACACAAAACAATCCCGGCCTCAAAACCCGAGCTTATTCACAGAGTCGCTGAGCAGCAAAAAGTTCTTTTAAGCGAGCTTCAAAAATATAAAAATTAAAAGGCCGCTCTACAAAATTTGCGCATTTTAAATTATAATTTAAATGATATATTTTTAAAGTGCTTTTATTTAAGTATTTAATATAATTTATGCATTTTATTAATATAAGCTTTAGCATTAACAACAGCAACAACAACAGCAAAATCGACATTTTGTTGTTTTAGCTTTTAAAACTTTGGCAAAGTCTAAATTTCGATGCGCTTAAAGCTTAAGAGACGTGCCGATTTTGAAAGTGAATAATTGCGTTTTTCACAGGCAGCTAAATAACAAAGCTTATTATGGTGTATTAATGTTTATCGTATGCGTTTTAACTAATTTAGTCACTTAAACTAGCTCATCTCAGATAACTCTAATTAGCAACAAAAACAACAACAACAAAAACTTCCTTTGCGTCTGCAATGTTCTTCTTCTTCTCCTTTTTTTGCTCACTCGCCGACAGTTTGCTTGAAAAGAAGAAGCAGCAGCAGCAGCAACTGCGCGAGTTTTGTCTACTCCTTTTCCTTTTCGCAAAACAAAATGGATTGCTCTTTAACTAAAACAGTTAACAGGCGCTCAGCAGTGGCGGCCAACATCGCCATCGCCATCGCCACCGAGCCGAACAGCAGCGAGAACTCAATAAACAAACATCAGCATGAGCAGCCCATATATATATATGTGCAGCATATAGTTGTCTCGCTCGCACTTCTAAAGCATGCATTGGCTGGGCATTCACAATTGCTGGGCGAATAAAAAGGCGCAGTTTGCGCTTGCTGCTCGACCTGAGCGCCTGTTGAAAAATTCACAAAACCGCTACGAATATAACGCATTCACACTATTCACTCACTCGCTCGCTCGTGTACTCGTACCGCACTCGTACTCGCACTCGTATACTCGCCATCGAGTGCTCGCACTGAGTGGGAAACCACACACAAAAAAAACAAAAATCGACTCCTAACCGCCAGCTGAACCGCTTGAGTTGCATCCAGTTTTTTTCTTCTATTGTGGGTGTTGCTAGGATGTGTGCTGAAACTAATATGTTGTTTTAAGTAGTATATCTTTAATTTTTATGTATTTCCCCAATACTTTTCAAATTTGTTATGAATGCGCAAAAAAAAAGATTAGCAATAATTAATTTGCCAATTTATTGAAAACAACTCACTTTGCTGCATTTTTTGCTTTAGCTTAGCAAATAAATCGATTAAAATGTTGGCGTCTTTTTATTGTTAATAAATTAGTTATTAGTCAATGTGTTTTAGGTTTATGTATGAACATGATGGATTTGATGGTGGTCCAATTGTGGCCAATTGTTTATGTTGATGCCGACGAGTTGTTCAAAAAGATCTTTGCTGAGTTATGTTATTGAAATTGAAGAATGGATTTTGACACACATAAATTCCATAGTGTCTAACGATATACGGCCTCTAAATTAAATGTGAACATTCAAAAAATTCGTAGTTTCTCTTTTTAGCGATATATTTCAAACTTCATTTGTACTGTAGAAGTTGGAAAGAAAAAACAAGTGAGTACATTCTAATCGGGTGTAACCGACTGCAGAATACTCTGATATCAGAGTTATACTAACAAAGAAATTCAGTGGATGGTGTGTGCCTCTAATGAATGGGCATTGAAATGACAGGTAACTCAATCTGACAAGTTGCTGTGTAGACTTACCCAAAGCGTGGCGAGTGTTTTTCAAAATTTCCATTCAACTCGTTCAATTCATATTTACCAAGGTTACAAAACCCTGTGCTCTCTGGCGATCCACGTTACCTGTATTCTATCGGAAGGTGATATTGGTGATGAAGCCGCTGCTGCGGACTTGCTGGTATTGGCGGTCATGGATGTCGTGAAGGTCCGTCTACCTTCACAATGAGTGAAAACAATTTCAAACTATTCGCTGTGTGAGTGATTTAATTTACTTATTCACACTGCACTCAAAAATACAGCTAAACCCCCTTTTTTTATACTGAAAGTGGCTCAAGTGCCAATTGTTTTGTTGACCTAGTGTACGCCCAAAAAAAAAAAAAAAAAACTGGCTAAAATGATTTGGGCAAGTTATTGTGGTTCTTTGTATCTATGATTTCCTGGCCAATTGACTCAAAGGCACTCGGCCGTTTTTGCCACAACCGTTCGAACGGTGAACGTTCGGTGTACGTTGTGCGCTGTTCGGATTTGGCTGACTTGAATTGCATGTTGTAAAAAATGTTTGAACTGTTTTAAGTTTAAGTTTTAACGGTAACAGTGACGCAGAAATGGGCAGCAGGTTGCTGGGCGCCCACAACAGAGCACAATCAACCACTGTGAATGTGATTGCGATTCGAATGCTTGAGCGCTGTGAATGTGTGTGCGCGCGTGTGTGTGTGTGTGCGGTTACCTTGGCAATGAAATAAATAAAGACAAACACACACACACACGCGCTCGCTTGGCACACACATACAAATGCCGCTTCAGTGAGTTCATTACCTCTTTAACATTTATTGTTGTGTTTTTTGTTTGTTTTTTTTTCAGCGCTGAGGTGAATTAGATGTTGTCGTTGCTCTTCTTCTGCTGCGATGTGTGTTAGAGCGAGACAGTTGGCTGTCTCTGTTATATATTTGTGTGTTCCGTTTCGTTTCGTTTCGTGTAGCTTACCTCAAATGCTAATTAGTACTTTGCACATGCGAGAGCGAGAACTCACTCAAATGTTTGCTCTGACAACAAGCTTGCGCACATAAACACACCACACTCCCCCCCGCCCCCCCCCCCCCCACACCAATTCCGCTCCACAACCAAATATTGTTCTCTCTTCTCTCTAGTCTGTTTTCGTTTGCTGTTGCGATCACGAGTTTTGGTTTTATTTTTTTTTTTTTTGCTGTTTTTGTTTTTGCTGTTGTCAAATGTGTTTCAAAGTCAATGTCGTCTGTGTGTGTGTGTGTGTGTGACCCGAACCCCAAGCGTGCTCCTCCTGCCGCCGCACCGCCCCGCCTGCTCAGAACCCACCTTTTTTGCGCTGATTGTGTGCGTGCGTGTGTGCTTTGTATTATGTGTGCGCTGTTTGTGCCTTTATTTTTTTTATCATCTAAGTGGCTGGCTTGCTGCCTGCCTGCTGCCTGCTGCTGCTCCCGTCATCATTTAGAACAGTTGAGCGCGCAAATAAAAAACTACAAAAAGTAAATGGGGCGGGCGCATACGGAGCTGTTTGCTGTGTGTACAGCATGTGTGTGTATGAGTGTGTGTGTGTGTGTGTGTGTGTATATATTTGTATCATCATCATCATCATCATCGGCTCGGCAGCGTACGCCCTACAAATTTGCTGTTCGCCTATTCGAAAATTTCACTAAAAATTGTTTACTCTCTCGTTTGGCACGAAATGAAAGTGTCCTTTGGCCCCCCCTCTGATTATTTTTCGATTCGATTCTGCTGTCTGCTCAATCCCCACCCACCTCTCCTCCCCCACCACTAAATTCTATCACTTTTTAAGCTGCCAAGCTGCGTGTGTGAAGGGGTTGAGTGCGGGTGGGGGGGGGGGGGGTGGGGTTGGTAGGGGGCTACAGCTATGTGGCAGATGAGATGTCGATAACATGTTGGGGAACATTTCGGCAATTGCATTCGGTATTGTTAGACATGGAACAGAGGCGTGCGAGCAAAGGATTTTAGTACAGTAACTTAAGGATCAGCGTTAAAAAATTCGACAGATGTTTTGAGAATTGTTTTTTTCTTTTTATTTATAAAGTATGGAGTATTATTGATAATCGATTTTAAGGGTTCCGATTTTGAAAGTATTAAACGCAAAGAAGATTTCTATGTTGAATATTATATAATATTTCTAATATACATTTTTTGTATGAAATTAAGATCAAAATCAAGCGAAAGCTGATGCATTTCTTCAAAATTATTATATATGAGGTAGCCGTATATAATATACAATACAATATATAGCAACAAGTATAATAATAATATTTATTTAGTAATTCATTGTTTGTTTGCAACTGATTAAACAAAAAAACAATGCACAAAAATTAATTTAATGCCATCTGTTAAATTTCATTAAAAAATACAATGTTTTGATAAATAAACACCGTTAACATCTGTGTGGATTTACCCAACGCGTTGCGAGTATTTTCAAAATTCATTCATATCACTCTCGAGTTATCAACGTGAAAACAAAATAACACTTCAGCTAAGATAGGAATCCAGCCCGTAATTCTGATCTGTGCTTTTCTGTCGAATGTTAGCCATGGCTTATTAGTTATGGGGAATATTGCTTGGGAGTGAACTGAATTAATTCGGATATTAGGTGTGTCTCCTCCTGCTCCTGCAGAGCAGTAAAAATATATAAAGAAAGAATACTGAATACTCCGATACCAATAAGAGGGTGAGTGGGTGTAGCCTAGAAATAATGCTATTTAAAGGTGGTTCCCTCCATATATATGTATATATATTTTGTAGCCTACTGTTTAAATAACCATTTGTTCTCAAAACTGTGTGACAAACAATCGATAATGGTTTTGATTTAACGCAATAATATTACGAAATACGAAATTTTATGTTTCTAAATTTTAATCGGTCGATTCCGATTCCAACCCTGAACTACATGTGATTATAATTAAGTTGCAGAGGTTTTCAAAAACTGAACTCTTCATTATGAATTGAATGAATGAATTTGAAATCATAATTCCACAATCGTAGGTTAACTTAAAGCTAAAACCCTTATGAATCATGATTCGAAGGGGATAACTTAAAGCTAAAATCAATCATCCTGAATTATCATTATCATCGTTCAATATAAATCATTTCAATGATTCATTCAATTATGATGCAGCCCATGTTTGCAGCCCGTGGACTACTCCAGATAGCATGTTAATCTTTATAGCTCTGTGCCACTGCCACTGATTTCGCGCGATGCACGGGGAGGCGACGCACACAGACACAGACACACACACACACACAAAGCAAGAGACACAGAGAGGCAAGTGGCAGCGGCAGTGGCAGCGAGGGGCAACGCGTCGGTCGCACTTGTTTGGGGGCTTGGGGCCAGCTGCTGTTTGCTGATCGCCTGTTACTGTAGTCAAGACTTCCCCATGTCGGCGTGTGTGCGCTTTGCTGCTGCTGCTGCCAGCCTTGAGAAGGTCTTTTTTGTTTTGTTGGTGGCAATGCCCCTTTTCAGCGGAGAGTCGTCAGCCCAATGAGTCAATGGGGGCAATGCCAGGCCCCCCTTTTTGTGTGTGTGAGTGTGTGTGTGTGTGTTCCCCAATTGCAAGCAAGTTCCCCAACACACACGTCGGCCGTTTAGCTACATTTTCTGTTAGCCCGCGCTGTTAGTAGCCATCTTTTTCGATTTTTTGCTCAAGCACAGACCCAACACCGTTTGGCTTGATGGGGGAGGGGGAGGGGGAGGGGGAGTAGTGGGATGGTGTTGGGGAAAGTAACACTGTGGTGGATCTGCCACCCTGTTGTTGTCTAGCCTGTCGTATGCTGTTTGTTGTTATTGTTATTGTCATTGTGTCACTTGCTCGCAACTGTGCAACTTCTGTTTTCCTGGTGTAATTAAGCAAACGAAATATAATAATAATAAATTATAATTTTAGAAGGCGTGCCACAAAAAAATAAATAAAAAAAATTTTTTTAATGAAAAAACCTTGTTTAACCGCTGCCAAAACAAATTACAGGCAAGCGCCGCTTATAATATTATTTTATTTATTTGTATGTATTATGGCCACACACACACACACACACACACACACTGCAAAAATCGGCGTACAGTTTTGTGGGCATTATTTGTGCCATTATTTCGTTTGTATGTTTAAAATATAAACGAACAGGCTCCAAGAAATGCCAAACGAAAGCAAAAGCGAAAGCCAAAACAAAAACAACAACAACAAAACACAAGAAGCATTTTCAAATTTTGTAATTTCGAATAATGGGCAAAAAGCGCTCGTTGTCATGTTAATTTTACAGTGATCCCCCCTACAAATGTTATTAACTGTGTGAGTGTGTGTGTGTGTAGCCCAGTTCCAGCTCAGCTCCAGCTCCGGCTCCAGCTCCAGCTCCGGCTTCAAGCTGCAACAGCTCCCCCAGCTAGGCCCAGTTCGCTTGGATTATTTTTGGGTGTAAAGTTTGCGGCCAGGTTTTTGCTATTTCTATGAAAACTTGGTAGCTGCTGAGCACATTTCTAACGATTTTCTATGTTAACAACGCCAGCCAGCGTTCAAACGGTAAAAATGCGACCGCTGCTGCTGCCGTCGCTGCCGTCGCTGCTGCTGCTGCTGCTAGTAGTGCTGCTGCCTGAAAAATGTACGTTCCGCGAACTTTGCGTCATGCGATGTTAATTCAATAGGCGCACAGCAATTGGCTAACAGTTCGCGTACACGTTACGTCAATGCTCGATACTTGTGTGCGAGCAGGATGGCAATATGCGAAGGTCATTTAACTGCTGGTTAGCTGTTAATGTATGTGTGTGTGTGCATTTTTGTTATTATTATATGCCTGTGTCTGTTATCTGTTATCCGTATGCTTGTAAGCGAATGAGTGTGACCGTTTATGTGCTTGTTCTCTCTCGCTCTCTGTATATGTTTGTGTGTTTTTGTATTTCTGTGTGTGTGCGTGTGTGTGCGTGAATCGCTGCTTTTGGGGCCAATGTACTCGGAGTTCAGTGCATTGCACTCTGTGCCAGCGCAACAATAATATGCTCCTTGACTTTTTGGCTGCACACTATATATATGTGTGTGTATGTGTGAGCTTTTTACATTAACAGTGTGGTCGATATTTAATTTTTATGAAATATTGTCTTTTTTTAAACTTTAATTTATATGCTAGAAATGAAACTAAACGGGTTTTTTAGTCAGCTCTGATTTATAATGTTCTCTGCTTAATAAACAAAAATTTTTTTTTATTCATTTCTTATTATATACAAAAATTTTTCGACTTTTCAAAATATGCAATAAATATTAAAATAAAATATTTTAATTTTTTTTTTTTTTGTCCAGTTGTCAATTATGAGCTCAACATAAATATAACTTGAACAGTGCTGTGAATTGGAAAATGAATTATGTTACATTAATATTTCATTATTCGTAGACTCATATCTTTTAAGTGATTTCTTCTATAACTTGTCGTGAAGCTCACTAAAATACAAAAAATGCCTTGAAATAGTAACTAGAAATTCCACTTTGGCATAGCTACAAATATTAATTATAACCAAAAATTCACTTTTTCGCCCAAAAATTATTTGATCACTTCTCAGAATCCTAAAATACTGTTTAAAAAATCTGCAAATTAAGTGGAGCCTTCTTTAGCACTTCTGACGTCTTCCAAATCTCTGAATATGAATATACCCTAATTAAGGATTCCTTTAATGAAATAATTGGTTTTTTTTTGCTATCCCTTGCATCGGCATGTGATTGTGGTATCCTTTTGAACTGCTCAGATAGCTACTGATTCTCTTTGGAAGGATCAGCTCCTTTGCGTATAACCACAGAAGACGATCATTAGGTGTACCAAAAGTGAGGGGAACCCGCTGTGAACCTTGGAGAAATGGAATCCGCATTTACAGCGGCCAGCAAAGGGGCTACGTAGATCTCCTAAGATTTACCCATGATCTGTGGTCGGCTTGCTGCTAGTTTACCCTTCAAAATGTAAAACTTACAGTTTAATTATGAACTACAATTAACATGTTTTGCTTTTAGTATCGGTTCGGTTTAGCTATTAAGCGAGAAAAAATGGTATGGTTAATATATATAAATATTAATATTCGATAAGCGACGGTTTTTGTTTGACAAAGTGGCATTAGAAAATTTGAAATAAAGCGTGAAACTGCGTAGAAGACGTCAACGATCCCATGAAGTGTATATAATTCTGATCAGCATGCATTTCTATGCCATTCAATTTTTCCCCTCACTCTCTCTCTCTCTCTCTCTCTCTCTCTTCTATTCTCTCTCTTTCTTTCGAGTTTAGTTTGGAGCTTGCTGGTTGAGCGTCGCCAGCTGTTTTAACATTTTGTTGCTAGAGGCTTGCGCTGAATGCAATTCGACTTCCACTTCAATTTCCACTTACACGGAATGAGGAATGTAAGCAAGTACTTGTGTACTTGTAGGTACTTGCTAAATCTATGTACCAACTTATGGGCACCGCCCAGCACTAAAGCACCCCCTAACGCCAACCCCTCCTTTTTTAATTTTTACGCTTTGACGCTCTCTGCTCTGGTCTGCTCTGCTCTGCTCTGAGGTGCAATTACGACGTTGCGTCTTTGCAATTTCTTCTAGCTGCAGCTATTGCCCTCTCCCTCTTCCTCTCCCTCTTCCTCTCACGCTCTCTATGCCCGCTCAGTTGAGGCTATCTAAAGCTCTATGTGCTTGCATGTGTGTGTGTTTGTGTGTGTGTGTGTGTGCATGTGTGTGACGATGCAGCTCCTCCGTTCGTTGAGCTGTTTGCGCGGAAAACTGTATGAAGACAACGTTGCTTGCGTCGCCTTCCCCCTCCCCCTCCCCACTTGCATGCTCATTTGAAAAGTGCATCCATCTGCCCCGCCGTTGAATGGTTGGCTGGGGATTGGAGCCTAGTTTGACGACTGCTTGGAAAACTCTTGGTTTTCTATTAGATGGCCCCAGAGACGCAGACCGCATAGACCAACGATAGCTACTTGTCCGTCTGCCTCTCTCTCTCTATCGCTCTCTCTCTCTCTCTATCTATTGCTAGTTAGATGAAAATGAAAAATCCTGTGTACACGCTTTCCCCAAAAATGAATTAGAAAAAAAAAATTGTTGAACAGCTTTGCCTAGGAGCGCACTATCATGCCTAAAATGCCCACATAAGCTAGACGGATTGGTTGCTTTAAGTGCTCCCCGTATTGGCACACACATATACACAGGCACACGTACTGGCACACACACACACAGCAATGTTTGCGTACCGATGAAAAATGGTTGAAAAAAGTTTGAAAAAAAAACGTTGTATGATTTTTCTTCGCCAATATTTTGTAACAGAGACGCAGCATTGAGCGAACAGCAGATGCCGACATTTGTAACACAAAAATGCATACAGCTCGACGAAAGAGAGAAACACACAGAGAGAGAGAGAGAGAGGGAGGGAGAGAGACACACAACAACAAAACTCAATTTGTTTCTTTTTGTATTTCTTATTGCTGGCCTCCACCGGTTCCCCCCGTTCTAAATGCACATGAGCGCATTGTTGCTGTTGTTGCTATTGTTGCACTCGCCAGAGCCAATTGGGAGACGCACTTGCGTTTGTATTGGTGCGCAATGCAGCTCTTTACGTTCTCTCTCTCTCACCGCTCACGAAACACAGAAAAATAATGCAGAAGCACAATGCAGTTGAGTGTTGTTAACAGTGGCGCCAAACAGCATCAATTGTACAATTTTGTTTTATTTAATAACATTTAGTCGCTGCAAGTATGTGATTGTAATAATATTATAATAAATAAATACATTACAAATATATATTGAAATATAGCATATTAGTCGCATTTCTTAAAATACATGTTCAACTCCGTGTCACTGTGCCTGCGCAAATGCACTTGACTTCACACACACAAACACAAACACAATGCTGTGGGAGAGGGAGCTGCATTTTTGTGGATCCGAAATGCACTTTTTGGCTGTGCACACACACACACACACACCCACAAGCCCACTCACGCACGGCAAGCGAAGCAAGCAACTCGCACACATACACACACACAACGAAAGAGACGAAGGCATTGACAACGGCGTGCAGCAAATTGAGCGCAATGACGTTGCCAGCCCCCATCGGAGAGATGCTCACATTAAATGCCATTCACTGCACGTTCGCTGCGCTGCGATGCTGCCCGTCAGGTAAGCGGGCGCGCACCTGCTCCGCCCAACTCTCTCACTCTCTTTCACAGACACACACACACACACTCACACACACATATATGTAAACCAAAATAAAAAATGTATTTGTGTGTGTGTGTTTTTTTCTCAGACGTTTGCTGGTATACCCTGTTTTCTGGCATACAACATTTCAAAATGGGAGTAACAGTGCTCCAGTCAAGCAAATGCAGTTTTAATTCTAATTTTTTACAATTTTGAAATTTTACATTTTCAATTTAACTTCATAATAACCTACTCCATTTTGGACTTGCAAAAGCAAAAACAAACGTTATTATAAAATTTTACATAAATATCTATCAAAGAGAAATGCTTCGATTTCGATTAAATTTCTGTAAATTTGAGACACACAAAGTTAAAAATATATGACTATGATTTACAAAATTACGTATATAAAAATCAAACCCTATTGCAAACGGTTTTTCCAAGAGAAGTTTTTCTAATTTCCAAATTGGTATGTATAATTTCGAAGCACTGTTCATCACAGGGTATCACACAGTCTATCACATTAGTTTTGTTAAGCAAAATGACTTGTTGTTTTTGCACAAAGTGCAACGCGTCTACGCGTTCTGGGCTCCTTTTCCCAATGTAACACAACCATGCACCATGCGAGCGACGTCTGCCCCAGGGCTGGCATCAAGCATTACGACGACGACAACAACGTGAAATTACGTGGATGTGGTTTACATTGTAATATGGTGGATGGCAAACGGCGCTTTACAGTTTTTTTTTTTTTACAGCAAGCACAACCACAACGAGCAAGTGAGGCCCAGTTACAACACATGTTTTTTTTATTTTTATTTATTTTTTAAGTTGCTCCTTTTTTACGGCTGTCGCGGGCGTCACGTGAAACTCAGCTCGTCGCCTGGTCTGGCCTAGCCTGGACTGGGGGGTTCTTTGAGCGCGCCATCATCATCGTCGCCGTCGCCAGCTGCGTGCACAAAAGTAACAAAATGTACTGAATGTCAACAGGCTCTCAGCACAGCGCAGAGCGTCGATTTTACATTACAATCGCTGTACAATCGACGGCTCCGGTCTCTGTACACACTCATTGCGCGCTCGCTGACTAACACCACCCTCCCCACCCCACAGCCTTTGCACTCATCACTCTGTGTCTGTGTGCGAGTGTGTCTGTCAGTGTGTATGTGTGTATGTGTGTGTGAGTGAGTGCGCCGCGTTACTTGCGCGCGAGCTCCTCCACTGTCCACTCCCCGCCGCAAGGCACACAGATAAGTAATAATGGCTCCACTCTCCAGTCTGGCGCAGTCGACGTCAACGCAACGCAACGCAATTTGCCTTTTATTTTAATTTTTTTTGTTTTCTTTTTTTTTTGCTTTTTCTCGTTTTGTACTTTGTTCATTTTGTGCCTTTGGCGGGGGTCTTTGCTCTCGTTTGCTGTATCACTCTTTGAAGCTGCTGCTCATCGTTTGTGCTTGAGCACGTGAGTGTGAGCTGTACACACCTCCTATCCCCCCACCCTTCACACACACACACAAACAAAACACACAAACATCACACACACACACACGCTCAAGTGCAGTCAACAGTAAAACTGCAAATTGCATTGCACAATCTTGTTGTCAGTCGGCGTTTGGCTGCCAGCGCAGTAACTAAAGAGGCGCGTGTGCTATAATGAAAATGTATTGTACAGTTATTATAGCACATTATGGTGTTTTGTAGTTGCATGTGTCCTTTAACAAGAGATTTTCAAACCAATGTTTAGGAGGAGGCAACCAAGTACTCTGCCTTGCAAGCTTTGGTAGTTCAAGCTCTAAAATTGCGTGGCATGTTCGAACTGTAACTAATAAGCCCTTAAAGTATGCCTGAAAAAATTTAAAAAATATGCAATTAAATATGCACGAAAGATTTATCAAATATTTATGGTTATTGCCTTTTAATAGAGAATTTGACTGTTCTGGGCTAGCGATATTAATTTGTAATCAAACTTTATTTCTTTAATTCGATTTTGTATGAAATTACTTTGTAGAAAATTGGGAGCAGCATCATCTGCATTTTGATTAAAAGCACTGAAATAAAAATTGAAAGTTTTGGGCTTTATTGTTATCGAAAATCGATTTGTACTGTACTGATTTGTATGTGTTTTGTTTTTATTTTTATTTTATATTTTTATTTATACAACATTTTAGCGTTACATAGACAAGAAAGAGATAGAAATTTCATAATAATAATATTTAAAATCTAATAAAGATGCTATAATTTTGGTGCTATGACCAAAATTGTTAAAATTGATAATCGTAAATCGATAAAAACCACATATCTCCCACAATTTTAAATCTATAGCCACCTGTGCTGACTATTTGGTTGGTAGGTTGTTAGCGATGTCCGTCAAAGACATGTTAACGGAAACTCCCTTTAAATATCGATTTAAATTTAAAATTGTATGGTGACATTTAATGCTGCCCGGGGGTGTAAGTCGATACAAGCATTCATCAAATTTTAAATGAATATTACTAGTAACACCCAAAAATCAGAGGAGCCAATATCTTGGGCAATTATCAAAATTGGAAGATATATTTCTAGGAACCCCCGTCTAAGTCTGGTAAAAATATTTCTTGGCCCCACCCGAGCGGGGTATGGAAATGCAAGGAAATTTTACCAATTGAGTTACCTGGCATTTCAATGACTATTCAATGGTAGAGGCACACACCACCCACTGAATTTCTTTGTCAGTATAACTCTGATATCAGAGTGTTCCGCAGTCGGGTACGCCTGTGTAACTGTAATGTACTCACTTGTTTTTTCTTTCCAACTGTAGAACAAAGAGGTTTGAAAGATATCGCTGAGAAGAGAAACTACGAATTTTTTTGAATGTTCACATTTATTTATTAAAAATATTAGTCGATGCTAATATAAGTTATTCACGTTATTTACGGAGAAGGCAACCCAAGAGGTAAGAGGCAAGACACTATGGCCAGTCCAACGGCAAGTAGCAAGGTCAACGGCAGTCCACACAATGACGATATCAAGGCGGCCGAACAACCCAACGCCGTCAATTTCGATGTTATGCAATCCAGCGGGTTTAACTGAGCATCTCCCGATGGAAGATAGGCAACAAGGATCGCCAGAAGAGTACAGCTCAAAATTACGGTTTGGGTTCTCATCTTAGTTGAAGTGGTATTTGGTAACGTTGTTAACTCGAGAGTGATATGAATTGATCGAGTTGGGTGCGCTTTTATAGCATCCCAAATTTTGAAAAACACTCGCAACGGTTTGGGTAAATCCACACAGATGTTAACGGTGTTTATTTGTCAAACATTGTATTTTTAAAGGAATTTTAAAGATGGCATTGAATTATTTATTTTTGTGCATTTTTTTATTGAATCAGTTGCATTTTTGTTATATATTGTATTGTATATTGTTACAAACATCGACATATAAACATTTAAAACAATATTCAGTTCATTGAAATATATGAATATTTAATATTCCATTTTTATTTGAATTAAAAAATAAACAATTTTGTTTTCAACTTCGTGCACATTTCAGTAAAATATATTAATATTTAACATTCAACTTTTTATTTGAATTTAAAAAATAAATAAATATGTTTTCAACTTCGAACATCTGTTCTATAAAATTAGTCAGCATATAGCCTTAATTAAGTTCGCTACAAATTTGTATTATGTTTGGTTTTAAATTAATTATTAAGTTGCAATTATCCATCTCCAGAGTTATCTAATCTAATTACTAAGTACTTGATAGATGTGGAAGATATGCTCCATATTGATCAACTCACCAGCTATAAGCAGAAATATCAAAATGCTGAGGAACATGTAGCAATAGAAGGTTCGTAGTTGCGTCGTGAAACGCCTCAGTTCCTTGAAGAAAAAAGCGCTCTCAGATGCACAATATGGCTTCCGAAAAGGTCGGTCTATAGTAGAAGCAATCCAAGCAGTGAATACCGCAAAAAAATTCCATAGAAGGAACCCGATGGAGATGGGGTGATAAGGAGTACTGCGCTGTTATAACGTTGGACATATGAAATGCCCTCAACTCAGCGAGCTGGACGCATATTATGAGAGCACTAGACAGTGTAGGGGAATCCCAGATTACAGATCTATCGTAGTCTCGAGCTACCTTTCGGAAAGTGTCCTGCAATCTGACACAACATCACGGCAGGAGTACCTCAAGGTTCAGTCCTAGGGCCACTTACTTTACTGTGGAACGTAATGTATGATGGAGTGCTTAGACTGCAACTACCAATCTGAATAGAGCAGGTCGTGGCGGCAACGAACGATGCTGTGCAAAAAATAGCCCAGTGGATGAAAGATGCGAATCTGGACCTCGCAGGCTATAAAACGGAGGCAGTACTCATCACGAGCTGCAAAGTGATAGAGTAGATAAAAGTGAAAGTCAACGACGAAGGGGTCCACAAAGTACCTTGGAGTTCTATTCGACAACAGGCCCACGTAGAGTATGTCTGAGCACGCTGCGAATGATCTCGGGCTTCCGCACAGTCTCGGACGAAGCGGCAGTAGTCCTAGCCCGAATGCTTCCACTCGACATTCCGGCCAGTGAGATGAAGCTCATGAGAGCAAGGAAAAACTCCCAGGAGGGCACAGTTTCGATAGCCGAGATTAGACGATCGGCGGGGGAAAGGTCGATTGCCGCATGTCAGACGAGGTGGGGTGCAGCCTGCAGAGGAAAGTGGTCCCATCGGCTGATCCCACATATAGAGGAATGGATCCAGAGGAAAGCAGGTGAGCTGGATTACCATCACCGACTTGCCCATCGCGGAAGCAGGATCCGGAACACGTGATGTACCCTTGCGTGAGGCACAGGGACACTACAGTGTCAGAGTCCTTGGTGCGGTACGCTACATGACGGAATCTCACACGGGAAAGATGTCCGCCAGCTCATCACAGGAGAGTAATACGGGTGGGTGTGTGGGGTGAGTTTAGTACGTATGCATTGACGTTGTCTTTGAATCGTGCATGCAGTTGGCCCGGGCCTTCTGCATCTGCATATAGGAGATTCTCAATCTTGTAGTCAGTCGGCGTTTGGCTGCCAGCGCAGTAACTAAAGAGGCGCGTGTGCTATAATGAAAATGTATTGTACAGTTATTATAGCACATTATGGTGTTTTGTAGTTGCATGTGTCCTTTAACAAGAGATTTTCAAACCAATGTTTAGGAGGAGGCAACCAAGTACTCTGCCTTGCAAGCTTTGGTAGTTCAAGCTCTAAAATTGCGTGGCATGTTCGAACTGTAACTAATAAGCCCTTAAAGTATGCCTGAAAAAATTTAAAAAATATGCAATTAAATATGCACGAAAGATTTATCAAATATTTATGGTTATTGTCTTTTAATAGAGAATTTGACTGTTCTGGGCTAGCGATATTAATTTGTAATCAAACTTTATTTCTTTAATTCGATTTTGTATGAAATTACTTTGTAGAAAATTGGGAGCAGCATCATCTGCATTTTGATTAAAAGCACTGAAATAAAAATTGAAAGTTTTGGGCTTTATTGTTATCGAAAATCGATTTGTACTGTACTGATTTGTATGTATTTTGTTTTTATTTTTATTTTATATTGTTATTTATACAACATTTTAGCGTTACATAGACAAGAAAGAGATAGAAATTGCATAATAATAATATTTAAAATCGAATAGAGGAGCTATAATTTTGGTGCTATGACCAAAATTGTTAAAATTGATAATCGTAAATCGATAAAAACCACATATCTCCCACAATTTTAAATCTATAGCCACCTGTGCTGACTATTTGGTTGGTAGGTTGTTAGCGATGTCCGTCAAAGACATGTTAACGGAAACTCCCTTTAAATATCGATTTAAATTTAAAATTGTATGGTGACATTTAATGCTGCCCGGGGGTGTAAGTCGATACAAGCATTCATCAAATTTTAAATGAATATTACTAGTAACACCCAAAAATCAGAGGAGCCAATATCTTGGGCAATTATCAAAATTGGAAGATATATTTCTAGGAACCCCCGTCTAAGTCTGGTAAAAATATTTCTTGGCCCCACCCGAGCGGGGTATGGAAATGCAAGGAAATTTTACCAATTGAGTTACCTGGCATTTCAATGACTATTCAATGGTAGAGGCACACACCACCCACTGAATTTCTTTGTCAGTATAACTCTGATATCAGAGTGTTCCGCAGTCGGGTACGCCTGTGTAACTGTAATGTACTCACTTGTTTTTTCTTTCCAACTGTAGAACAAAGAGGTTTGAAAGATATCGCTGAGAAGAGAAACTACGAATTTTTTTGAATGTTCACATTTATTTATTAAAAATATTAGTCGATGCTAATATAAGTTATTCACGTTATTTACGGAGAAGGCAACCCAAGAGGTAAGAGGCAAGACACTATGGCCAGTCCAACGGCAAGTAGCAAGGTCAACGGCAGTCCACACAATGACGATATCAAGGCGGCCGAACAACCCAACGCCGTCAATTTCGATGTTATGCAATCCAGCGGGTTTAACTGAGCATCTCCCGATGGAAGATAGGCAACAAGGATCGCCAGAAGAGTACAGCTCAAAATTACGGTTTGGGTTCTCATCTTAGTTGAAGTGGTATTTGGTAACGTTGTTAACTCGAGAGTGATATGAATTGATCGAGTTGGGTGCGCTTTTATAGCATCCCAAATTTTGAAAAACACTCGCAACGGTTTGGGTAAATCCACACAGATGTTAACGGTGTTTATTTGTCAAACATTGTATTTTTAAAGGAATTTTAAAGATGGCATTGAATTATTTATTTTTGTGCATTTTTTTATTGAATCAGTTGCATTTTTGTTATATATTGTATTGTATATTGTTACAAACATCGACATATAAACATTTAAAACAATATTCAGTTCATTGAAATATATGAATATTTAATATTCCATTTTTATTTGAATTAAAAAATAAACAATTTTGTTTTCAACTTCGTGCACATTTCAGTAAAATATATTAATATTTAACATTCAACTTTTTATTTGAATTTAAAAAATAAATAAATATGTTTTCAACTTCGAACATCTGTTCTATAAAATTAGTCAGCATATAGCCTTAATTAAGTTCGCTACAAATTTGTATTATGTTTGGTTTTAAATTAATTATTAAGTTGCAATTATCCATCTCCAGAGTTATCTAATCTAATTACTAAGTACTTGATAGATGTGGAAGATATGCTCCATATTGATCAACTCACCAGCTATAAGCAGAAATATCAAAATGCTGAGGAACTTGTAGCAATAGAAGGTTCGTAGTTGCGTCGTGAAACGCCTCAGTTCCTTGAAGAAAAAAGCGCTCTCAGATGCACAATATGGCTTCCGAAAAGGTCGGTCTATAGTAGAAGCAATCCAAGCAGTGAATACCGCAAAAAAATTCCATAGAAGGAACCCGATGGAGATGGGGTGATAAGGAGTACTGCGCTGTTATAACGTTGGACATATGAAATGCCCTCAACTCAGCGAGCTGGACGCATATTATGAGAGCACTAGACAGTGTAGGGGAATCCCAGATTACAGATCTATCGTAGTCTCGAGCTACCTTTCGGAAAGTGTCCTGCAATCTGACACAACATCACGGCAGGAGTACCTCAAGGGTCAGTCCTAGGGCCACTTACTTTACTGTGGAACGTAATGTATGATGGAGTGCTTAGACTGCAACTACCAATCTGAATAGAGCAGGTCGTGGCGGCAACGAACGATGCTGTGCAAAAAATAGCCCAGTGGATGAAAGATGCGAATCTGGACCTCGCAGGCTATAAAACGGAGGCAGTACTCATCACGAGCTGCAAAGTGATAGAGTAGATAAAAGTGAAAGTTAACGACGAAGGGGTCCACAAAGTACCTTGGAGTTCTATTCGACAACAGGCCCACGTAGAGTATGTCTGAGCACGCTGCGAATGATCTCGGGCTTCCGCACAGTCTCGGACGAAGCGGCAGTAGTCCTAGCCCGAATGCTTCCACTCGACATTCCGGCCAGTGAGATGAAGCTCATGAGAGCAAGGAAAAACTCCCAGGAGGGCACAGTTTCGATAGCCGAGATTAGACGATCGGCGGGGGAAAGGTCGATTGCCGCATGTCAGACGAGGTGGGGTGCAGCCTGCAGAGGAAAGTGGTCCCATCGGCTGATCCCACATATAGAGGAATGGATCCAGAGGAAAGCAGGTGAGCTGGATTACCATCACCGACTTGCCCATCGCGGAAGCAGGATCCGGAACACGTGATGTACCCTTGCGTGAGGCACAGGGACACTACAGTGTCAGAGTCCTTGGTGCGGTACGCTACATGACGGAATCTCACACGGGAAAGATGTCCGCCAGCTCATCACAGGAGAGTAATACGGGTGGGTGTGTGGGGTGAGTTTAGTACGTATGCATTGACGTTGTCTTTGAATCGTGCATGCAGTTGGCCCGGGCCTTCTGCATCTGCATATAGGAGATTCTCAATCTTGTAGTCAGTCGGCGTTTGGCTGCCAGCGCAGTAACTAAAGAGGCGCGTGTGCTATAATGAAAATGTATTGTACAGTTATTATAGCACATTATGGTGTTTTGTAGTTGCATGTGTCCTTTAACAAGAGATTTTCAAACCAATGTTTAGGAGGAGGCAACCAAGTACTCTGCCTTGCAAGCTTTGGTAGTTCAAGCTCTAAAATTGCGTGGCATGTTCGAACTGTAACTAATAAGCCCTTAAAGTATGCCTGAAAAAATTTAAAAAATATGCAATTAAATATGCACGAAAGATTTATCAAATATTTATGGTTATTGCCTTTTAATAGAGAATTTGACTGTTCTGGGCTAGCGATATTAATTTGTAATCAAACTTTATTTCTTTAATTCGATTTTGTATGAAATTACTTTGTAGAAAATTGGGAGCAGCATCATCTGCATTTTGATTAAAAGCACTGAAATAAAAATTTAAAGTTTTGGGCTTTATTGTTATCGAAAATCGATTTGTACTGTACTGATTTGTATGTATTTTGTTTTTATTTTTATTTTATATTGTTATTTATACAACATTTTAGCGTTACATAGACAGGAAAGAGATAGAAATTGCATAATAATAATATTTAAAATCTAATAGAGGAGCTATAATTTTGGTGCTATGACCAAAATTGTTAAAATTGATAATCGTAAATCGATAAAAACCACATATCTCCCACAATTTTAAATCTATAGCCACCTGTGCTGACTATTTGGTTGGTAGGTTGTTAGCGATGTCCGTCAAAGACATGTTAACGGAAACTCCCTTTAAATATCGATTTAAATTTAAAATTGTATGGTGACATTTAATGCTGCCCGGGGGTGTAAGTCGATACAAGCATTCATCAAATTTTAAATGAATATTACTAGTAACACCCAAAAATCAGAGGAGCCAATATCTTGGGCAATTATCAAAATTGGAAGATATATTTCTAGGAACCCCCGTCTAAGTCTGGTAAAAATATTTCTTGGCCCCACCCGAGCGGGGTATGGAAATGCAAGGAAATTTTACCAATTGAGTTACCTGGCATTTCAATGACTATTCAATGGTAGAGGCACACACCACCCACTGAATTTCTTTGTCAGTATAACTCTGATATCAGAGTGTTCCGCAGTCGGGTACGCCTGTGTAACTGTAATGTACTCACTTGTTTTTTCTTTCCAACTGTAGAACAAAGAGGTTTGAAAGATATCGCTGAGAAGAGAAACTACGAATTTTTTTGAATGTTCACATTTATTTATTAAAAATATTAGTCGATGCTAATATAAGTTATTCACGTTATTTACGGAGAAGGCAACCCAAGAGGTAAGAGGCAAGACACTATGGCCAGTCCAACGGCAAGTAGCAAGGTCAACGGCAGTCCACACAATGACGATATCAAGGCGGCCGAACAACCCAACGCCGTCAATTTCGATGTTATGCAATCCAGCGGGTTTAACTGAGCATCTCCCGATGGAAGATAGGCAACAAGGATCGCCAGAAGAGTACAGCTCAAAATTACGGTTTGGGTTCTCATCTTAGTTGAAGTGGTATTTGGTAACGTTGTTAACTCGAGAGTGATATGAATTGATCGAGTTGGGTGCGCTTTTATAGCATCCCAAATTTTGAAAAACACTCGCAACGGTTTGGGTAAATCCACACAGATGTTAACGGTGTTTATTTGTCAAACATTGTATTTTTAAAGGAATTTTAAAGATGGCATTGAATTATTTATTTTTGTGCATTTTTTTATTGAATCAGTTGCATTTTTGTTATATATTGTATTGTATATTGTTACAAACATCGACATATAAACATTTAAAACAATATTCAGTTCATTGAAATATATAAATATTTAATATTCCATTTTTATTTGAATTAAAAAATAAACAATTTTGTTTTCAACTTCGTGCACATTTCAGTAAAATTATTAATATTTAACATTCAACTTTTTATTTGAATTTAAAAAATAAATAAATATGTTTTCAACTTCGAACATCTGTTCTATAAAATTAGTCAGCATATAGCCTTAATTAAGTTCGCTACAAATTTGTATTATGTTTGGTTTTAAATTAATTATTAAGTTGCAATTATCCATCTCCAGAGTTATCTAATCTAATTACTAAGTACTTGATAGATGTGGAAGATATGCTCCATATTGATCAACTCACCAGCTATAAGCAGAAATATCAAAATGCTGAGGAACATGTAGCAATAGAAGGTTCGTAGTTGCGTCGTGAAACGCCTCAGTTCCTTGAAGAAAAAAGCGCTCTCAGATGCACAATATGGCTTCCGAAAAGGTCGGTCTATAGTAGAAGCAATCCAAGCAGTGAATACCGCAAAAAAATTCCATAGAAGGAACCCGATGGAGATGGGGTGATAAGGAGTACTGCGCTGTTATAACGTTGGACATATGAAATGCCCTCAACTCAGCGAGCTGGACGCATATTATGAGAGCACTAGACAGTGTAGGGGAATCCCAGATTACAGATCTATCGTAGTCTCGAGCTACCTTTCGGAAAGTGTCCTGCAATCTGACACAACATCACGGCAGGAGTACCTCAAGGGTCAGTCCTAGGGCCACTTACTTTACTGTGGAACGTAATGTATGATGGAGTGCTTAGACTGCAACTACCAATCTGAATAGAGCAGGTCGTGGCGGCAACGAACGATGCTGTGCAAAAAATAGCCCAGTGGATGAAAGATGCGAATCTGGACCTCGCAGGCTATAAAACGGAGGCAGTACTCATCACGAGCTGCAAAGTGATAGAGTAGATAAAAGTGAAAGTCAACGACGAAGGGGTCCACAAAGTACCTTGGAGTTCTATTCGACAACAGGCCCACGTAGAGTATGTCTGAGCACGCTGCGAATGATCTCGGGCTTCCGCACAGTCTCGGACGAAGCGGCAGTAGTCCTAGCCCGAATGCTTCCACTCGACATTCCGGCCAGTGAGATGAAGCTCATGAGAGCAAGGAAAAACTCCCAGGAGGGCACAGTTTCGATAGCCGAGATTAGACGATCGGCGGGGGAAAGGTCGATTGCCGCATGTCAGACGAGGTGGGGTGCAGCCTGCAGAGGAAAGTGGTCCCATTGGCTGATCCCACATATAGAGGAATGGATCCAGAGGAAAGCAGGTGAGCTGGATTACCATCACCGACTTGCCCATCGCGGAAGCAGGATCCGGAACACGTGATGTACCCTTGCGTGAGGCACAGGGACACTACAGTGTCAGAGTCCTTGGTGCGGTACGCTACATGACGGAATCTCACACGGGAAAGATGTCCGCCAGCTCATCACAGGAGAGTAATACGGGTGGGTGTGTGGGGTGAGTTTAGTACGTATGCATTGACGTTGTCTTTGAATCGTGCATGCAGTTGGCCCGGGCCTTCTGCATCTGCATATAGGAGATTCTCAATCTTGTAGTCAGTCGGCGTTTGGCTGCCAGCGCAGTAACTAAAGAGGCGCGTGTGCTATAATGAAAATGTATTGTACAGTTATTATAGCACATTATGGTGTTTTGTAGTTGCATGTGTCCTTTAACAAGAGATTTTCAAACCAATGTTTAGGAGGAGGCAACCAAGTACTCTGCCTTGCAAGCTTTGGTAGTTCAAGCTCTAAAATTGCGTGGCATGTTCGAACTGTAACTAATAAGCCCTTAAAGTATGCCTGAAAAAATTTAAAAAATATGCAATTAAATATGCACGAAAGATTTATCAAATATTTATGGTTATTGTCTTTTAATAGAGAATTTGACTGTTCTGGGCTAGCGATATTAATTTGTAATCAAACTTTATTTCTTTAATTCGATTTTGTATGAAATTACTTTGTAGAAAATTGGGAGCAGCATCATCTGCATTTTGATTAAAAGCACTGAAATAAAAATTTAAAGTTTTGGGCTTTATTGTTATCGAAAATCGATTTGTACTGTACTGATTTGTATGTATTTTGTTTTTATTTTTATTTTATATTGTTATTTATACAACATTTTAGCGTTACATAGACAAGAAAGAGATAGAAATTGCATAATAATAATATTTAAAATCGAATAGAGGAGCTATAATTTTGGTGCTATGACCAAAATTGTTAAAATTGATAATCGTAAATCGATAAAAACCACATATCTCCCACAATTTTAAATCTATAGCCACCTGTGCTGACTATTTGGTTGGTAGGTTGTTAGCGATGTCCGTCAAAGACATGTTAACGGAAACTCCCTTTAAATATCGATTTAAATTTAAAATTGTATGGTGACATTTAATGCTGCCCGGGGGTGTAAGTCGATACAAGCATTCATCAAATTTTAAATGAATATTACTAGTAACACCCAAAAATCAGAGGAGCCAATATCTTGGGCAATTATCAAAATTGGAAGATATATTTCTATATATTGATATATATTGGAACCCCCGTCTAAGTCTGGTAAAAATATTTCTTGGCCCCACCCGAGCGGGGTATGGAAATGCAAGGAAATTTTACCAATTGAGTTACCTGGCATTTCAATGACTATTCAATGGTAGAGGCACACACCACCCACTGAATTTCTTTGTCAGTATAACTCTGATATCAGAGTGTTCCACAGTCGGGTACGCCTGTGTAACTGTAATGCACTCACTTGTTTTTTCTTTCCAACTGTAGAACAAAGAGGTTTGAAAGATATCGCTGAGAAGAGAAACTACGAATTTTTTTGAATGTTCACATTTATTTATTAAAAATATTAGTCGATGCTAATATAAGTTATTCACGTTATTTACGGAGAAGGCAACCCAAGAGGTAAGAGGCAAGACACTATGGCCAGTCCAACGGCAAGTAGCAAGGTCAACGGCAGTCCACACAATGACGATATCAAGGCGGCCGAACAACCCAACGCCGTCAATTTCGATGTTATGCAATCCAGCGGGTTTAACTGAGCATCTCCCGATGGAAGATAGGCAACAAGGATCGCCAGAAGAGCACAGCTCAAAATTACGGTTTGGGTTCTCATCTTAGTTGAAGTGGTATTTGGTAACGTTGTTAACTCGAGAGTGATATGAATTGATCGAGTTGGGTGCGCTTTTATAGCATCCCAAATTTTGAAAAACACTCGCAACGGTTTGGGTAAATCCACACAGATGTTAACGGTGTTTATTTGTCAAACATTGTATTTTTAAAGGAATTTTAAAGATGGCATTGAATTATTTATTTTTGTGCATTTTTTTATTGAATCAGTTGCATTTTTGTTATATATTGTATTGTATATTGTTACAAACATCGACATATAAACATTTAAAACAATATTCAGTTCATTGAAATATATGAATATTTAATATTCCATTTTTATTTGAATTAAAAAATAAACAATTTTGTTTTCAACTTCGTGCACATTTCAGTAAAATATATTAATATTTAACATTCAACTTTTTATTTGAATTTAAAAAATAAATAAATATGTTTTCAACTTCGAACATCTGTTCTATAAAATTAGTCAGCATATAGCCTTAATTAAGTTCGCTACAAATTTGTATTATGTTTGGTTTTAAATTAATTATTAAGTTGCAATTATCCATCTCCAGAGTTATCTAATCTAATTACTAAGTACTTGATAGATGTGGAAGATATGCTCCATATTGATCAACTCACCAGCTATAAGCAGAAATATCAAAATGCTGAGGAACTTGTAGCAATAGAAGGTTCGTAGTTGCGTCGTGAAACGCCTCAGTTCCTTGAAGAAAAAAGCGCTCTCAGATGCACAATATGGCTTCCGAAAAGGTCGGTCTATAGTAGAAGCAATCCAAGCAGTGAATACCGCAAAAAAATTCCATAGAAGGAACCCGATGGAGATGGGGTGATAAGGAGTACTGCGCTGTTATAACGTTGGACATATGAAATGCCCTCAACTCAGCGAGCTGGACGCATATTATGAGAGCACTAGACAGTGTAGGGGAATCCCAGATTACAGATCTATCGTAGTCTCGAGCTACCTTTCGGAAAGTGTCCTGCAATCTGACACAACATCACGGCAGGAGTACCTCAAGGGTCAGTCCTAGGGCCACTTACTTTACTGTGGAACGTAATGTATGATGGAGTGCTTAGACTGCAACTACCAATCTGAATAGAGCAGGTCGTGGCGGCAACGAACGATGCTGTGCAAAAAATAGCCCAGTGGATGAAAGATGCGAATCTGGACCTCGCAGGCTATAAAACGGAGGCAGTACTCATCACGAGCTGCAAAGTGATAGAGTAGATAAAAGTGAAAGTCAACGACGAAGGGGTCCACAAAGTACCTTGGAGTTCTATTCGACAACAGGCCCACGTAGAGTATGTCTGAGCACGCTGCGAATGATCTCGGGCTTCCGCACAGTCTCGGACGAAGCGGCAGTAGTCCTAGCCCGAATGCTTCCACTCGACATTCCGGCCAGTGAGATGAAGCTCATGAGAGCAAGGAAAAACTCCCAGGAGGGCACAGTTTCGATAGCCGAGATTAGACGATCGGCGGGGGAAAGGTCGATTGCCGCATGTCAGACGAGGTGGGGTGCAGCCTGCAGAGGAAAGTGGTCCCATTGGCTGATCCCACATATAGAGGAATGGATCCAGAGGAAAGCAGGTGAGCTGGATTACCATCACCGACTTGCCCATCGCGGAAGCAGGATCCGGAACACGTGATGTACCCTTGCGTGAGGCACAGGAACACTACAGTGTCAGAGTCCTTGGTGCGGTACGCTACATGACGGAATCTCACACGGGAAAGATGTCCGCCAGCTCATCACAGGAGAGTAATACGGGTGGGTGTGTGGGGTGAGTTTAGTACGTATGCATTGACGTTGTCTTTGAATCGTGCATGCAGTTGGCCCGGGCCTTCTGCATCTGCATATAGGAGATTCTCAATCTTGTAGTCAGTCGGCGTTTGGCTGCCAGCGCAGTAACTAAAGAGGCGCGTGTGCTATAATGAAAATGTATTGTACAGTTATTATAGCACATTATGGTGTTTTGTAGTTGCATGTGTCCTTTAACAAGAGATTTTCAAACCAATGTTTAGGAGGAGGCAACCAAGTACTCTGCCTTGCAAGCTTTGGTAGTTCAAGCTCTAAAATTGCTTGGCATGTTCGAACTGTAACTAATAAGCCCTTAAAGTATGCCTGAAAAAATTTAAAAAATATGCAATTAAATATGCACGAAAGATTTATCAAATATTTATGGTTATTGTCTTTTAATAGAGAATTTGACTGTTCTGGGCTAGCGATATTAATTTGTAATCAAACTTTATTTCTTTAATTCGATTTTGTATGAAATTACTTTGTAGAAAATTGGGAGCAGCATCATCTGCATTTTGATTAAAAGCACTGAAATAAAAATTTAAAGTTTTGGGCTTTATTGTTATCGAAAATCGATTTGTACTGTACTGATTTGTATGTATTTTGTTTTTATTTTTATTTTATATTGTTATTTATACAACATTTTAGCGTTACATAGACAAGAAAGAGATAGAAATTGCATAATAATAATATTTAAAATCTAATAGAGGAGCTATAATTTTGGTGCTATGACCAAAATTGTTAAAATTGATAATCGTAAATCGATAAAAACCACATATCTCCCACAATTTTAAATCTATAGCCACCTGTGCTGACTATTTGGTTGGTAGGTTGTTAGCGAAGTCCGTCAAAGACATGTTAACGGAAACTCCCTTTAAATATCGATTTAAATTTAAAATTGTATGGTGACATTTAATGCTGCCCGGGGGTGTAAGTCGATACAAGCATTCATCAAATTTTAAATGAATATTACTAGTAACACCCAAAAATCAGAGGAGCCAATATCTTGGGCAATTATCAAAATTGGAAGATATATTTCTAGGAACCCCCGTCTAAGTCTGGTAAAAATATTTCTTGGCCCCACCCGAGCGGGGTATGGAAATGCAAGGAAATTTTACCAATTGAGTTACCTGGCATTTCAATGACTATTCAATGGTAGAGGCACACACCACCCACTGAATTTCTTTGTCAGTATAACTCTGATATCAGAGTGTTCCGCAGTCGGGTACGCCTGTGTAACTGTAATGTACTCACTTGTTTTTTCTTTCCAACTGTAGAACAAAGAGGTTTGAAAGATATCGCTGAGAAGAGAAACTACGAATTTTTTTGAATGTTCACATTTATTTATTAAAAATATTAGTCGATGCTAATATAAGTTATTCACGTTATTTACGGAGAAGGCAACCCAAGAGGTGAGAGGCAAGACACTATGGCTAGTCCAATGGCAAGTAGCAAGGTCAACGGCAGTCCACACAATGACGATATCAAGGCGGCCGAACAACCCAACGCCGTCAATTTCGATGTTATGCAATCCAGCGGGTTTAACTGAGCATCTCCCGATGGAAGATAGGCAACAAGGATCGCCAGAAGAGTACAGCTCAAAATTACGGTTTGGGTTCTCATCTTAGTTGAAGTGGTATTTGGTAACGTTGTTAACTCGAGAGTGATATGAATTGATCGAGTTGGGTGCGCTTTTATAGCATCCCAAATTTTGAAAAACACTCGCAACGGTTTGGGTAAATCCACACAGATGTTAACGGTGTTTATTTGTCAAACATTGTATTTTTAAAGGAATTTTAAAGATGGCATTGAATTATTTATTTTTGTGCATTTTTTTATTGAATCAGTTGCATTTTTGTTATATATTGTATTGTATATTGATACAAACATCGACATATAAACATTTAAAACAATATTCAGTTCATTGAAATATATAAATATTTAATATTCCATTTTTATTTGAATTAAAAAATAAACAATTTTGTTTTCAACTTCGTGCACATTTCAGTAAAATATATTAATATTTAACATTCAACTTTTTATTTGAATTTAAAAAATAAATAAATATGTTTTCAACTTCGAACATCTGTTCTATAAAATTAGTCAGCATATAGCCTTAATTAAGTTCGCTACAAATTTGTATTATGTTTGCTTTTAAATTAATTATTAAGTTGCAATTATCCATATCCAGAGTTATCTAATCTAATTACTATGCAGGTCCAGGAAAGTATGTAAATCTTTTGGATACCTCCCCCTATATTGGATAACAATTAATTGGTATCAAAGAAGCGCTTCTATCAGCCTTAATTGCTTAGATACAAAGATAATAATAATTCTTGACATTGCTCATTCGGAGGGCTCAGTAACATAACTCAGCAAAGATCTTTTTGAACAACTCGTCGCCATCAACATAAACAATTGGCCACAATTCGACCACCATCAAATCCATCATGTTCATACATAAACCTAAAACACATTGACTAATAACTAATTTATGAACAGTAAATAGACGCCAACATTTTGCTTCCGAGTCATTGGACTAATGGAAGTCCTTAATCGATGTAATTATTATAAGAACTGCGTGACCATTAATAGTATAGTTTTAACAAAATCAATTCAATTAAACACTTATTTTGTTCGTTTGGGACAAAATTTATTGAAATACTTAACTGCGGAATAACATATATTGTATGTATATATGTATGTATATTTAAACTGTATGCTGCTGATATGTAAGGTTTTCCAAGGAGTAGGTGAACTCGCCTGAAGATCTTAGCCAAAGGATAAAGGATAAGAAAACGATTGCGTTGGATTGGAAGCCATCGTTGATATGTATCGATTTACGGAACTTAAATGTCTATTCAAATACAAATACAAAGTTCGTTCGATTTAGCTGAAGTTCGGCTAATTATGCATCTATATGTGTATGTGTATGTGTATGTGTATGTGTATGTGTATGTGTGTGTATGTAGTTGAGTATGTACTTATTGTGTGTGCCCAAAAACTCCATAAAATCAAGCTAGATTATATGAAAAATGTTATTTTGTATATGCTTGACGGGCTCATGGCTGACGCCTTAGCTATTACTTATCACAGTTGACAAAGTGCGTGGAGAGAGATGGAACTGTTAGAAGTCGTTCGCCTTGGCTGGGCTGCCAATAGATGCTGCGCAGGCCTCTTTGAAATTGGTCGCATTCAGTGGGCCAAAGTAGTCCTCGTGCAGGAACCGAATGATATTCTCAATGGGGCACAGGTCGGCCTTGTTGCCGCGACTATCGCGCGTCACACGCAAACTCTTGCCGCCCTCACAGAACTCGATCTGCTGGGTGACATCCCGGCCATTGTAGACGACACGAAAATAATAATCCGTATGCGCCTCGCTGCGATAGACTTCAAAGGCCAACCTCGAGGCATATGGAATGGTTTGACCCTGTGCATTTTGTATGCCCAGTGCTGCGGTCAGATATTGCATGGTGCAATCGTGTCCGGAATAGAGCACAAATTTCGTCCGATCACCGGAGATCATCTTCAGCATATAGCCAACAATATGTCGGATCATGCCATAGGCGCGCAGTAAACCGGAACGCTTGTAGTAGACATGACGAGCGCTGCGCAGCGAGAGCTCATCGGCAAAGGACATGAGTGCATCCACATGCAATGCCTCCACACATCCATCCGACTCCTGCTGCTGTTCATCATTGGGTGGAGCAATTGCATCCGCTGCGGGTGCAGCAGCACCAGCACCAGCAGCATCATCAGCAGCATCATCAGCAGCAGCAGCAGCAGCCGCTTGTGGCGCATTGCCAGCCGTCTCATCCTGATCAATGTTGATGACATCAATGAGGTCCTGATTCCTGGTGCTCGCCTCTCTCATCTGGCTGCCATTGCGTCGTCGACAAGGTAGCGTTGTCGCCTCATGGCACAGCACCGTTAACATGGCATCGACCACCTCGAAGGGATTCGTTACGCCACCCTCAGTGGACGCATGCTGCAGCAGCGTGCCACCAATCCATTGCATCACGGCCAGCACATCGGGACGTTGCAACAACTGACGATCCGCCAGCTGCATCAGCCGCTTCCTCAACACCATCGACTGGGCGCAGCTGCAGTCACCAAAGCAGAAGGCCATACTATGCGATTCCCTCACATTCAGCGCCAACCACTTCTCCGTCGGCAACAGGGCAAAGAGCAACGCCAGCGCCGATTGAAAGGTGCGACGATAACGCGTCGTGAACACAACCACCTCATCCGAATTGAGCAGCGTATGTGGCGTCGTCTCCAGTGCTCCTCCTCCTCCTCGCACTGAATTCGGCTTGAGGAGCAGTCCCAACGGATGTGCATAGATCTGGTGCAGTATGTTGCCCACGTGCAACAGTTGAGCAATCCCTCTGCAAATTGAGGATGTGTGTTGAAACTTAAGAAATATTTCTGCATACACCTAAATATGATGAGAATGTACCCTGAATCCAGAAGGAACCATCTCCGGCACCACATTCTTGATCAGTATCATCAGCCGAGCTGTTCGACTGTCTCTCAGAGGCTATATGAGCTAAAGACTAGGAATATAAGTTCTCGTATACCCCGGGCAGATCAAGTTTATTTCATATTATGGAGAACACATTCTCATTCTCATTCCCATTACAATCAGCAGGCGCAATCAATAATATTCTCGGGTTCAAACCATGAACAACATTTTATTTCTTCCAAAAATCGATGCAGATTTGATGCAGTGAGTTTGGTTCTGATATATTGGTAAATAAAAATAAAGTTTAGACAAGCACACCTCATTCGAGTGATTGTTCCTATAGCAGCCAAATGATATAGTATTGCAATATGTGCTGGCTACAGCGAAAGTTCCGATATATTCCAAGTTCCAAGTGATCAGGATAGCTTAAGGAATTGAGGGATTAGAGCGCATGGACACAAATGGACAAATGATGCTGATCGAGAATATATATATATATATATATATATATATAGTTAATGTGCTTCAGAGATTTGCTCTACCCCTTCAAGGATATAAATATAAGGATGATTTCTAGTTCAGGCCACTTACTTGTAGGTGAGTTGGCCCAAAGGACAGCCGCGGTCCGTGGCTGGTAGTAGGGGAAATCCGTGAAACGGACCCACCTTGCTCCAGTACATGTGATTCGAGCCCGACGCGGAGCTGCTGGAGTTGTGCAAAAAGCTGCGATATCTGCCAGAAAAATGTTTCAAAATCACAGAGTTGGCGGTCGAATGCATCTTTACCTATTGACCAAACTGTCGCCATCGGCATTCACACCACAATTGATGCCACCAGCATGGACATGCGACATTGCACCACGATCGCCATGCCTGATGACGAGCAGGACCCCCTGCAGCTTCCAGCCCTCCAGTATGCCACCATCATCCACTCGAGTGAGCTGTGCCAGCGGCGCACAGCGTTCCCGATACTGTGCGAAACGCTGAGCACTCGACGCGAATTCACTCGCATCCGAGCTGGCTGTGCCCGTGTTGAGATTATAGTTGCCACCGCCGCTGCCCGGACTGGCATTGTGTTCAGCATTGCCCATGTAGCGATACATGCCTGCCACAGAAATAAGCATTTGGGCTGTACTTGATAGATGTGGAAGATATGCTCCATATTGATCAACTCACCAGCTATAAGCAGAAATATCCAAATGCTGAGGAACATGTAGCAATAGAAGGTTCGTGGTTGCGTCGTGAAACGCGTCAGTTCCTTGAGCAGCAGCTTCATTATTACGTCCAGGCAGCGATAACGCCCACATGTACATTTAAATATATTTGAATATATATATTTCCTGTTGCGGCACACTGGAGGGTCTGGTTGGGGTCTCGTCTTCTTGCGCGAATCCTTAGGAATCCACAATTTCTTGAATTGTTCGTGAAACAAAAAAAAAGGAAAAGCAACCACACCAAGTGGTTGGTCACAGTGCAACTGTCAAACAGTTACGTGGAGCATAACTAATTTCGGAGCATGCGCAATTAGAAAGCAGCAAGACACGGTCGAGGCATGAGTGCTCGACTACTCAGTTACCCTGTATCTAATGAACCGCACACATATGTATATACTTGTGGAAGACTTATTATCTTGATTGCAACGTTGTCAATTTTTATATTATTTACTACATACATTCCCTACTAAGAGAAATTATTTTTTTTTCATTTGAAATTTGAAAATGATCGAAAAGCTTAATTGAAAAAAACAACTTGAAACGGTGTACAAGAACATATAAGCAATTATTCTTTAAATCGTAATGAAATAATTATCTTTTAGTCCAGCAATCTATATTAATCGGCTTCAGTAGAAAACTCATACATATTTTATGTAAGACATTATTGTTCTCATTAAGAGAATATTTTATAAATATAACTACAACATCAAAATAAGGCTTCCATTGGGATTTCAAGATTCAACCAGAATGTTTCAAATGTCTTTCTATCTTTGGTAATAAGAATTCGGTGTGAGTGCCTGTCACAAAAATTTATATATCTTCAATATACCATATCTGAACATCCTTAACGCTTTCCGGATATATACAAAAATAAAAACGACTGTTGGTTGATTATACATATTCAGTTCTCAAGCATTTTATGCGAAGTTTTTTTTTATATCTTTCGAAACAAAATTATATGAATAAGCGATAATAATAATGACAATTTTGGGCGGGTTAATATGGCCACGAGCGAATCTTCAAGCGCTGCTCATTGGCCTTACAAATGCGTTAATAGGCGTATGTTTTGATCAGAGATCATACCAATGTTTAGTATATATAAATAATTTATGCTTCGGTGGCAGCCAGAGCCAAGACTGTAAAACGCAATTCATCCGGATCCCGGGCCATGAACTCCTTACACACCTTGGCGGCATCACGCACAAAGGTCTCCGCCGATGTCTTGCCATGACTGACTGGGTACGATTTGCGGCCATCCAGCTCGTATAGGGTATCCTCCTTGTTGACAAGTGCAATGAAATGATGAATCACTTTTTCATAGGCGGCTGCATCGGTTTGTCCCTCCTGGGCCAGCTTCTGATGGTCCTCGGTGAAGGCCTTGTCTTTCTCCAAGGCATGACCGCGTTCCTCCGGCGATAAGGTAAGGCCATTATCCAGGAAAGACTTCAGCACACCATCAGCGATAGCAATGCTATGGTATTATGAAAAATTCGATTTTAAACTTTATAAACGAACAATAATTTTAGAGCATTTTAAAAAGTTATGTAAATATCTGAAAATTTGGTAAATGGCAAAACCAAAAAAATGTCTAACAAATCAAATAAAATTTGCAATATTTTTATTTCTGTTTGTGAGCAATCATTAGATTTACAGTTACTTACTCTTTATTGTTGGCCACACTGTGGATGAGGGCAACGGTGCCACAGGCATTATGGGTGAATTGACGCATATAGAAAAGATCATCCGGATGCTTTTCCGGTTCAGCGCCAGCCATTATGCGTTTCTGTTCCTCAGCGCAAAACTCTTCATACTGTGTACAATCAAACATTATTTAACTGTAACGCATTCAATTGCAAATATAAAATTAAAAAACATTTGCAAATTACCTTTTGGCTGATGGGAAAGAGGAGGACGAGTGCCTTGACGGGCATTGGCAACATTGCGAGCAACTCATCATCCAGACCGATGACGTCAATTACCGACCAGGACGGCGACACACCCAGCTTGTGTATGTATTTGGTCAGCACCTGGAATGGGAATAGCAAATATAACGGGACATCGACATAATGGCGTCTTTTTTGATTTTCAAGTTTTTTTTTAATGGTTGCATTGCTGCTCGCTTTGGGGACAACGAATTTCGTTTAGCTTCACTAAGCTCTCACCTCCGGGTTAGATTCCAATGGTGTCCAGATTGACATTTTGAAGAAAAAATTTAATATTTATTCAGCAGCACTTATCGACAAATTCGGACAGAATATTTTTTTTGGAAACGTCTGCTAGTAATGACCGGCACTTTTTTTTGAGAGTCTGCTTGTTTTAGTGCGTGTCTATTGATGCCTATCGATAGTTAGTGCGATATTGGTCATGAGAGCTAGATGGCGCCAGTTGTAGACTTTTGTGTTTCAACGAACCATTTCAATAACTTTGTTATGCCTTGCCTGTCGAAAGCACCAATATATCGCTCAGCCGGCCAGCTATCGGCTCAGGGGTAGTTCGACCGCGGTATATTGGGCGGCAAGTTAACAAAAAATTTGTATTCTTTTATAAATAAAAAAAAACAAATATTTCCATCAAACCAGTCCGCTCGCTGCCGTGTTGACTGTGTGGATGTTGTACAGCCTGCGTGTCCCTCCCTTCCTAGTGATTCCTCCTCTAAATATGCTGGAGAAATTCCCTTTCACAATCATTCCCTTCTCGCTGGTTTTCTACACCCTCATCTCACCCAATGACATTCATTTACCACCTCATGTTCCTTTTTTTTTTAGACTATTTAATTTACAATTCATATGTTACAGGTGACAATGTGGTCCCTAACATTTTGTTGGCCAACACTAAATTCGTTTATATAAATTTAATAATATATATTTAATCTACCTACTTAATTTAAAGATTACAAAATATTAATGATTTTTCTTCTTTTTTTTTTTATTTGGCTTCAATAGTGCACATCACTGAGGGACAAAAATGAGCATCACTATTGCCTTTGTTGGGGCCGATCAGCTGTATTTGGCTCACTCTGCCGCAGTTGGGCGGGAACAAACTCACAGGTGTGTTTATATAATCCGAGGTGTCTCCGGGTCTCCCGGCTTCGACTTCCTGGTTCCTGAGTCCAGTTGTCCGTGGCGATTTCCTCCTCGATGGTGGCGATGGATAGTTGCTGCCGCCGGTTCGTATGTTTTTATTTTATTTATCCTTTTTTTTTTTTGCTTTATATTTATTTATTTTACATTACTTTTTTTTTTTTTTATATATAATTACTTCATAATTTATTAATTTATTAATTCATTTATTTGAATTTCTTTTCTTCTTTTCTTTGCAGCGCATGCGCATGCCCTCTTCCTTTTTCTTCTTCCTGTTTCTTTTTTTTTTCTTTCTCTTTTTTTTCTGAAGATGGTCCCCCATCGATATCCCTCGCCTATCGATCTATCTGCCGACCATTACAATTTGTTGTCACAAATGTGCTTCGCGGTGTTGTTTTAAAAACAGGGTACTCAACTGATACTTTGACCGAAAGCTATCGATATAATTTAGGCATCTCTACATCATCACAATTTATATCAAACAGTAGACTTGCCGAGTCATAATAGAAGGTGTTAACTTGTGAGACACTAGGACAAATTCGGAACACAATTTTTCTGCTGTAAATTCAAGCGGCAGTATTTAATTAAAAGATAAATCCACTGCTAAAAAAGGAGCAAAATGACGGTCTCAAATCGGATGGATACAGAGGCGGCTTACCAAAAGGGCGAAGGCTTCCGATCATATTACATACAAAAAATTGAGGAACTTCAACTAATTGTGGCAGAAAAGAGCCAAAACTTACGTCGCTTGCAGGCACAGCGTAATGAGCTCAATGCCAAAGTGCGTATGCTACGCGAGGAGTTGCAACTGTTGCAGGAGCAAGGTAGCTATGTCGGTGAAGTTGTCAAGCCAATGGACAAGAAGAAGGTGCTGGTCAAGGTGCATCCCGAGGGCAAATTCGTTGTTGATTTGGATAAGAACATTGATATTAACGATGTTACACCCAATTGTCGTGTCGCACTTCGCAATGAAAGCTACACACTGCACAAGATTTTGCCAAACAAAGTGGATCCGCTGGTGTCACTGATGATGGTCGAGAAAGTTCCCGATTCAACATACGAAATGGTTGGCGGCTTGGATAAACAAATCAAGGAAATAAAAGAGGTTATCGAGCTACCCGTGAAGCATCCGGAACTGTTCGATGCATTGGGCATTGCTCAGCCAAAGGGTGTGCTGCTTTATGGACCGCCCGGCACTGGCAAAACCCTGCTCGCTCGTGCAGTGGCTCATCACACCGAATGTACATTCATACGCGTGTCTGGGTCCGAACTGGTCCAGAAATTCATTGGCGAGGGCTCGCGCATGGTACGTGAACTCTTTGTTATGGCCCGCGAACATGCTCCCTCTATTATATTTATGGATGAAATTGATTCGATCGGCTCATCGCGTATTGAATCTGGATCGGGCGGTGACTCTGAGGTGCAGCGCACCATGCTTGAGTTACTCAATCAGCTGGACGGCTTTGAGGCCACCAAAAACATCAAAGTCATCATGGCCACCAATCGTATCGATATACTCGATCCAGCTTTGTTGCGTCCCGGTCGCATTGATCGTAAAATTGAATTCCCACCACCAAATGAGGAGGCACGTCTCGACATTCTAAAGATTCACTCGCGCAAAATGAACCTAACACGTGGCATCAACTTGCGCAAGATTGCCGAACTGATGCCGGGTGCATCTGGTGCCGAGGTCAAAGGCGTCTGCACCGAGGCTGGCATGTATGCACTCCGCGAGCGTCGCGTCCATGTTACCCAAGAAGACTTTGAGATGGCCGTTGCCAAGGTGATGCAGAAGGACTCTGAGAAGAACATGTCAATCAAAAAGCTGTGGAAGTAAACATTGGCATTTTAATCACACACACGGGCGCCATTTGTTATGCCTTGCCTGTCGAAAGCACCAATATATCGCTCAGCCGGCCAGCTATCGGCTCAGGGGTAGTTCGACCGCGGTATATTGGGCGGCAAGTTAACAAAATATTTGTTTTTTTTTATTTATAAAAGAATACAAATTTTTTGTTAACTTGCCGCCCAATATACCGCGGTCGAACTACCCCTGAGCCGATAGCTGGCCGGCTGAGCGATATATTTGTGCTTTCGACAGGCAAGGCATAACAACTGTCATGGGTTATATATAAATAAACACACTTTTGTATGTGGTTGTGAATAGTGTGTATGATGTGTGATGTTGTCAAAGATGTAGTCCCACATGCTCAGAGCTATTAATGTCAGCAGTCTGTAGTTATTTAATTCGTTGAAAGCGATATGATAAGTATCGATTTGTTCTCAATAAATCAAATATCGATAGCCATTAAATTGCGTTATGTTCTTGCTTTTGTTTTGATTCCAAATTCGTTAAACATGTTAAACATGCTGTGATTTGTGTTTATAACAATTGGCTGTCTTGGAAAATGGACATTTTGAACACCTCCCTAACGCCCGTGCGCTGTAAGTGTGTGTGTGTGTGTCTCAATGACTTAAGCTTATTAAAAATATTATTTAGTTGATAGCCAGCGTTTGCAATCTCCGATAAAATATGATGCCAACTTATCCACGTGCAAAGCTCGACTGGAAGCGCTGATCAAGGATCTACAGAGTAACTATGCCAAATGGCAACTAGCTCAGCAGCGCGGCACCGCCTTGTGCTATGCCATCGAAGCGAAGAAGACGCGTTGCCCAGAAAAGGGAGACGAGGAGAGAGGCAATTATCCCGATGATCTTCGCGCACCCTGCAACAAGCTTTCCATTATCGCAACCATATTTGTGGATATCTGCAAGAACACTCGCGAGATCTTACGAAAATTGCGAGCCTTAAGCCAAGTGTCTGGCGCTGAATCAAATGTGATTTTTTATCGCACCTGGAAGCTGACACAGTTTGTTTCATTCACCGAGCTGCTATTGCAGCGATACGAACAGGAATCGCTAGTCAAACAGGATGTGATGCGTAAGTTGAACAGTTGAGAGTGCCCAGCTGGGAGATACCCTACTTATTGACTTATCATGCATTTGTACCTACTTAACTAAATCGGCTTCATCTATTTATGTCATACAACAACCTCTACATACCATATTTAATATTCCCATAAAAGTGTGGAGTTGGAAATCGATATTGATAGAGGGTTAGGTATTCCAAAATTGAGGTCTTGCTTAGAATCTCAAAGATAGCAACTGGTTTACATGCGCATTAGTTCATTATATATATAATCAATCTATATTTTGCAGAAAATATAGCACACTGCACCCAAAGAAGTGATCTTGTTGCGTATACCACAGCCTGGGAATTCCCGGATCATGTCGACGCTTATTTAAATTTGGCATTTCTGCTTCTGGCTGAGGAAGTCAAGACCATGTAGCATAACTTAAAAAAAGTAAATGTTATATTTCAATTGTATAACTATGTCTATGTGTATTGGAGTATTTTATAGAGATTTCACTGTGACAAACTTAATAACATAAACTTTGCACTTAAGCCATAAATTTGCTTTTGTATCGAGTGCTGAACTAAAAATTATAAACTAAAGAGATTTGGCAGCCTTAAGCACAAATTTGATTGCTTTGAATAATTCTTAAAATTACATTTGGAGAACATAAAATATACTTTTTCCTTCTTATGGAATGCTTACAGTCTGATAATTTCGATAATTCAAATGCATTTTGGTGGCTAATATTTTTGTGTGGCTGGGAATGATTTCGATTTAGATTTTGAGGGCAACATTCTGTAGACTTGCACTGTAATTGCGCTTGGACCACCACCAGAACCAGGCGCAAGCGCTTCCCAATGCCAGCGCTGTGTAGTAAATGATCTTTAAATTTCGCTATCAAGTAAAAAATTAATGAATAAAAGATTAATTTTCGTATATTTTTATTGTTTAATGATTTATATTGTACCTTCTTGGCTGCTGCAGCATTGCCTGGTGGCTGATCGGCTGATCGCTTGCTGGCCAGCTGCTCCAGCTTGTGCAAATCTTTGATTAACTCATCTGAGATGGTCTGGACGCTGCTTAAGGCTTCCAGGGCAAAGCGACTCGCATAGCGCTTATCGCCCACAATAACATCTTCGGGCGGCATCACCTGCAGCTTGTAATCGGTAGCCGCCAGCGAGGAGCGCAAATATTGAATATGATTTGCCGCATTGCCAACAATTTGATTGTTGTAGCCCGCGGCTGCATTCGTATTGCAAATGTCATCGTAGCTGGGATCCTGATTGGGCATTTGTGCAAACAATTTAATCAAATCGTTGCGCTCGCTCATCGCTGTAAAACCAAACAACTCGAGATCTTCAGCCGTCAGCGATGCCAAGTCACCGAAACTGATATTCTCCTCAATACTGAGCTTGGCCTCATTGTCTCTGCTGACGCTCGATGTGGCCAGCAATGCCATTATTGCCTCGCGCTCCTTGTGCGTTTTGGGTCTGGGCTTTGCCTGCATCCACGGGCGTCTCTCAGTGCCAAGAAATACGCTGCGCTCCTGCTGCTGGCTGCGTGTGTGGAATTCTTTGTTGGCGCCAAATTGCACGGCCGTCGGTCGATGCGTTCCTCCTCTTAACAATGGCACATTATCAATAGACATGGTGTTATAACCAAATTTTGTGTTTATTTCTTTTATTTAGCAGTGAGATGTTGTTTAAACCGTAAAATATATCGATGGTATGATATCGATTCTTGCACAAAATATCGTTTCCATGATAAATGCGCACGATTGTTGGTTTTTTTCTTTGCGTAGAGAAATTCGCAAAACGAAAAGAATGATAACTGTAAAAAGTAGACTATGAAATATTGCAGTAACAATGAAATTTACAAACTGAAAAATGAAAGGCCACAGTAGTCGCTTTGCCCATCTCATATTTTATAGTAAAAACCTATATTTATATAACAACATGCGATGCAGCAGATAATGTACAGAAATTAAGACTAGTTTTCTTTTTTATCGGCAGCCGTTGGTGTTTGTCGATAAATTGGAGTACTATTTATCGCAGCCTCCTGCAACTTTTTCATGAAGAGCGCTTTCTTCTCATCATCAGCGTTGAATTGTCGGGGGCCCCTTGCCGATGCCTTAATACGTTCTATCTTCTCCGCATTGGGTTCGGTGAGCAGCATCAGTGCGTAGCCAAGTCCACCGGCGCCAACCAGCAATAGGACAGATTTCACGTACGGATTGCTGGCCATCGATAATTAAGTATTTTTTCTACTATTGCTTCTTGCCGAATTGCGCCGCCGTTGAGCTCCAGTAATTTGCGTCTGTTTCTCTCACTGTATTATCGCCAACAAGCTCACCAATTTTATAGTAATACTCAAGAGCGTAGGGATATTTCTCGTTGATATACCGGCGAAAATCTGCACAGAGAAAATGCAATGAGTGAAGATTGAATAACTTACAGTGTCTCACAGCTCAAACGTAACAGTGCCTAGCAAAAATTTTAATTGCCTGCCATAAACTAATTATACAATATTTTTCAAAAATTCCAAAGACCGATGGCAGGTACATATATTAACAACCATAATGAATATATGATCCCAATAAATTGGGGTTTCCCCACGGGCTAGGCCGGGTTATGTAAAAAAGTACCTTAATTTATGGTCGCATATTATTTGGAACAGGGGCATTATGGACACCTGGGTGCCATAAAACCCGGATTTTTTACGTCAGGTTGATGATTTTCGGTATAAATAGACCAATCCTTCGTAGTCAGTTTAGTTATATCCTGCATCTCGCGTGCAACCAGCCAACAAGGACTATGAGCAAGTGGACCACCATTGACCAACGGAATCTCGTCCTGGAACACTTCAAGATTGGATATTCACATCGCCAAATAGCTAAAATGGTAAATCTAAGCACCACAACTGTATTCAACATCATTCATCGCTTCGTCGACGAAAATCGGATAGAGGACAAGGGCAGAAAGGCACCAAACAAGATTTTCACCGACCAGGAGGAGCGGAGGATTGTCAAGAAAATAAGGGAAAATCCCAAGCTATCGGCTCCAAAACTGACTCAACAGGTGGAGGATGAAATGGGGAAAAAGTGCAGTGTGGAAACTGTGCGCCGGGTTCTGCGCAACCATGACTTTAATGCCCGAGTACCACGGAAGAAGCCCTTTATAAGCGCAAAAATTAAAGGGACTAGGATGACGTTCGCCAAAACCCACTTGGACAAGGATTTGGAGTTCTGGAACACATTCATATTTGAAGATGAGCCCAAATTTAACATTTTTGGCTTAGACGGACGGAATTATGTGTGGCGACAGTCCAATACTGAGCTGAATCCCAAAATCCAAAAGGCAACAGTCAAGCACGGCGGAGGAAGTGTCATGGTATGGGCATCTATCTCGGAAGCCGGCGGCGGAAATGTTGTGTTTTTTGAAACAACAATTGACAAGAGTGTGTACCTCAATATATTAAAGGAAAATTTACTCCAAAGTGCCGAGGAGCTAGGAATCCGGCGTACTTTCCTGTTTTACCACGATAACGACCAGGACAACAGCCAAGCATAAGTCCGGATTAGTACAGTCCTGGCTTATCTGGAACTGCCCCCACATGATAATTCCACAGGCCCGGTCTCCAGATTTAAATGTTATTTAAATTTTTGGAATCTGCTGGAAAATAACATCCAGAATCACAGATCCGATCTCAAAAATGCTCGGCTGGATGAGTGGAGTAAAATCAGTCCAGAAACTACCCGGAAGCTGGTATCTTCCATGAATAATAGGTTAAGGAATGTTGTTAAGGCTAAAGGATATCATACTAAGTATTAACATCCTTATTTAAGTTTTTATACGCATAATATGTTACTTTTCTAAGACTGTTCCAAAAAAGCGTTGACCTGTATTTTGGATATGTTTTCAGTTTTTGACTAATTTTAGTTAATTAATTAATATTTTAATAAAAACTGAAGTTTCCTTTTCAAACGTGATATAACATAAAACAAATTGGCAATTAAACATTTTGCGTTTGTTTTTTTATTTAAACATCATAGCACCTTACATTTTTTGCTAGGCACTGTTACGTTTGAGCTGTGAGACACTGTATATAAAGCTCAAAGCGTGACAAACACTCGACACTCACCTTGGTCTGTATTCATGCGGTAGTAGAGTCCGTAGCTCGCTGCAAAGCAGACGGCTTCCAGCACGAAGAGTGTTTTGGCGCTACCCTTGATGAATCTCCAAATTGCTGGTTTCGGGGCCTTCGGCAACATTACTACAAACTAAAAGAAAAACAAATTTAACACGTAGAAATATAAAAAGAACAATGCAACACCAACAATTGCTTATTAGTATCGTTCAAGCATATCGATTACCAACTAAGAATCGATATTTCAGCAGGTTATGTCAAAGAAGATTTCGCCAATTTGGATATTCATAATTGTGCCATTTATTAATTAACTATATAAATATTATTTTGAACATATTTTTTAGACAAATAATTACAGCAAGCCAGAAACAGTTGTGCAACTTTTTGTCATTCATGACGTAGTTTCGTGTAAAAACAGATAATATTGTTATCGATAATTTTGGGGGCGAACGAGAAGCGCAATAATACGTAACAGGCCCCGCAACGAAACAGCAAGAAACCGAACGTGCGACTTTCAACGCAATCGCGGCACACAAAAAATAAAGGCAGCAGCGTCGCTCTGTCGACAAAAAAAGATCGCGTATATAAACAAGAGGCAGCCGCTCAGTTGCCACAAACGTGCAAGAGCTGCGCAAGTGACAACATCGCGAGATCTCCATAAACAACAGTCAACAAATAATACAGTATTATAAAACGCAATTTAATTACACCGGTACATTCAAATAAGAGCAGACTTTAACTTTTTGAATCAAAATGCAGTCGGTGACAAAACAAACGCTGCGCTCATTGCCTCAAATGGGCAAACAAGGTGTGTGTGTGTGTGTGGAAAGTGTGTGAAATATATATTCTAATTATAATCGTAATCCTTGTCTTCTTCAGTGAGCTATTTATCGACAAGCAGCGCCTGGCGGTCAGCGGTAGGTGGCAACGATAGTGTTGTCGAGATTAAGGAGATGAAGAAAACACCATCCGAGAAATTGATGGCCTTTCAGAAGAAGCTGCGCGCGAAGACACCGTTGGGCAAACTGGACGAATTTTCACGTCATCCATATCAGGAGACGGAGCCGCTGAAGCCCTGGCCAAATCAAACAAATCCGTATACGGGCGAAATTGGCGGCCCCGCCGGACCGGAGCCGACACGCTACGGTGACTGGGAGCGCAAGGGTCGTGTCTCAGATTTCTAGTCAGCTCCCCCCTATTAATCCCCAAAAAATTCGATCTGTGCCTGTTTAGATCGTAGATCGTAGGATGCTATTTTGTCAAATGCTAGATTTAAGGCCAAAACAAAAATCAAAAAAACACAAAATTTGTATACTAAATGCATAATTATAAAATGTATAAATAGAAATATTAAGCGAAACCAAGCCACACATAATTGCATATTAATTGTTTGTTGTGATTAGGTCGCTGATTAAGCGCTCGCTGTGCGTCCACAATTGCTGCTGCAGCGGCTCACTCTTGGCCAGCTTGCTGGGCTCACAAAAGTAACAGTTGTTAAAATACAATCCCGACAGACCCGTCAGCTCATTGGCCGTTGCACAGTAGATTGTTGTGGCAGCCGCTTGTTGCTACCAGAGGGGAAGATCCATTATATATATATATATAATTGCTCAATGTCTTGGACTGATTGACTGACTCACCAGTGACTTGGTGAAAGGACGCACAATCGCAAAGATGAGGCGATAAAACCAATAATTACGCGACAGCTCCGTCGGAACCATATTGCCGGGATGCAACGAGAATACCGTAATACCACGTTGTTTCCAGCGCTGCAACAAAACCACAAAAATACCAATTTGACTCATACAGTTTATGTGTGTATATATAGATATATTACTCACTTGGGCCAACTCCTGTGCGAATAGTATATTGCATAACTTGGCATTGCTGTAGGCGATCATACTCCAATATTTCTCTGCTGGCGGCGATAAATGCTGCACCGTTAGATTATCCGCCGGCAAATTGGCAGTTCTGTGGATTGGTTGGAAAGTTATAACAAGGGGAGTTGGGGGAAATTGAAGTTTAAACCACGACGCAGTTATTTTTCCATATTTCTTGTTCGTTGCTGTTTATTGTCGTCTTTCCACTTTTCTTTACTGTTTTGTTTTGTCTTGCTTTCAACTGCTTTGCATAGCCCGGCTTACCAACATAATATGAACAGTGTTTAGAAGTTTAGCAAATTAGATTCGATTAAATTCGAATTTTAATTTAAATTAATATTCCTTTTTTTTTAACTTTTGCTTTTGAAATTTTAATTAACATTTATGTTTACAAATTAATTGTAATTTTGCATATTTCTCAAATAAATAAGAAGCACTTCTATTATCAGAGAATTCTCGTTTGCCAACGACCACTGTAGCATCATCATTCCAGTCAAAGGCATTGTGGACTTTGCACCCACAAACGAGTCTTGATTGGCTGTGCCATTCTTGTTGTCGTTGTTGTTGCTGTTGTTGCTATCGGAGCAGCGTTCAATGCTCGTTAATGAGATGCAAGCAGCGAAACCATGACAACAGTCAGAACAGACAGGCCATGACTGTGAGCAGGGCGCCTACCCAGGCGCAAAACAAAAAAAGCAACAACACTAAAAACAAAAGTGCCCTAGAACAAGGCAGACAACGCCATTGTACAACAAAACAAGGCACATGAGTCAAGATATACTTTTACGCATTCGATTCCCACTCAAATGGATTGTAGCGCATGCGTAGGTTGTAAATGCCGAAATAGTTCGAGTTACAAATCAAAGCGCGCAATTTTTTGGACTTTGGATTTGTTTTCAATTTTATTATTGTCGATCCGTTTGATGTGTTTATGTATATGTGAATAGCATTTACATGTATTATTGCCTAAGGTTGCAAAAAAGAGGGAATAGAAATGTAAAGAATAATCCAGTTTAACCATTTTCTTGTTTTGTTTTTTTTTCATGGAAACCGGCCAAAACTGCATATTCCCAATATTTGCAAAATATGCAACAAAAAAAATAACAATGCATATTCCCCATATTAGCAAAATATGAATCTTGCGTATTCCCAATATTTGCAAAATGTGTTTTATTTCTATTTATGCCAAGTTTATATCATCAATTATTGTTTATGATTAGCACTTATTTTCACTGGCCATTGTTAATCTTAGCAAAAATTTGAAGTGAATTTGAAATGATTTCCCATGCCTAATAATATCCATATAAGATAGCTGCAACGCCCTGTCTATCAATTATCACATAGTTGCTTTGACCCCAATTCATCATTCGTCAAACATACACACAAACATATTTGGGGTCGGTACACGCACACACGCATACACACACACACACAGACCGCTGCTGGCATACATGACTTTTAGCTAGTAACATGCTGGCGCACGCGACTTTTGGTGCATGCATCCACGAGATACAGAGAGATACTTTAAAGCAGTGGTTGGTAACAGAAATGTGGTACGTGAGCTAAACAACGAACGCAGAAGCAGCAAGTGAAACATACAGCTGAAAAACCAACCATTTTCAAAAATACAAGAACAACTCACAGCAACTTGACTTCAATTACGCTTTATGCTTTGTTCCGTTGTTTCACGCGAGTTTTCGTTGATTGATGAACATATATGTGTTAAAACGCACAGTGTGCCGAGACGTTGATTTATCAAAACGTTACGCTGGCAAGCAGACAAAAGTGCGTAGTACCACTGTGCTCGTGCGAGCAGCACGTGAATCGACTATATTCCGCTTGTGGCTTCACAACTGATATTGCCAGTGGTTTGTGATATGCATATGTACGTAAACAATCGTACTGATCAACAATAAATCCCTAGATCAACCGGAACTATTTACTAAACAACAACAACCAATAAAAATTTATGTTTTCAAACACACACACACCCACAAATGTAAAAATGTACAGCAATATGCGAGTTAAAATTGTAGGAGCCAATTTGTGACGCAGCACAAAATGTAATAAGATCTCTATGTATGTATGTATTTGTAGGTGTGTAAGTGTGTGTGAGTTCAACTATTTATAACCTTGGCATATTAAACAGAAGGTAGAGTTTGAGGAGTTATCATGGTTATAAAGAAAAAAACCAAATAACCAAAATATTTAATTGTCTACAGTTTTATTGATAATGCCACTAGGCAAACAACACATTTGTTTTGTTTAAGTTTATTTATTTCCTTTTATTTTTGCATAATCACATTTAATCAATTAATTAAACGGAAATATGCAACGATAAACTTAACTTGCACCGTTTTTTTTAATAGATATTATCACTAAGCGGACAATATATATTGAAGCGTCAAATCGCAAAAAAAAAAAAAAAACAGACTATATGACAAATCTGATTGATTTGAGTACATTTCTGTCAGATCAGCTGAGCTTCGGCTCGGGTGCTGAGGGACGAACGTGAACCCGAAGACAACGCGTCGAAAATGTTGAAATTTTAGTGCTGCGAGCAGCGAATTCAGATCATTATTTGGCTTGCTTTCGCTGCGTCATGTTCTATGGTATAGTAGAGATCCAATCTCCGAGTTTACGTGTATGGGTGCTAGTAGGTACCAACTTTTTTCTACTAGTTCCTGTAGGCTCATGAATGTGCCTGAAGATAGCAGCAACGCTCTGTCCTTCTCTTTACGTGTACAGGTTTTTGGGCCTGCTAAGTATCCCCTTGAAGAGTGGGGTGGTTTAACTGTTGACCAGTTTTGTAGAATAATGCATAGGGTGTCATTATCAAGATGCCACATTCCTTGTTTGTCACGCATACATACAACGATAAGTATTAACGGGAATATGCCATAGTTTGTCGACGGCTTTTCGCATAAACAATTTCGCATGTCGAGGACAGTGATACCTTTTCTTGATTTGTCCTAGATTTGAGTAATTATGCCAATCTTAGCTTAACAACTTTTAAATTAGATTCCTCTTTATGATTTCTTAAAATATATGTGTTATTAAGAAGTTAAATAGACTGATCAAACTTTAATTAGCCCGCTCTGCAGGGCCCAAAAACTAGCGACTTTAATTACGCATGATATATGCCATCCTACCAACCAAATTTACCTTATCGTTGTGCGATAACCGATTTGTTCGATTCCATAGCCTATTATTGGTCGTAGGACTCCAACTTGAACACTCTGTCTGCTTGTTTGTATTGCACTCGAAAAGATAGAGTACAAATAGTCGGTGCCTGCTCGCAACCATGCACCTATACTCATAAGGTGATCGGGTCTCTATTATACTAGAGATAATCTTGCAACGAAGGCAAGATGAAGGTCAAGGCCAAATAACGAACTACGTTTGTTGCTTGACAAACTAAACCTGCAAAATTTGTGGGCACGTTATGATAGGGTCCACGCTCTGCTCTCAGCACCCGGACCGGAAGAGAAATATACCCAAACAGTTGGTTGTTTCATCGATTTGACGTCTCTATTCTATTGTCTTCTGCCTAGTTGTATAAGCCTAAACTAGACAATTTGGTTGTTACACACAATTTCAAACCGGTCTAAAAGGCAGCCACAAGTATTTTGACTGTACATTGTCGCATTGGAACTATTAATAGTTTTTAGCCTGCAAACGCATCGACGCCAACGCAATGCAAATAAAATTAAAAGAAAAACCGAGTCTCTGACCAAAGTCCAAGCAATAAGTGCAATAAACTTGCTAAAACGATATAATGCCACATGCAGTTTGTTTATAAGCTACAGTGGCGTCCATAAAAGTTGACCCAGTGAAAATTCGTTTAGAAAAATGCTGTTAACGATGCGATTAATTAGCCGTAATTTACCTGTGCGATTCCGAGGAGACGACCACAATGCGTGTCCTGTGATCAAAAAGCGATTCCAATTGCAATGTTAGATAGAAATGGGATAGATGCGACACTTGGAATGTTGTTTCGAGACCATCAACGGTTTTCGTATAGGGTAAGCCAAAAACGCCCGCATTCAATATAAGATAATCAATGTAGCTGCAAAAATGGGGATAGAACAGAGATTAGAGAGATCATTCCTTGATGGCAATTAAAAAATTAATGATTGTAATGATTATGTTTCCGCTCACCTAACGCTCTGCTTGATCTGAGCCACAAATTGCTGAACAGCGTGCAGCGAAGCCAAGTCTAATGAAACGGAACGACATCTAGCACGTGCTGCTGGCCGTTCCACAGCGATGCGTTCGATGGCCTCCTGGGCGGCTGACAGATTACGACAGGCAAAGATGATCTCGCAGCCATGGAGGGCCAATGAGCGTGCAGTTTCAAAGCCAATGCCACAGTTGGCGCCCGTAATCAATGCCAGACGGCCATGCAGATCCTTGCCATGCAACACTTGTAATGCTCGGCTGTTCGAATCAAATCTCTGACGCACTTGCGCCACATTGAGCGTCGGTTCTTCAACGGCAAATGCCAGCCGTGGATCAATGTTTGTACGCTGCTGCGTCTCCTTGTTGAGGAACATTTGACGTTTGCTCTGCTCATCGTAGTACTTCTCCCAGCCCAGCGGCAGCTCGCCGGTGATGCGCTTCGAGCGTCCCGTTCTTGGATGCGTCCACTGCGACACTTTTGTTTGTTGACTGCATATGAAAATAGAGGAATTTTCTAATGGCAAAGCAAACTTCACTTTTTGCTTACTTCACATAGCAAACGGCGCCATCGTCTGTGGCACGTTCTTCCCAGCCAGGCGGCAATTCGTCCTCAGAGTCCGAGTCGGGTAGTGACATCATTTTGGCCTTGTTATTGACAAGGGAATTTATAACTGGGCTAAAGTTGTACTTAGCACTTAGTACTTGGCTTATCTTTGTTTTGTACTACCAGCTGTTTGTTATCCGCTGTTTGTCAGGGCTGGCAATGTTGCCATTCATATTTTGTGCAAATGTTATCGATACATTACGCGAAAACTAAAATAATCGCTGAAGCGCTTGTTTTCAAATATTGCATACGATAAAGTACTTCTGTAGGAATTCATTAGAAATGCTTCTTTAATCATGATTAAACTTTTTTAGTCTTTAGCAATTCTTTAAAAAAAATTCTCTTTTATTTGTTATATTAATAGGACCTTTTTAAATATGTACACTAAGTAGATTGTTTAACACATGCATAGTTATATATGTATTAACAATATTATTAATTAATGTAAAAATGTAGATGTCTCACAAACTGACAATCGATTTTGTTCGCAACAATTATACATGTACATATATACATATATATATGCATATAGAATGGAAAGGTCACTAACAATAACAATTACAAAATAGAAATTCTATAAATACAAATCGAACGCTAAGCTATACTTAAATTGATTAAAATGATGTGAACATTAATTAAATATTTCTATATGTTGATGGTGATGCTGCGGGCGGCTCATTGATGATACCATAGAATAATGGCAGCTTTGTCAGATCGCTACGAACCAGCACTATAAATGGTGTCTCCGCACGGAATAGCACATCTGGGCCGGATTTTTTCAGTACTGCCGCCGATGCGGCAGCTGCCTCAGTGCCCTGTTCATTGACCACAAAGTCCACCTTATGCAGAATATCAGCGACCATCAGTTCCGAGGGTGGTGTCGGCAATTGATTCGGTTGCATTGCCGCCCGACGTTGCGCATTCAGATTCTCGAGGCTACTCAAGCCCGAATTGACAGCGGAATAAGCAGGTGTCTTCGATGCTTCATTGCCAATTAGGGCAAAATCACTTTGGGCACCCATAAAGATGCCGGCGAGTCCGATGCGTTGCAGCAAACGGTGTAGTTTCAGGGATTCGGTAATGTGCAACTTGGGGAATGCCACAATAATCGATCGTCGAACCATTTGTCGAATCATCTGCTCAATGGCATCGGCAGTTAGACTCTGCTGCAGATATGACAACTGTTCGGCAGATGAGCGCATGGGTTGAATGATATACATGGTCGTCAGATTGCCATGATAGGGCAGACCAACGATGCGGCAGTTCAACTGCTCATCCTGATAGTAGGGAAATGATCCAGCACCGACCATCATTTCGACGGGTATCGCTGGCTGGGTGCCCTCACCATTGGGATAGAAATCCTCAACTCTGGTGCTGCCACCAATGAAATCAATCTCCCACATGGCCTTAAAGTACAATGCATTCGCCATTATCATTCGTGTCGTGTGCGGCAATTCGTCGGCAATGATATTATCAATTTTGCCCCTTGTATGCTTCGATACCCAGGCGTTAATCATATTCTTTGCCAACGTGGGATTATTCTCAAAATCAAGTATTTTCACATCCGAATTGTAGACTTCGTAAATAGCTTGTCTGCGAGAGAATAGAATTATCAAATTGAATTAGTAAATTGTAATGCAGAAGTTCTAATTTCATTATTCGTTTTCTAAAATGTGACTCATATTACCATTATATAAAAGAGGTAATAACTATTAAAATACCGCTTGAGTTGTAAAATTATCATTCCAATTAAAAGCGAGATTAGCTTTATTCTCTCAGCTGCTCAATCAAGTCAATAAATAATTATATTTGAAACGGAAACGATGCAAGTTAAATATATTTCCATCGCTGATTTTATAATTTTTATTTATTTAAAATATTTTTCAGCGCTGCAAGCCTAAAATACTTGATAAAGCGCAGTGAGTAGTTTTTTTTTTTTATATAATCAGCTTAGAATATTATAATTAGTTTATTTAATATAAGCTGCACTCTACACGTACTGATAACAATTTGCAAAAACAGATTATTCAATCCCCGCTAACAATTCATATTAATTGCGCTTCCAATTGCAATGACTTCTTTGTAGAAATTGAAATTTGTGCAAAATTGGCTCACCTGTAGTCGGGATTGAGACTGTAGCCCTGTTGCACAAACAGTCCATTTGCCACATGCAGCTCGTGTGGCGCATTCCGATTCTTGGGATAGTTCCTCAGGCTCCTGCGTATATTATAATGCCATTCATCCAATTGACGCAATGGTGAAGTTGTCTTGATTGTTGGCTGCTGCACATCGTTGACCATCAGACCGAATTGTTCATGCAATTGAATTATATCGTTTTGGCCGAAAACTGCCGCCAGTTCGGAGTAACTGCGTCCCTTGGCGCCGAGCAGTAGTAGCGCCAGTGCGGACACAATGCTCAGTGGCGAGAATATTGTTGTTTTGCGATAATTCTCATTGATCTGATTGGCTAGCTGGTGGGTAAAGGTCAAAATATTCCGAGCAATATCATCCGAAGCACGAACATCCACCGCTGCAGGCGGTGGTCTACGTGGAACAACGTAAGAAGGAGCAATAGGAACAGGAGCAGTAGCAGCAGCAGCAGCATCAGCAGCAGCAGCAGCAGCAAGAGGAGCAAAAAGAGGACGAGTTTGAGGTGTTGTGCTACTGTATGGCCTCACTCCGGCAACAAGGGCAGGAGATGCCAGTGGAGGCCTTGTGGGTAGAGATGCTTGGGCAGTCTGGAAGCGTTGCTGCATCTGATTATATTCCTGTACTTCTGGATTGTTGGGATTGCGTATATCACGATGCAGACCCAGATCGGAATTCCCAATGGAAAGCAGGCAGGCGAAGGCCATCAAGCCACAGCACAACGAACGCGACATTTAATTATTTTGTATTTAATGCTTATCTTTCAGCTGTAAATATGACTATTTTCTTTTATACAATACACAAACCTATACATATACATATATATATATATAAATATATATATGTGTGTATGTGTGTGTGTGTGTGTGTGTATTGAAGCGATACGCGATGAGAACGCCTTTAAGCCTGGTGTTAAACTGAGCTTGTCACGCTTCGCGCACATCATTTTATAAGTTGCGAAAAAAACTCGTTATCAACTCGACTACACTCAGCCAAAAAGTAGCTAGTTGCCAACTGGACACGGTGTCTGTAGATGAGCAAAAAATCGAATAAAATTGCTGTTGAGTTGATAATAATTTCAAATAGAAAAACACACAAATTGTATATATAACTTTTTATTAAATAAACGACATGTTTTAAAATCGTTTAAATTTAATAAAGTTTGTAAAAAAAATTAAAAATTTATTTCGAATTGTGAAAATTGTCTATGATTAAGCAATTTACAATAAAAACAAGAATCGGTTATGGTTGAGTGATTTTTGCCCTGCTACTGATTAGCGAAACAAAAACTATATGTTTATCTGGAAAAACAACAACCAGCAAACAAACACTGCACAGAAAAACAAAGCATGTTTAAAATTCATTTCCGAACACTTTAAATAGTATAAACAATTAGCTTGACAATTATGCAATCAAAAGAACAAAAGTTAATTGAAATTTAATAGAAATGTACTAGTCGAGACAGCTCGATTTGAAGATGACCAGAAACCAGTTTTAAAATAAATAGTAGTTTGTTTAAGATGAAAATATGCTTTTGTGCTTCGACTCTGCTATTGATGCTGATTACGAATATATATAATTTTTGAGGTCAGAGATGCTCTCCTTAAGTCTAAAACATCATTTTGTACAACTTTCCCAATTTTAAAGGTACACAAAAAAGTTGTAGTTACAAATTAAAATTTGTGCTTCAATCTCACTGAAAAATCTCTTGCATTAATTTCTCAATTTGTATATAAATATAGATGTATATAAATATATAGATATATAAAGATGTAGATGTAAATATAGATATACGATATTTATATAGATGTAAATAGAGAGAGATATATATAGATGTAGGCGTTCACTGTGATCACTTTATCAATTAGCCCTTGGTTTTTTTTAAGTGTACTATCTCACCTAGCTCAATTCCGATCTGAGTCAGGCTTCGTTCAGCGGATCACGCAGCTGTCGTCGCTCTTCGCTCTGTGCTGGGTCGGGAGAGCAACGCGTTTGACGTGTTCATCATTGATTACAATTGAACGCGGCTAGGCAGGAGGGGGGCTGACTTATTGTAGCTGGGTTATACCCCGGTTTTGTTTACATTTGGCTGCAGCACTCGAATTGCTCGCACTCTCAAATAGTTGAACCACTTGCGTATAAAGCTGGATCAGTCAACTAATCAACTAGTTTCGATTCCTCTCAGTTCTAATTACAACAGTGATAATTTGATTTCTACGGATATATGAATGTATGTGTGGATTTCAAGTTGATTGTCGTGAGTCGCTCTTGAAATTTGAGTTGAGTGTGCCGAGAATTTAAACATTGAGACGTGTTCGTCTGCTTGATGTTTCTTTCGGGTTATAACTATTTGAGCAAATATACATTAATATACATGAGATATTCAGTCTCGTAGACAGACGTGCTCTGTTCTCCACTAAATGGTTGGTGCATTATAAATATTATCGTTTGATTTATTGACTGTTCAGATTATATACTTGAGAGATTTGTCATAAGCATAGCCATTGGGAAAGTTTGTTGTTGTGTTGTGGGTGTTTCCCCGTCAAGTCAACTGAAACATGGTTCTTTTGCTGACGTATTTACTTGCTTGATAAAATCGAGGTAATTTTTATTATCTTGTATTGCCATTTCTTAGATCTCGTTCTTTTCCAAAACTCAGATATACAAAATGCATATTTAAATGATACAAAATTTATATTAACGATTCCTATAAAAAACTCTTTCAGATACGGATTACAAATGTTTACAGTCACACAATTGTCAAAGCTGTACCGATTTTCACAAGCAATGGTTTTCCCGTCATGGTTTGGCCTTTAGAATAATACTACATTTAAATTTTAAAACACTATTTTTCAACGTGTTGTTTTAAGTATCTAAGACACGAAGGAGTTATGATAAAAAAGACTTGGGCACTTGTTGAGCTCTCTCGACGAAAGCATTTCGTTCTTTATTTATGTAGGATTTTATAAAAAGTTATGGGCTCATTAAACTTTTTTATTTTGATATCAGAATATATATATTTGAAAACATAATGAGAACTCTGCAAGCAAAGCCTTATAATGTAGAAACAGCCAAGTTTTTTTTTATACTACTTGTATATAAAGTTAGCTACCAAGTCCAATAAACGTTATCAATTTTCTGAAAGCCCAGCTTCTCAAACATTTGCCGCGACGCCGTATTCTCTGTGACAACAGGAGCCAGGACTTCATCACCCAAGTCGGAGATCTTCCTGGACAAATAGCGCACCATTAGACTGCCCAGGCCAAGACGCTTGTGGGTTTCCAGGACTTGTAGTAAGCTCAGTGCACCAATTGGTTGTCTGTAATTGAATCAAATATAATACATATATATTTTTCGATATACTACTGAATTTACCTCAAGCACCAGGCTATTAGTTTTCCCTCCTCATCATAAGCTCCAACGGAAACATTGTGTTGAATTAATCGTTTGACAAACTCCACAGAACCCGGGGAACGATGTGGCCAGATTTCATTTATGGTTGGCGCATCCTTAATCTGTAAGCTGCGCAACTCGATGCCAGCTGGTGGCCTGGTGCATGTAAACCACAATTTAAAAAGAGCTACTGCCATTTCTAAAATAAAGTAACATACTCCGTTGAAAATGTGGCAACAAGTTCTTTGCTGGCACTGTAGAAAGCTGTTTGATTTGTGCTTGAATTCCTAAATTTCTTTTTGTATTCAGATACAGCTGGAATAAGACGCTCCCCATAAGCAGCGAGCAAATAAGCATTTGACTCAGATGTTAAGCAGAGAAGTGCATTTGTCAAACGTTCCAGATTATCGCTCAGTGTATTAAAGTAGGCTTCCCTCTGAGCAGCCCCATGGTTTACCTGCAATCAGAAGACATATTTTATAAAATAAGTAGACAATGCTAGATAACATCTATTCTACTTACACTTATAATAAAAGTGCCATCGTTTTTCCAATCGCCATCTAAGGAAAAACACTTGATATCTAACTGGGGATCTTCAGCTATCCACTTGATATAGTTGTTTATCAAATTATATCCCGTAGATTCTCTTCTTTTCTGGGCATAGAGAGCGCGTAGAGCTTGCCACTCGCTGGGTCTTATCTCGACAAGAGAGTGTGAATTAAATTGCAGCAGCGGCATGTCAGCCGCCTTACGATGCCACAAAACAACTGAAGTCCGAATTGGGACTTGTTTCTCTTCGTACCCTGCCAAGACTCAGAAATGCCTTGTCTCACATTTAAGAGAGCCGGTCGCTAAATTAAATTCTGTCCACCCTGTGTTGAACGAGAGCGGTAAGGTTTCAATAAAGATAAGTTGAGTACAATTAAATGACCTTGAATTAGTACAATGCACGGCACAACACGAAATGAATTTATGTGAATTTGAGCTAAGGAATTCTTCAAATGAAATAATGCTTTGCATGTCTTTCAAAATGCTGAGTGCAGCAGCTGTTTGATTACCGCAAGAAAGAGAGGGAAAGATAGGCACATAACGAAGATGATGAAGTGTGCCGTCTTCTTTCTGCTCAATGGAAACACACAGCTACACACACATGCACATGCAGCCAATGCGTGTGTCAATTCGAACTTCACTCAAGTTAAATTCTCTTCGTTTTTAGTGTTGTGAATCTTTCGCACACAATTTTGAGTGCTTTTTTGTAGAGCACTGGTCTGAATTAAAGGTTTCGTATATCAAGTTAGACTAAGCGAATATCGATACAAATGGATTTCCAATTGCAATAAATTGTATAATTTCGAAATGAATATACGTTGGCATAGCTGCTACACGGATGAATAATAATCATAAATATGTACATATATAAATAATAATATTTTAATACAATGTTCAGGGTATCCACCAGTCGAGATCTTTTTTGTTTTATTTAAACACGCCCTCGCTTTGTGATTTAAAAAATTTATATTAACAAAACAACTATCAATTTTGTATTTATTTTGCTCTTGCTCACATTTAATAGAGAGAAACCAGAGACTATCTCAATTACTTTCACAGTCTCGCTCATTTTATTTCTCAGCTGACTGCTCAACACGTTTACTTTCACAATCAGTAGAACCAGGTATTAGTTTTTTTTTCGTATATTAAATTGGTTTGCCATATATTATCTCAGTAGTTCTCTAACTCTTTAATTCTATTTCCAATTCAATTAGAACAATTTTTGTTCATTCATTCTCATGGCTATTCCAAAACCAATTCACCTATTTCACCAGTCCAGCAGACTTACGGATCCTCAGAAATGATAATAAAATCTAAAATCTAAGTATTGAGGTAAATATTGATGAATATATGTATGTATATTGTATATACATATATTGAATAAGTAAAACTACTTGGCTTATTTAATATCATAGTTGAGCTCTCTCAACCACAACATTCTTCTCACTTTATTTATGTCATATTAAAAATCATTTATATTTAGACCCATGGAACCAAACACCTGGAATCTAAAGCCAAAGAAGTCACAGTTTTCTAGAGATTTCTTTTGAAACAACTCGTTCATGAACAAGTCCAATAAGCGTTATCAATTTTCTGAAATCCCAGCTTCTCAAACATTTTACGCGACGCCGTATTCTCTGTGACAACAGGAGCCAGGACTTCATCGCCCAAGTCGGAGATCTTCCTGGACAAATAGCGCACCATTAGACTGCCCAAGCCAAGACGCTTGTGGGTTTCCAGGACTTGCAGCAATCCAAGTGCACCAATTGGCAGTCTGTAATTGAATTAAATATATATATTATTATATTATATATATATATTAATATATTATTGGATACACTACTGAATTTACCTCAAGCACCAGGCTATTAGTTTTCCCTCCTCATCATAAGCTCCAACGGAAACATTGTGTCGAATTAATCGTTTGACAAACTCCACAGAACCCGGGGAACGATGTGGCCAGATTTCATTTATGGTTGGCGCATCCTTAATCTGTAAGCTGCGCAACTCGATGCCAGCTGGTGGCCTGGTGCATGTAAACCACAATTTAAAAAGAGCTACTGCCATTTCTCAAATAAAGTAACATACTCCGTTGAAAATGTGGCAACAAGTTCTTTGCTGGCACTGTAGAAAGCTGTTTGATTTGTGCTTGAATTCCTAAATTTCTTTTTGTATTCAGATACAGCTGGAATAAGACGCTCCCCATAAGCAGCGAGCAAATAAGCATTTGACTCAGATGTTAAGCAGAGAAGTGCATTTGTCAAACGTTCCAGATTATCGCTCAGTGTATTAAAGTAGGCTTCCCTCTGAGCAGCCCCATGGTTTACCTGCAATCAGAAGACATATTTTATAAAATAAAAAGACAATTCTAAATAACATCTATTCTACTTACACTTATAAGAAAAGTGCCATCGTTTTTCCAATCGCCATCTAAGGAAAAACACTTGATATCTAACTGGGGATCTTCAGCTATCCACTTGATATAGTTGTTTATCAAATTATATCCCGTAGATTCTCTTCTTTTCTGGGTATAGAGATCGAGTAGAGCTTGCCACTCGCTGGGCGTTATCTCGACAAGCGAGTGTGAATTAAATTGCAACATCAACATATCCGTTCTCTTCCACTGCCACAAAGCAACTGACTTGCGAATTGTGATATGCGAATTTTACTCTCTTTGTAGTTTACCAACACTCATAAAAGCCCACGTTCACATTGAAGAGAGTCTGTAGAGAAACTTTATTTATTGCAATTGTATGTGTGAGCACTTTTTGTACACCCTGTAGTTAAAATGGTTAAAAGGGGTATATTCAAGCGTTGAATAGGTATGCAGTCGACCGGTATATATGTATTATTGATCAGGTTCAACAGTCGATTCGATTAAGTCATGTCCGTCTGTTTTTCTCACAGGATATAGGAGATATGGAGACTTTAAGCAGCTTTAAAATTACACGGTATAATTAAAATTATATAAATGTCTGTTGAGAAACACGAACGGATATCGTATATTAATATTTGCCAAAGTAAATTTTAACATTATAACATTTTTCAGTGGGTTGGCTTAAATATCTAAAACAACTTACAATTTATGAGAATACTTGGGTTCAAGGTATCTCCTAGTCGAGCTCTTACATTTTTAATTCACACAAGTATATATTTGATACATCTATTTTTTGTTTTTTGTTGGAGGTTTATGGGAATTGTTATCAAGAGAACAGAACAATTTCCGGCTTATTGTATTTGGGGTCGTATATTAGATAAGCTTGCACAATTATGTATTAAACTAATATTTTCCATGTCTTTAGCAGAGTTTTAAACGCTTATTTTTTAGGTATTCTCTTAAATTATCTATTTCACAAATTTACCCACAAAGTTTATGAAGCCAAATAAATGATAATTAAATCTTTAAATCATTTAAATATTTATATATGCATATGTATATGTATATGTATATGTATATAAATGCAATTGCTGCTTGATTATAAGGTCGGAACCATGGTATAATAGATATCATCAATATGCTTGAATCCCAGTTTTTCAAAAAACACCTGTGATATGTCATTGTCAAAGGCAATTGTGGCCAAAACCTCAGCGCCACTTGCTGCAATTTCCTGAGCCATAAGACGCACCATCACCGAAGCGAGTCCAAGACGCCGATGAGATGGCAAAACATGCAAATTACTCAGAGTGCCATGGATTGATCTATCGATGGGATCAATGCCCGAATTAGTTTAAATATAGAAATAGAAATTCGAAATATACAAATATCAACCACCTCAAGCACCAGGCCAACAAATGTCCATCGCCATCAAAGGCACCCACACTGATATTGTGTCGAATTCGACTTCTTATCAATGCCAATGAATCACTGGACCGATATGGCCAGTGCTCGTCCACTAGAGCAGCGTGTTCGATGTGCAGGGGTCCAAAGCTAATATCTGCAATCGAGCTGAAAAGCGTTTAAGTAAAAGGCACACTTGGAAAATAAACCAAAATTCGAATCTTACCGGTAATCAAGTGATTGAATTGCCGCCTGTGGCAAATGATATACAAATGTTTCCAGATAGTCCAATTTCTTTAGATTCAAATTCCTATCCACACAATATTGTTTGACAACATTCTTCAAAAGATGTCGATAGCCGCAAAGCCAATGTCGAGCTGTCAATTGTAAATCGCTGAGCAGATTTTGCAAATCAATCACATTTCCATTTAACGTATTGAAATAGACGTCCGCCTTATGCTCAGTACTATGCTGTAAGACATACACACTGTATTTAATTCCACAATTGCATATTGATAATACTCTTTTTTTTTACTTACAATTAGCACAAAACTACCATGCTCCAACCAATTATCGTCGGTGGAGAAAATTGTCACATTTTTTGCATAGATAAAAGAATTGATTAAATCGTAGCCGGTGACATTTGTACGATCGTTTTCGTATAAATCCCTTAGCAACGGCCAATATTCACGGACTAATTCGAACATTTTGTGAGAAATGAAAATACTTTCTTGATTTTATATATATTTTTGAGAGGTCGAGTGGACGCGAGATCTAGATCCGAATGCCATCTAAATCGATCCCTGCTAAATCATTTTGAAAATAACTTATGTAACGTTTTATGTGTATTGTGTATGGGACTGCACATGCTTAAGATGGAAAGTGCCTTCAAGGCCATGGACAATGAAATGTCTACGCGCCACTGCGCTATTTTTATACTCTCAGATCGATGGTATATAAGGATACATTGCTTTGTTGCAATGTACGTCATGCTGTCCGTCCGCATTGAAGCAAGTTTTTTTTTAACACACACATCAAACTTGGATCGTACCTCTTAGAATTGGCCGAAGCCTTTACACATTTTATCGTTAATGTTCCCTAGTTTGGGAGGTAACTTCTTAATACATTATTCTACTATCTAGCACAGCTCAAGAGCTACAGTCACTAAGAAAATATGGCTTAAACGAACATTGATGACAGCCCTTTTCAATTCTCGAAGCATGCCCACACTCAGCTAAGATGATTAATGGCGACCTGCTCTCAATCTAATTACACTGTGTTCTGCAGTCGTCTATGCCCCACTTGTTTTGCACAATGCTTGTGCGTAGCGAGCGCCGAACACTGAACATGATTCTGCAAATACTATAATTAGTTTTTCGTCGTCGCAAACAAATTGCTGTTGTGAAATTTTTGACACACGTAGGTATTATTTATTTATACTTGGGACATTTTCAAATACAAAATCGCACAAGCAACGTCAGCGATTTGCAAAACATTTTCTGTGAAATTGATTTACGTACATAGAGTATTCTATAAGCTATGCTAACTATTCAGTCCAATAAACATTGTCAATTTTCTGAAATCCCAGCTTCTCAAACATTTTACGCGACGCCGTATTCCCTGTGACAACAGGAGCCAGGACTTCATCACCCAAGTCGGAGATCTTCCTGGACAAATAGCGCACCATTAGACTGCCCAGGCCAAGTCGTTTGTGGGTTTCCAGGACTTGCAGCAAGCCCAGTGCACCAATTGGCAGTCTGCAATAAATACATTCCTTTAGTAACAAATCTATATTTAGACATATTACTTAAATCACCTCAAGCACCAAGCTATTAGTTTTCCCTGCTCATCATAGGCGCCAACTGAAACATTATAGTCGATCAATCGTTTGACAAACTTCAGAGAATCTGGGCTACCATGTGGCCAGTTCTCATTTATTGTTGCAGCATCTTTTGGGTCCAAGCTGCGCAACTCGATGCCAGCAGGTGGCCTAGGGAATACACGTGTTAATTATATCTTCATAGTTGCATAAATTTACTATCGTACTCTATAGAAAATGTGGCAACATGTTCTTTGCTGGCACTGTACCAGGCTGTTTGCGTTGTCTCCACCTTAGTGTTCACAACATTCCTTATATAGGCATCGACTGCTGGCACCAGACGCTGGCCATAATCATGTAGCACATAAACGCCGGATTTGGATGCCAAACAGAGTAGTGCATTTGTTAAACGTTCCAGATTATCGCTGAGTGTATTGAAAAATACTGTTTTTTGCTGGTTGTCATTGGTTATCTAAAAATGAGCAAAACTCCTTGTTATTTGAGTATTTCATACGAATATCTTGGGAATATATTTTTTATGTACAATCATTAGAAAAGTGCCATCGTTTTGCCAGTCACCGTCGAGGGACAAACATTGAATATCAAGCTCTGGTTCTTTGGATTTCCATTTGATGTAGTTGTCTATCAATGCATATCCGGTCGAGTCAAATCTTTTGTGGGCGTAGAGATCCCGTAAAATGGTCCATTCACTGGGCGCTATCTCAATCAATGAGTGCGACTGCAGCGACAACAGCTGTTCGGCAACTGAGTGATAAATTGAAAGATTTGCAACAATATTTAACATAAAAATGTTTATTTTGTGACATACACTGCATAAAAAGAAAAGCTAAAAGTTGCAGCCGGGATAAATGCATTTAAAATGCAATTAGCAATCGTAAACAGATTTTGTATTTGTTTGGCCAGCTGATTAAATATCGATAATTTAATCGAAAGCAATTCTAGACGGAATACCGCTGTGAATACACTTTGGTGTTGGCTGCGCGCAGAATTTAATTCTGATCAAGAATGAGCGATGTAAAAGAACTTCAGTGGTTACAACAAACTGTACCCTTAGCTTATAATGCGCTAAAGACTCTGGCTGACATGTCAACTGCAGCAAATACGCCAAATACAACACAATCAGCAAATGATTCGCCGCCCGGAAAAAGGAGACGAACTATTAAGCGGACAGGTCAAACTGATGAAGTCAGCAATCGCCGGATTTGGGTAAAGCAGGAGAATCTTAGCCGCGATGTTGATGGACTGTTTGCCACCACTTTTCATCAGCTTGATGACTTTCGCAGCCGCATCGGGATGACGCCGCAGGTCTTCGATATGCTATTCAGTTTGGTGGGCGAGCAACTGAATAAGAACTCCATACGTCGGCCCATTCTGCCCGAGTGTCGACTCTTTCTGACGCTAATGTGAGTTGAAATTATAAATTATATAAAAGCTGGCAATTTTAAATTTACTCAAAATGGAAATGAATCATTTAATGAGCAGCCAACTTCGTGCTGTCAACTTTTCCAATTTTTGTTGTCGATAACAAAGCTAATTGTCCTTACAGTGTTGCCACCTTGTTTGTGTCTCTGCTCATATTTGAATTTAATATAAATGGTGAAATTCTTGACTTAAATACAGGTACTTATCCAATGCGGCGCCTATCCTGGACTTATCAAAGGCATTCAAAATGGGCAGCTCCACAGTGCGTGCCATTATACAAGAGACGATCGAAGTGCTTTGGAACACGCTGGCGCCCGCCTTTCTGCCACAGCCCGCACTCGATGATTGGCAACACATTGTGGCAGGATATCAGGCGGAGTGGCAAGTGCCACATTGTTTGGGCGCTGTGGATGCCACACTGCTAGACATATCGTATAAGAGTGAAAATGATATTGTACTGCTGGCCAGCTGCGATGCAAATTTGAACTTTATCAGTATTGATATTGCCACAGTAACGGATCCCATCAACAATCAGCTCGATTGGCATCAGAATTTCGGCTCACAGTTACTCAATCGAGGATGGACGCATCTTCTGGCGGCGAAGCCATTGCCGGGTGGAGAGCCGCATACCATTTGTGGCTATAGCTTCATAGCAAATACCATGTTTCCAAGCGAGCATTTAATCACACCTTATACAGCCCAGCAGCTCGATGAAAATCAGATGAATTTCAATCGACTTCTGTCCCGTGCTCTCGCCGGCAGCATCGACAAAGCGTTCAGTGTGTTGATGTCACGTTGGCGTGTCCTTGCTCAACCACTGCGTCAGAGTCCAAGCAAAGCGGAGAAGATCGTCAAAGCCGCCATCGTCTTACATAACTTTGTCAAGCTGCACGATGAGAACTATGCGCCAGCCAGCTATTTGACAGAGTTGCCTCTGATATCCACAACACGACAAGTGCCCAGTGCCTGGCTATCCGGCGTACAACAACTGACAGTTGACAGAAATGCTACAATGGAATTGCGTGAACATATGAGCCGAATTATGGCCTGCCAACCGGAGTCGAACACATTTGAAGCGCTCGTTGATAGCGTTGAGTGGACTGATTAAATTTATAAATTATGATCTCACAATTTATAATTTTATTGAATTGTTATCTTTTCACCAAACCAAACTGCAACAACAATCAAACAAATCTTGTCTCAGATTTTAACGATATACTTTAAAAGGGAGAACTTTATTTTTAATATTTATAATCGCACAAATTCATTGGTAATACAAATTACAAATTATATTGAAAATTGGAGGATCAAATTATGCATAAGGTAATACAGTGTCTGGACTTGAAGAAGCATCTTTAATCAGCATTACACATAACAATTACCAAACAAAGAAACGAGACATTTGTCAAACATGGCCAGCAATGAGACGGACGCTTTTAGCTATGGGCCCGTATCGAATCTCAATTCAATTGATGACTCCATCGGCACGGACGTTGAGTGCATCCAAAAAGGAGCCCATTGGCGTGGAGGGGCCAAAGCTCTCGATGGTATTTGCCAGTTTGTTCTTCATGTTGCGCAGACGCAGCGAGGCGTGGATAAATGTCACCGAAATGGGTAGCAGCAAAGTGAAAGCGGTCAACAAAACGGCGCTAATCATGTGCAGAAATAGATAGCCGGTTAGCAATGCACCCGCCAGAATATACCACTTCTGCTGGGCATTTTGTTGGGCCAAGATCTGATTGCCACCGGTTAGGCGGCTGGCGATGAAATTATTCTTCGATTTGCTGCTAAAGAATTGCCAAATGACGCCGATGATCAAGGCTTGAACGACCAGACCACTGATGATTTTCGTCGGATTGAAGGCAATCATTATCACATAGATGGCCAGAAAGACGAGAAAATAATTGGTCTGATAGTACAGCAGATTCTTGACCACACGATTGCCCCACTTGTCTAAATCCTTCAGATTAGGCAACTGGAAACGCGCCGAGCCCAGTACAAAATCATCCAAAGTACGCATCGGTGGCAATTGTAGATTTCCCGACAGCGCTGCAGCCGCATCGCCAACGGCGGAAGATGTTGTTGGTGTCGACGACATTATAGTTCTTGAGTGTTTAATGTTGAGTTTTGGGTGTTTAGTGCTTAGCTTTTGATAGCTGAAGTTCTGGCGTTGTCCACGCGTTAATTGATGCGTCAATTCCTGTGAGTCAAACAGCTGAGACGCCAGCTGCCTTAGCTTCGACCGCAATCGGAAACTACTCGATTCTCGGCGTGGCAAGAGACGTGCACGCTCGTCCGTACAATGCCAAGTGGAATTCTCGTCGCTGTCACTGTCACCGTGTTTTACGTCCAGTGTAAATCTTGATGCTTTTCGCGTAAATTATGTGTGTGTGGCTGGGTTTATGAAGTTTAATAAGTAGTACTTGACACAAGTTGACTCATGCTGATATATGCAAGCGTGACTCACCCTGTGCCGCACATTCATTGCATGCCAGCCTATCGATGCTTGTATCGATCTATGTATCGATTTTTGAACTAAGAAACTCAATTTGATTGCACTGATTTGACACTTTGAAATGATTGAGAGAGCAAAAATATAATTTGAATTTAGAAACTATTCGAGCAAAGGGCGTTGCCAGGGGTGGGTCAGCGCATTGGACCATGACCCACACAATAATTATTGAAATTGCGCACTAAAATCGAAAGGATATTCAACTAATTCTTGTTTATTATGCGATAAAAAATGTTTGTAATTATTTTCGACAATTTTTTTTGTTTGCATTTAGTCATTAAAACTGTCTTCATTTCTATTTAAATTGTAAAATTAAAGTATTCAAACATAAGTACAGCTAAAGCAACAATGTGGTAAGAAAAAAAAAAATAGAAACCTACAAATTGGTAATGAAAAGGAATTGAAAATGAGTTTTGGATTGGTGTTAAATGGGAACCGTTAGACGAAAATTCAAAATAAAGATTGTTAAACAATAATGTTACTATATTCATGAATCAGTTAGGAATATTTCTTGTGTGTGTTTTTAACCTCCCAACTACAGCCACATTTGTTTTGGACGTAAGGACTACCGACTACCGACTACTCTTCCTTCAAACTTGGTTCAAGTTTTTTGGTAATGCATTATTTGATTTTTTTGTTTTGTTTTTAGTTTTTTGTTTAGTTGGTAACACAATGTTTATCGTTTTTATTTTGCTTGGGTCTTGCTTCAATTCTATTTTGGTGGTAGAACTTGGTTACGCCTCCAGATCATTGACAAAGAGCACCTCTCGATTCTTTAGGCCAACTTCCTTAAGGGTTTTATTAACGATCTCATTTGCCGATCCCTCGGCGGCATCCACCGCTGCCTTGGAATATAAAACACGCTTGGGGAAATTCGTTGTGATTTCGAATTCATCCGGCGATTCGGGATGGCAGAACAGGAAATGGTATACATCCTGAAAGGAGACATATTATATCGTTTATTGTGTTTAAAAATGAGAATGGATCATTTACCAAAATGGAATTTGTTTGCTTAAAGCGCCGTTCGAGACGCGTGCCGCTGGGCAGCTTAAATACAACGGCAATGGCATCCTCGGCATTGACAGCCGGTTCGCTCGGCACCAGATTGACCAGCTCAATTTTGAGTCGAGCAACCTCCTCCTTCCGCAATTCGATATCACGGCGGGCCTGCTCCTCGGCCGCGATCAGTTGCCGGGCGACGTCGCGTTCGCGTTGACGCTGACGCTCCTTCTCCTCGTCGGCGAGCAGACTCTGCTCGTAGGCTTCATCCTGTTGGCGTCGCAGGGTCTGTGTGAAATTGCGCTCCAAGCGATCGGCACGCGCCTGACTCAGCCACACCTCGTTCGCAGAGATGACCGATTGGAGGCGTCGCAGCAGCTCCTCCGCCGTGCAATCGCCCTCGAAACTGCCAACGATAATCATTCGATTCGCCCGCAGACTAATCATCACCATCAGTGGATAGGTGCGCACCGTTATCGATTGCATCACCCGATAGCCTTCCGGCGTGGAGACATCACAGCCCCAAAGCAACGTATTGGCGCTAAGATAATCGATGACCGATCTCGAGGAGAGGGTTTCACGGCAAAACGATTCAACATCTGGATTGCTGCTGGGATCCTTGTGCAGATAGACGAGCAAAAAGCGCAACTCCTGCTTGGCATCGTTCAGGGCCTGGGCATAGGTACCCTGATAGAATACCGGATGCTCCGGATATCTTTCGTAATACTCGCGTATAAATTTCATCACATCGGCGAGTGGATCTGTGACGAGGCGCGGCTCATTGCCGCCGCCAATGTTGATAAATGCACGCACAATGCCCGACAGTGTTGAGTAGAAATATTGGAACACAAAATTGATCACATAGCCTAAGATGCCGGTAAGACTGCGCGGCATTGGCTCGGCAGTGGACCGTACCCGCCTCGCTATTCGGCCGCCGGGCATATTCGCTGAGTAGATCTGTTGCAGGAAACGATCATTGATGACGGTCGGTGCACGCACATCGGACGATGCTGTCAGCATTGTGGGACGACCCTCGCGTATGTTCATCTGTTCCTGGAAGGCCACCTACAAAAATGGTCACGATTTTTTCAATGTGTATACATTAATTAATTATAAATGATGTGTGTGTTTGTGTTTTTACCTCGAGATCCCATTGGTGGCGTATGAGTATGTCGCGACATATGTTCATATCCTCGATGCCAGTCAAGTCCTGAAATTGGAGCACCTTATCCGTTTGTTCATTTGTCAGACCCTCCGCCTCCATCTTGCAGCAGGTGTTGTTGTTGTTGCTGTTGTGTCTCTGTTGTCGTCGTGTTAATCGTCGTCGACGTTGGTTGGTTCTTGTTGTTGTTGGCGTTTTTCACCCTGCTTGCGATCGCCTGCTACTGTTGAATAGTGCTTAATAATGTTAAATATAATTTATATTCGGCAAATTTATTATTTGCACGGCCAAGACCCACTAAATAAGCTGAACGAACGGAACCCCTGATTGTCGTTCATCTAACATATGTTTTTTGGCATCCAACAACTTAACATTTTGCTACACTGTTATTTAACAGTGAGACACCAAAATTTGACCTGTCATTATTCGGTTTCGAAAATTACATTGCAAATTTTCAATTTAAATTTGTTTCGCAAAAAAAAAAAATCCAAAATCAAAAAACGGGCAAATGTATTGACATCAATTTTTGGGGGTGAATTATAGGGAGTTTTGACAGATAAAACAATAAGTAAGTCAGAAAGTTCAAATTAACAGCTGTTTATTGGCTGTTAGTACTGCATCTAACAGCGACATAACGGCTGTTGGAAAATGGTTTTTAATAATATTATTATTATTAATATCTACTTTGTATATTTATATACCAATAACATAATATCCAATTAGAAAGTTGATAGTCTTTCTAATTATCGAACTGCAACGCTCATATAGAAGTGGTATCGATAGCATACAGCTATCAGTGCTCATTTTGGCACTGTTACGCTGAACACATTCATAAATTTGTGATTATATTTTATTTGCGAAAATTACATACAACGACTATTCGACGAATCCCAGAACGTTTTTCCTTTAGAACTCCAACTTTTGTTGGGGAGGGCTCTACTTGCAATTCAGTGAAATAATTTTCATACCATTGAAAACGGGGAACTTCGAATTTTTCAATACAAAGCTAACATAAAAAGTTAAAATAAAAAATTTATGAACAAAGCATTTAAAAATAAAAAAAATGAGATGTAAGTGGATTTAATGAAGACAATATATTTAATGCTATTCAACCCTGCAGATAATCCATTAGGAAGGGCTTATCATCAGCTCCATATGGAGTCAATGGTACATCGTACGGCAAGGGAAAAGCTGGAACACCATTCCGTGAATTACCCAGGGGAAAAGTCTCCTCGCCAGTCTGCAATTGTAGAAGTCAATTTATTAACCAGCCAAACTCAAGGCGAACTCAAACTCACCACAAATCTGGGAAGAAAGAGGACGCCTGCCTCGTAGTTGGCAATGCGCAAACATGGCTGAATATTCTGATTCTTGTTAAATGAGCCCCAGGCGGCCTTCGATAGATTCGCCGAGGTCAGCACAAACCAATAGACGCACTGTTCCTCCAGATTGAAACGTGTATAGCTCTTAATGTGCGGCATGGCCTGCGACCGATGGCGATCCCCGGATTTCCATTGCTGCAGGTGTGCTTTGAGCCACGGCTGTTTGTCGTTTGTGTTGCTGCCATAGGGCAGACAACCGCCGCCCAACATGCCGTCGTGACTGCGCGAAACATTGCCAAAGCTCGGGTAGATCATCTTAAATGGTGGCAATTGACGCAGCCGGCCCAACGGTGTCGAATCCTTGCGTAAATTGCTGACAAAATCCTGCTGTATCCAGGCTTGCACGTTGACGCCCAGACTGCCAATACTGGAACTCTGACTCACAACTGGAATGCGATCCTCCACGGGCGTCGCATGCTTGGCCAGCAACGAACCGAGACGTGCACAGCCCCAGGGATGACCACGCACAGCGCCCTCCCGATGACCACCAGGCACGGAGCCAATTAAGAAGACACTAAATGTGGTTGAGAGAGTAATGAAATGAAATGGATAAAGAGGAGGAGTCCCTGAACACATAAGGTAGTTATAAGCGAATCAATTCTTAAAAGTGTGAGAGAACTCAAATTATTATACACTGAACTCATTTGAAATGGGAAATATAGAAGAGGTCTCTGAGCCTTTAAGGGAATACATTATTAACAGTGTGAAAGGAAGGAAGGAAGATGAATCTTAGCTTTTAAATAAATGGGCTATAATCAAGTGTGAATTTTGAATAATCTAATTTAATATTCTAAATCTTTTTATACTCACTTAACGGCACTGAAATCACTTTTGCGTATGCGTGCAATCCAAGGCTGGAGCTGTGACAACTTGTATTCGACCAGATACAGCATTAGATCCTGCTTGAAGCCAGTGGCACTCTCGCCTGCTGCTGTGTCCGCGTCCTCGGCCAGAGGGGGCAATCGCGGACTAATCCATAAGCCCTGGGTGCGATTATGCCAATCGTCCTCGTACAAATTCGCTGTGGAGATGACAACTCGCATCGAGCCATCCGCATAGCCGAGCAACATCATTTTTGTGTGCGATGTGGAAAACGGTGTTGGCATTTTCACCCTAACGGCTGTAACCTGTGGCTTGAATTTGCCAATGCCCAACAGCTCCGGCGATTCATCGCCGTAGAGCACAAGCAGGGGTTTGTCACTGCAAAGATCGTATTGAGATGGAAGATATATGTATTATTAGTATTTACTTTCATTTCAATTAGTTTTACTTAACGAGCGAACACTGTAGCACGATTAACTCACAGTATGCCCGCAAAATAATAGTGACCCAGCAGCCAGCCAATGTCGATCATAAAATTGATTTGAGCAGTCGACTCAATCTCGCCGAGACTCTCATCAAGTATCTCCTGCAGTGTGACACTCAATGGCTCCCCGTGCGTCGCCTTCGAGTCTGTGATGGCCGTAAGGAACATATTATAGGGCGCTGCACGCTCCAATTTCTGTGCCATTTTGCCCCTTTCCATCACAACGGGAATGTAGTCGCGTATGTTGCGTGCATTTAACTTTTGTTTCTTGGCCAGATTTGAGGTGTCTTTTTCAGCAATTGCAGCTCCTGCTACTGCATCTCGGCTAGTGCTGGCAGTGCTGTTGGAGGCAGCTGCAGGTGGTTGCTTTTTCACTGGATTTGCAGCAGGAACAACAGCAGCTGCTGTCGGCATGGATGCAGGAGCAGCATCATCTGTTTTGCCAGCCGGCTGTGGGAACAATTTCTCCAGCAGTTTCAGCTGTATATTTATCAGCTCACTGGAATACTTGGCGGGTATATCATATTGATTGCTGCTCGACTTGGTGCCCTGGGCATAAATTGCATCCACTATAATTACAAAATAATTTAGTAAGCAAAATGTAATTTTGCAATTGTTTTGGTTTTTATTTACGATGCGGATGTGAATATTCGCCAAAGTGTATGGGATTTTTGCGGTAACATTTCTCGCCGTAGGGACACTCTTGCATCTTGTTTAGATTATTGATTGAGGTGTTTAACAACAAAAAATGCAAACGCCAATTTGCAAAACAAAAGCTGGAATTTGCTGCTGCCGATGCTGCGCTGCTGCTGCTCTGCAACGCAATGCAGAACTATCGATATTAATATACTATCGATATATATATATAAATCACAAGACTTAATATAAAATTACAGCAGTTATTGAGAGAGAATTGAAATGTGATCTGATTATGGCGTTGAGTTTTTGTGAAACTTTTTTGTAGCAATGCCTATAGTATTTATTGGTGGAATCATGAATATGAGCTTGGATTTGTGTTATTCTTAACATGTTAACAAGTACAAACAATTTACGCTCTTAAAAATGCAATAATTCAAAATTTAAATTTCTCCCATTTTTAGCTCAGCTGTTGGCGTTGCCAGCGTATCGCTTAAACAATAACAATAACAATCGATTAATGCAATGAACATTATCGTAATTGTATAAGCACAGTGTTTAATACATTTAATATTTATTTAGAAATTAAAGTCAATTGTTTGAAAAGCATTTATTCATTTTCTGGCAAAGAGCAGTTGGCAGCCCGTTAGTGTTGCAAAACGCTGCTGTTGTAGCTAGTTCGTGTTGTACACACTTCGTGTCTGTCGTCGGTCGTTTGTCGTCGTCGTCGTCGTTGTCGTTGTCGTGTGTGCAGTTCCTATGATAAACAATTTAAAATAAATAACAAATTTCACATACTTATGGCGCATTAAAGTAAACAAACTGGCCACAAAAACGGACCACAAGTGTTCAATTGTACGCGTGAGTAGCATTCAAACAGTTTTATGTGCATTTCCATTGCAAATCTAAGCACAGTAGTCAGTGCAATTACGTTTGGTTGAAAGAAAATTTTTTTTCTTCTCATACTACACTACTTCTTATTCGCTGCGCGCTGCTGCCGAAAGAGACTTGGCTGGCGTCGCTGTTGTTGTTGTTGTTGTTATTGGTGTTGTATATGTTGCTGCTGCTGCTGCGGCTGTTACTCTTGCTCTGCAGGGATTACGATTACAGTTTTATTCTCAGCCTCTCGCCAGTTTTATGCTGCAATATGTGTGTGCTCGTGTATGTGTGTGTGTATATATATACATATGTGTTTTGTGCTGCGCGCGCCATTAATTGAACTAAAAAGAAAAGAAAAGAAACGTTGAAAACAATTATAAAAATACACACAATAAAATCAAATTTTTATTATGTTTTGAAAATACTTGAAATGTCGCTTATCTGCTGCTGCGGCGTGCACACAAATATTTCAGACATCTCATCTGCTGCTGCTCTTGTTCTCGTTCGCTTTGAACCACACAATCCACTTGAATGCTGCCCAGCACAGGTGCGGATTACCACTGTGCAGGGGGAGAGGCACTGGTGGGTGGTAATTTAAGCTCTGCTTCAGATTTGAGTTAGTCACAGCAAAAAAAAAATTCATATGATTAATAAATATAAAAGCGAACCTTCGAACCGTTATTAAATCAATGAGTCAGACAGAGAACTGGATACGCTCTGCTCAAACAAACTGTTATCACACAAAATAAAGCAACTAAAAATGCTCTGTTATCAATTTCATGACACACCTTCACTTTGTACTCTTTTTCTATGCACCTACACAGCTGCATCTATACTGCGTGTGCGTGTGTGTGTGTGTGTACGCGCTTATCTATGCAACAGTGGAGCCTTCTGACTTTTCCTTTCTTAAAAATCATATAAGAAATGATAATTTCCACAATTTAAAAATCATCTGGGGAAGAATTTCCAAGTTAGGATTTTATGAATTCCACACGAATTAGAAGCAGAGAATATATTTTTATATATCGTTTTTTTTTTAGCATTTGCGAAGTTAAGATTAATTTTGAATGGATTAGTCAAATTTTGAATTTTTTGAATCTATTAAAAAATATCTTATTGAGTTGCATTTATTCAGTTGAAAATTATTGTTGTGAAGTTTTTTGGTGTGTGGTGCCCACTGTGCGCCGTTGTTGATGTTGTTGTTATCAGCAAAGCGCGCGCGCAAACCTTTCAAGCAGCGACAAAAGCAGCAGCAGCAGTTTTGTGTGTGTGTGCTTGTGGGGGAGGGGGGGTGGGGGCGGTACACTCGCCTAGGATTACATGTGTGTTTACAGTGGCGTATCTAGGCAGGGGTCATTGGGTGCGACCTCCAAAAACCGAGCCATAAATTGTGTCTTTTGCCTGATGCCATTTCACATTTGTAGATATATTGCATTTTGGGTACATTTAAATCATTGATTTGTAAGGCCAAATGTTGCTTCTATTAAATCATGATGAATACCAAAATAAAACAAATCCGAATCTCTTTTTTTTATATATGTAACTTTCCGATGCTGCAGCAAAATAGATTTTGATATTTTCAACATAAATTTTATAGAGCATATGCATATATTGAACTTCAATTTTCGCAAGACACCCACTTTTATTGTAACTTCATAGTTTACAGGTTTTATCCCTTTTGTATTAACTTGAATAGCCTTTGTTCTTTCTTTGGGATTTCCACTTACTACGCCACTGTCTGCTCGTGTATAAAATAGAAAGAATTGACTTCTTTGCGCCGTTAGACGCCGCTCAGTCGCGGTCAACGTTAGCGTCAGCGTCAGCGTCGCTGCTTTCCTTTGTCGAAGGTAACTGAAGCGCAACTCAAGACGTGTACTCAAATCTATACACACGCATACACACACATACACACACACTCAATTGCAACTTTTTTCCTTGTTGTGGGTGTGTTGATTTTTGCAGTGGTTTTTCTACGTATTTTGCGGTTCGTTGTGTATGTTCTCAACTTTTGTGCGATATGGCAACTACTTACACTACTTGTTATTATTGTTGTTGTTATTGTTGCTGTTGGCTAAGTGAGCATAGCATTGCATACTAGAGAGAGAGCGGGGGTATAAAAGCTCCTGCAATTGAAACTTGCTGCATCATCGCAATGCAAACGCTTTAAAGCTGCCTCTGCCACAGTATCTGATGCCAGACTAGACGATTCATTCAGCTGATAAGAGCTTCTCACATGCGGTAAGATTATTGCTAAACGTGCCTGAAAGTAAATCAGGTAAGCATTAATATGCCCTAAAACAGCAGCACCTATTTTATGTACAGTGATCGCTCGCCGAATATAACTCAACTAATTTTATATAATTGGTTGATAACTGCACTGAAATGGAAAATCTTAATCTACATAAATATCCCTAATTTTTTTTTTTTTAATTTGGCAATTTAATTATATTTTTTTGAATATTTTAAAAAGACTATTCAAAGTCGAACACACCTTGTGATCCATTTTCTAAAACCCTCTGCAAGAGTATTTATTTATTTTTTATGCTTGAATTTGACTTGGGGTCTTAGTCGTCTCTGTGCGACATAAGATTAGCATCTTGGGTATCCAGGCACTTAATTAAGTTGTTGGCAGTCTATAACACAATAATCACACTCATAATAATAATAATAAAAAATAAAACTAAATCCGATTGCCACGGGTATCTAAAAATAAGTTCAAATGCGTGTTGACAATTTGTTTAAAAATTTTTTTGCCTCATTTTTTGTTTACTGTTTGCTGTTTGGGCTTAAAGTTTTTTTTATTACCATTGCCGGGATTATCGCGACAAGAAAATCAAGAGTAGCAACAGAAAAAAAGAAAAAAATTAAATATTTATATGGGGATATCAAAAATGAACAAGAGGGACGCCCACTGGCAAAAAATAGAGAAAAAATACATTTATCTAGCTGAAAATAAAGTAAAACAAAAAAAAAGCGTAAATCACGCTTTCGATAGATCCAAAAATAGTTGTGCAGCGATAAGAACCCCGCCCCCAAAGCCATAAAGTCATGAAGCAACGGGATTAACAACAATTGCGACTCAGGGCTTAGAGATCAACATGCAAATTTGTATGCGGCTTGTTGATTGTATTTTGCTTTATTTTTTGTTCTGTGGCATGTGTTGCACATACACACACACACACACACACACACACAGAATTTGCGCATAAATCCAATTAATAACATAATTATTTAGCCACAGACTCATTTACAAAAAACTTGCAGCTAAAAGTCGTTAAAATTGCTAGCTTTTTGCGGCAACAAGCTAGCTTGCAACAACCTGATGCGTAGGCCGTGTGTTCGGCCGCCTTCTCAGCTGGTTAGCTAGTTAATAATAATCATGCAACATGCTGCGGCATGCACCACTTCATATGCAAATTATTTAGTTTTCTGTTTTTGTTTTTGTTGCTGGCCCCCGAAATTGAAATATCGACTTTGCGCACTTAATTTTCGTTCGCCTGGCAAATTGTGAATTGCCCAATCAGCCCAACTGTGTGCAACTCTGTCGAACTTTACATATCTACAGCTGCGGTTGCGAAAATACCATCAAATTAAAAGCTATCTTTGTTCTAGGGTTAACTCTTCTTAGGCGCAGCACAAAAGGAAAACGATTATTTTCGATTTTCTGGATTTTGTATAGAATTTTGGGGAAATGTGGCTGTATATAAATATCAGTGTAATTAATAAAAAAATAATGACAAATCCAAAAAGAACGAAAAGTTACTGTAAATATATATCTCGGTCAGTTCAAGACCATCGTCGATCCACAAATCCTAAGCTACAACCAACCAAAAGTTCTTGGTTTCTACTGTATTTCGTTTCAGAAATTGAATTTCAATTCTAAAACTAGGCTGTAAAACCGAATAGTTGTTTGATTCCGGTTCCGGTTCCTGTTCCGATACGTAAAGTGTAAATGTTTTGATTATGAAATGGTTCTCAAATTTTGGTTCCTTATTCGGTTTAGTTATGATGCTATGAGGACGAATAATATCGGTTAACTGATTCTTCAAAACTGTTTTCCGGCTCTGAATTTCCGGTTTAATCCCGAATTTAAAAGAGACCCGTCCAAGTGATTTGTGGACAATGCATTGGATGCATTTGATGGTCACCTTAAATACGCAGAATCCAGAGTTATTTTTATGGGCATCACTGTATGTGTGTACATAAATAAACAATATGCAACATAAATTAGAATAACCGTTTCGAGACGCAAAAACAAAAAGGAACGTAGGTTTTTGTTTTGGTGGCGTGGGAGTTGATGATTTGGAAACTACTCGAGGCAAGATTGGGTCAAATCGAAGGCGTCGAGGGAGAGAGACTAAAAACGCAACAGCTCACTTATTTTTTAATAGTTAAAAGTTCTTACAGTTCTTAAAATGATTTATTGGTCCATGGCACATGATTTATTAGTCGCGCGAGCTAAGAAAAATGGCTTGCAAAATGTCGATTTCCAGTTCTAACTCGATTTGATATTACATGGAATATATAGACTACTGATTTGTGCCCATTAAATAGCAAATAATAAATTGCAATAGTTTTTTTCTTATTGACTTCTTAGTGTTGGTGTAGTTAGCAGTACAGTTGTGCACAAAAGTTTGATAGTTTCGAAAGTTCGCCAAAATCAAATAAAGAAGCGAACGTTCATTTACGGTAAACAATATTAACACTCAAATTATTATTATTTTAATTAAATTATCGGTATAACAAAAGTACAAAAGTAAACTTTATTGTTATTATCATCATTTAATTAAACGCTCTTAAGAATAATAAATAAATATTGAAAATGTGAGCAAGTACACAAAATTATGTAAACTATTTGAACCTGTATTTGAAACCAGAAAAATAATACAGATATTAATGCTCTGATTCTATTTGAGAAAATCATAACTTTTATCGAGCTACTTTTACTAATCCGCAACTTTAACGCTTGAAATTCAGAATCATAAATACATTTTTTTTAAAGAACCATTTTATTAAGCATCGTCGATAATTATATTCAGTTAAACACTAAACAACCCAGAAGTAGACCACAAACAGCTCCAGCTTGTCCGTTTGTCTCTCGAGCTCTTCCAGCTGTAAATCAATGCTTAAAACACACAACACCCACCCGCAACCAGAGCAAGATAAGTTTGCATTTTTACAATGTGGAAAAACTTCCATTCCTCAATTTTAGCATTGTGTTTATGCAGCGAACGATGGTCGTTAGTCAATGAGCCAAATTGAAGCAAATGGCAGCATTAAAAAAGAGAGGAGGCGAGTTGCGGTAAGGGAGGGAAAACTGCGACAGAGAAAAACTTATGAAAACGCAACTTTAAACTGTAATAAAGTGGGAAATTACCGCGTATAAATCTCTGTCGCTAAAGTGTCAAGAGTCGATTCGCTGTGCTGCGCAGTGGAAAGTCTGCAGTCGACTCCGGGGTAATTGAAACCAACACCCACACACACACACACACACACGCATGTGAGTTGAGTTTACAGTTTGGCAGCTACTGTTGCAAGGCAGAGTCGACTTTTGCATATTAAATGCAACTCGGGGGCAGCGCCACACAAGTGGACGTTGTTGTTGCTGCTGTTGTTGTTACAACGCACACATTTTGGTGTCTCGCATCGTGTATTATGTGTCTTGTTTGTGTTATTGTTGTTGTCGTTGCTGCTGTTGCTGTTGCCATTTGTTATTTGTATTCAGATCGCGCCACGCACACTTGACGCTGCCTGGCGCTTCACTGTCCATATAAAACAAATAATTATTGCATTTAAAATCTAATAAATAAATGCATTGACAATGCTCAGTTGGTGTGTGTGTGTGGGGCAGCAAGGGGGCGACTGGGAGGTTGCAAAGCGGCATAGGAAGACGCTGCAAAATAGCCGCTCCTATTTTAATCGCGCTGAAATGTCCAGGGTTGGCTAACGTCTAAAACATGCATGCGAAATTAGCTAACCTATGGAGGATTTCAATTGAAAAGTATACTGATCGAAATTATATACTCTGAACCCATTAAAAATCGGTAAAAAAAAAGGGGATTGTGCAAAATTATGTCCGAGGCAGAAGGAAGCATCTCAGACCCCATAAATTATATATATTCATAATCAGCATCAACCACCGAGTCGGTCTAGCCAAACAAGCCCATCTATGACTATGACGATCGTAGTAAAAGACACAATTGCAAAGATATAGCCCTTAACTTAAAATATAATATACGCTTACTTATTATTTATGAAATGTGAAAACTTCGTTCAGATCGGATGGGAAACATAAGCGATTGTGTTTAGTTTTAGTCGATCATTTATGCTATAAACATTGTTTTATGTTCGCCAGTCAGATTCGAGTATCACCTCAAAAATAGTTTTTGTGTTATCGAAGTCGTTACGCAACCCTGGTTTCTTGGTTCTGTGTGTAGCGCAAAATACGCATAATGAACATCATCATGATGAGCAATTCTTGAGAGCTGTTTGTTGTTGCTGCGATTGTTGTTGTTGCTGTTGTGTTTAGTGACAACGCTTTTGCTGCCGCTTTTGACCATAATTGTTGTACTTGTCATTGGCAGTTGTTTGCGTCGCGTTGCCAACTGCTGCTGCAACTGCAACAGCAACAGGCAAACGCACCGACAACGTCTGCTTGTTGTTGTTGTTGTTGCTTGTCGTTGTTTGTGTGTGTGTGTGTGTGTTAAATACATGTAATTAGCCATGTTTGTACCATTTAATCCGCTATGGACTCGCATGTTCTACTCCTACTTCGGCTCCCCTCTCCATCATCTCCCTCACACACTCTCTGGCGACGCTTTTCTAAGAATTCTTTGCGTTTTGTTTTGGCGCACGCATTAGGCGCCACAAAGCGCGGCCACGTTTAACCCCCAAGCAAGTTGCAGTTGCATTCAGTTGCAGCAGCAGTCAGTGCCTCTCGCATACTCCACATATTTATGGGCTATTTAGGCGACTGGATGCTGATGCTGCTGCTGCGGCTGGTGGCATGCAACACTGCAGTGTGTGTGTGTGCGATGTGCGATGGTGGTCGCTGGTTACTGCGTCAGTCATTGGCATTGATTGGCAGCCGAACATGCAACAATTGTTGCATGGCGCTGAACTGAACGCTTACGCCTGGCGACGCCTTTTTTTCCAGTAGCACCAAACAACGACAAGAACAACAACAATCGCTGCCGCTGCTGCTGCTGCTGCTGCTGCTGCAACAACAACAACAATTGCTGCAAGCTCACTTTTGGCACATGTGTTTTATGCGTATTTCATTTTACAAACATAAGCAAAACGTAATTGAAATATTTTCATCAAGCAAATGTGATTTTTAGGGCGATTTAAAGGCAGCCGACTTTTGTTGTTTACGTTCTTAAAATTATTCGTATTCACTCGAAGGTTAAGGTTTTTGGGGATCTTGAAAGAAGTTTTGAAGGAACATTTGGTAGCTGATATGTCAAAGCTCTTGACAGAAAAATCTACAAATTTAAATTCATTAATTTGTGATCTAAAATGATTAAAAAGTAAATGGGTTAAGAAGCACTGAGTAAGAAAAGAGATTGAAATTGACTAATAAAATCTACAACTTTTTTTTATTGCAATAGAAATCTGTGCATAGAGTCGCTTGTACTTGATACAATATAGTTTTTTTCTTAAGAATGATTTAGATTTAGATTAAGAATTCAAATTCGAACTGTGCCTGAAATGATAAAAACCAAAACTGGTTGAATTTTAGCCTGTGTAAACAAATTTTTAAGAACAGCGTTTTTCTCAGCATAGTATTTACTTGACTAAAATGATATTATTTTCTTCTTAAAGCCAACATATCAACTCTTTTGTAAACAGAAAAGAAAAAAATTGTTAGATTTAACGGGTGAAAAAAAATAAATTGGCAACAATTACATTAGTATGGTGTGTTAACACGAACCTACCACAATGTTGCCAGTTGGCAACGCTGTCAGTTGCTTTAGGGTTGCTAAGTGTTGTGGTTTCTTTTGTTGTGCTTATCCTTTGTATACCGTTGACAGCTCAATTACATTAGAAGGGCGACCGGTATGCGTGCGTTTTAGCAATTAACGCGTCAATTATTTGTAATTAGAATTGACTTAATATTTTTTTGTGTGTGACTGCAAAAGGATTTTTCCCTCATTTTTCTGTTCACTTTTGGCACGTGCGCAGTGAGTATGATAGAGTGGGAGAGAAAATGGGAGAGAGCATATTGCATATGTATATAAAATTTGCATGCATGCATACATTTTTATGGTTGTTTATGTTTGTTGCTGCTGCTGCTATTGTTGTTTTTATTTGTTTAGGGGTTGCGCTTCAGCAACTATTTTTGTTTTTTTACGACAACTGCGTTATGTTGCCCATGGTGGCAATAAATTCGCGTTTAGTAGTGTTAAACACGCAATAAAAACTGGGCAATATTAAAAGTGGCGCCCACTCCACACACACACACACACAGGCAAACAAACAAACACACACATCTGGCAACACCAAAAATGCAATTTGACCGTTGAGTTAGTCAGTTAGTTGGCAACGCGAGCCATGCAAGAATTTTGTTTGAAAGATTTGAGCGTTTATTTTTTCACTTTTTTTTGTTGCTTTTCTTCCCTCTGCATCATTCCACATACACTTGCTGCATTTACAGTTTGATTGCAGCCCACACGTTGGCGTTCACGTGCAGAGAGAGAGAACATTTAATTTGTTTAAAGTAAATTTTTTGTGTGTGCGACGCGGTTTGTGCTTGGTTGCTTGTGTTATTGTTGTTGTTTGTGGTTTTTTTTTACACACAAGGCGGCAGGCAGGCAAACCACAAAGCATCAATCAGCAGTTAGTCGAAACCAGGGCTACACAAGCCAACAAATTATCGTTGACCTATTGGAAAGTAATTCAAATTTGTGCATAGAATAATAAAGTACATCAGAAAAATCGTAACGCATATGTACAAAAATGTATCTATAGCGGGAGCTTCTCTTATTTTTGGCCTGCTAGAGTTTTTGTTGTTGCTCCTTGCTGGTGGCGCTAGCTCTCTTTCTCTCTCCCAGCCCTGATACTCACTCCACTCTCTCGTCGCACACTTCGTTCCCAACTGGTTCATTGCTGCTCGTTCGTTCGCTTCACTCATTCGTCGCTGATCGTTCGCTTCGTGCAGTTGTGTTTTTGTTGGTGTCACGCTTGTTGTTCCTGCTTCATTTCAAATTTTGAATGGGATTTATGCAAATATTTACGCAAATAATTTATTTATATACATTTATAAACAATAATATTAAAATTAAATAATAAACCTAATGCGTGCTAAGCGCAAAATTGAACTCGTTTGCTGCAGTTGGCGAATAAATTTCAATTTGTTGTTGTAATTGAAATTGAAATTGCGGCTGCCTTTGTGGAGGGCCTCGAATAACATTATTTGGATGCTGATTTTTGATTTGTGCCGCTGCAGCGCTGCGTGTGTGTGTGTGCCTTGTAGTATAAATAAATAACATAATATCTGCAATCTTTGCCATATAAACGTCAACACAAGGCAAAGAGACGACAACAACAATTTGCAGCAGCAGAAATCACCGTCGTCGACATCCATCGAGAAGAAGTGCCTTGAACCATTCTTCCCAGCACTCTTTTTCTCCATTCTACAAACATGTGTATGTGTTTTATATTGATTTACGTTTGTTCTTTAAAAATATGGTAAAAAGGGTGTTGTAAGACTAACATAGTTTCCATTTTTTATCATATTCTTATAAATTGAATTTTGGGATATTTACAGTATCATTATTAGCAGGGTATCTGCTCGGCGGGCATTCTCTGTCTCAACTAGAGCATTCTTACATGTTATTGTTGTTGTTGATTTCTTGATTTTCTCAACTAAATCAAACTGTTTGCTGGCGTTTTAGGCTTGTAGTTTATCTTCATTGCTTTTTTGTTTATTTTTAAACACATGTCCCCACACGCACACACACACGTATACACACACACACACACACACAAATTTACATTTACACAGCGAGGTCCTCGTCTCCCTTTTTGACATTTTCTCAACTGCAACGGAAGCGCTGCGATAAGTTTAACTTTACTCTGTCCACCTCACACGCACCCCTTCCACTATCACTCTCTCTCTTTCGTTCTCCTGGTGGCTACTGTTGCGTTACCTGATGCTCTTTGATTTACGCTTTATTGTCATTGCCGCATTTATGATTGATTATTGATTGGAATTATATGATACGCATGCGCGAATGCGTGCCTGCAATACGTGAGTGATTCCTTTTGGCTTCTACTTTTGCGCCTTCATTCTCCTTTTGCTCTTCTTTTGGAAGAGGATCGCTTGAGTTATGAGATGGTCTATTGTTGTTGTCGTTGCTTCCTGGAAGAATCTGCGACAGTTCGGGCGGATTGGAATTGCCCCTATCTCTCTCTCTGTCTCTCTCTGGTTGCTGTCACGCATTTAATCGATCAGACGGACTTAATTTGTAATTGAAGTTTACGTTTATTGCTATTTAATTGTAGTCGCAATCGCAATCGTTTGTGAAATTGCCAGACTTTAATCGAATAAAAAGTGTTGTAAAATTTGTAACAGACTTTAAAGGAAATCAATTATTTTGAGTAGCACTTCCAGTCGAACAAAGAGGCGCTTACTTTTACTGAAAACGCTTTGCGATTTATTAGTTTGCTTAATTTCCAACGAACTTCAGCTTTAATCCATTTACAAAGAGTAAGCTTTCTTCAATATTTAATGACGCACTAATTTTAAACTATTTTTTTTACCCTAAATTTATAGTTTATTTACCTCGCAAATAATGTCTTGTTATTTTGTATTTGTTTATTTACCCAACCAAATCTAAACCCTTTAATAAGATAAGCAGCTGGGTTTGTGGGCAGTTCTTATGAAAATGCCATAAGGCAATATCATCAATGTCAATAAGTCAAAGTCCCCACCTGCAAAACAACAAGCTGTTGAATTTGGGGAGCCTCGGGGGCATTATTATAACAACAACTTTTGAATGCTCAACCCAAAAATCAATCGAGTTGCAATTAAAGTTTAACGCTTGTTTGCCAGCTGCTCAAATATTTAACAGTGCTTGCTTGGGAGGGTTATTAGGGGGGGGGGGGGGGGGAGAGGATGGCTATGTGGCATATACCCGGCCAAGTGTTGTGCCTGAGGTCGGTAGAATATATTTTGGGGCGGCTGCCAGCAAACAAATTGTCAACAGAAAGACCAGAAAAACAAAAACAAAACAAAAATCAGGCAACGCCCCGCGTAGGCTGTCAAAAATTGCTGAAAATTAATTCACGCTGCGGCTAATTTGGCCAAAAACAAATTTACAAGTGTCTGGTGTGTGTGTGTTTGGCAGGCGTATTTGGAGGTGTCTCCAAGTGTTGCACTTGTTGATTTATTGTCAGCGTTTAATTGCTTTTGAAATTGGATTTGAATTTGGCTCCCAATTGCCCCTCCACGAAATTAATTGCTACAACATATTTTCATTCAATTTGATTTTTCACACTCGACACAGTGTTTAAGATATGCAGAGAAAGAGTGTGAATTTTCTCTCTTTCTCTTTCTCTCTCTCTCTTTCTCTGTGAGAAATGTAGTTCACATTGAAGTGTCATAATTCAAATTGAATTGTTGTCTTTACCGTTAACGTTAATGGTATAAGAAGCGCAAACTGGGCAAGGAGAAGAAGGGGCAGAGACACAGAGTCTTGATTGCACTTAGGCGGTGGTTGACAAGTGGCACATTTTGATATTATCTCTTTAATGTACTAATTATGAGGTCTATGTAGATCTAATCGCATATGCATTGTGCTGCAAAACCAACGGTGTGGAGACAGTTAAAAAATAATTTAATAATAATAATAAGAACAACGACTTGGTGTTTATTGACACGCACATTTCGTGATTTTCGTTATCAGAGAGTTGTACGATCCCAAATTACAAGACTTGGCTATGGAAAATGCTGATCAAGAATATATATACTTTTGTGGGGTTAGAGAAGACTTTAGGCTTCTTAATGCTAGAATATATATACAAAAATTTGTTGTATTCGAAAGATTTGCTGTATCATAAAGCTGTGCTTACCTTTTAAACTCTCAATTTTTATGAACATGAAAACTATCTTCTATGAGAAATATGAATAATTTTACTGTTTGACTAACGTTGACAAATTCGCAGAATAAAAAATGTATCTTATCTTTATGTATATGTTACCAAGAAATAGCACTTGTCTTACATTTTGCAAACAATTGCAAGTATTCAATAGAAACGACGGGGACTTTTAAATTAGCTTGTTAATAAACAAATAATTTATTTGGTTTGTGGAGCATTGCAATGAGTCATCAGCCAAGTTGAACGATTAGCGTCATACCCCGAAGATGGCCACAAAACTGGCATTTCTCAGCCATAAAATTAAAATTCATTTGTGAATGAACAGCAAAGTGACTCAGTGAGCTTCACAACAATGGACAGCGCTCAATAATAAATTATTAACTAATATTGCTGAGCTGAATGATTAATAATTTGAGGCGATGTTTAAGATATGCCTAAATATGTGGGCACATATATTTACATAGATTTATTTGGGGTATTCTTCAACTCAAATTAATCATGCTTTTCTTTTCAAATGTATAAGCATAAAGCTACTTTAATTGATTAAGTTTCTAGTAGGCCTAGCTAATAAATTCTTTCTTTATTTTAACGGCAACTTTCATAAACATTTATTGACACTTAATATATTTAATATCCATTATAAGTTATTGAGGAAGTGAAATTTCAAAATAGTTGTTTTCAAATCAAAATCAGAATTCTGTTGAAAACATATCCAATTAACAACAGTGGCACCATCTAAATATCTATTTATATTTGATTGACTGCAAGATAAACCTAGACACACTTCCAGCTGAGGTCAGAAGATTAGTATCAGTTCAACTTTTAGATAATTCATCTCGTAGATATTTGTATATGCGTGTACATACATTTAATGTATCCGCGTAACTGTTGCATTGATCACAGCTGTTTGTCTTCTTCTGAGTTGTTATTACTCTGCTCAATGCTAGAAAACTGAATTCTTATTAATCAGAAAGCATTTAACTTAATGCATGCCCGATCGATGGTATCTCTCCGCTTTTTTTTTTTTAAGTATTTGTTCTTCTCAATTGAATTTTGTTTGCGTTTTTTGTTGTTGTATGATTTGCATGCAATGGGCGGCGACCTTGAGCCGCATAGCCGAAAGGGGGAGGAGTCAAGCATGATTTGTGTGCAGCAGCAGCAACAACAATTTAAATATCCCATTTAAAGACCCTCCCACCACATCCCGTCTCGCCCCCTAAAACAAACAGATGTCGACGTCGACGACGACGACGACGACTTCATTTGAAGCTGGGCAAATGGCCAAGATTCTATTTGTTTATATAATTATTATTGCTTGTGGGCGTTGCTTAAATCCAATCTAATCGCAGCTTGTATTGATATTGATGTTTGCATATATATATATATATATATCTATATATTTGTGTATATATTTACGATTTATTTCTATATGCATTTGCATTGGTTTATTCCATAGACTATCCGCCCGTCGATAGCTATACCGGTTATCGGGTAACTCCACCCAGCAGCCACAACAACAACAACAACAATACACACAGCGGCAACAACAATCACAACAACAGCAGCAGCAACAACAACAACAACAGCAACATACACTGCAGCAGCAGTAGCAGTAACAATAACAACAACAGCCACAACAATAACAGAATGGACACCGATGATGTGGAATCAAATACAAGCAGCGCCATCACAACATTGGGCACATTATTCTCATTCCAATCGCCGGCCGTTAAAAAGCTACTCGGCTGGAAACAGGGCGACGAGGAGGAGAAATGGGCCGAGAAGGCCGTCGACAGTTTGGTCAAGAAGCTAAAGAAGCGCAAAGGCGCCATCGAGGAACTCGAACGTGCTCTCTCCTGCCCCGGACAGCCATCCAAATGTGTGACAATTCCACGCTCCCTAGACGGAAGATTACAGGTAAAACTCAACCAAAAATGAACTTTAAATTTAGTACTCAAATTGAGTTCAAGGCATGCTCAAAAAGCTTGGGTTTTTCAAAGTCGGCTCGGTCTTACCAGAGTAATGGCAATGAAATGCAGTTTTAATCTTGAATTAAAACCAATCCCAATCACTTTTGACTCAACTTTCAATGTACAATTATTCTAGATGTCAAACAGTGATCAAAAAGCCCTGGCTCTTAAAAATCCGATCAGTTTTCACAAAGTTATGGTTCTGGAACGATTTGAAGGAGTTTTTTTTGCTCCTGGTTTTTTAAAATCTGTCAATTTTTGAATACATTTGGTTGTGGCAAGGTTTCATCCGTCTCTTTTATATCTTTAAAACGCGTTGCTAACTTTAAATGCAGTTATAATCTAGAAGTGAAACCACGATCTAAAAAAGCCCTAGTTTTGGCCAAGTTTATGGCAGTAACCGTTTTGTAGCTGTATCTAAAACCGATTCGTTTAAGGTTAGCATTTTACCATTATTTACTAAAGTTTGTACAAGTTAAGATAAGATTAATTTGCTCACATTCTTGTAAGTGGGTAGTTGAAGTTGATTCCTTTGATACACATTTACTAATTTCCTCCAATCTATCTGTCTGTTGTAGGTATCTCATCGGAAGGGTCTGCCGCATGTGATTTATTGTCGGGTTTGGCGCTGGCCCGATCTGCAGTCGCATCATGAACTGAAACCGCTCGAATTATGTCAATATCCGTTTAGCGCCAAACAGAAGGAGGTGTGCATCAATCCGTATCACTACAAGCGGGTGGAGAGCCCGGTGCTGCCGCCAGTGCTGGTGCCGCGGCACTCAGAATTTGCCCCGGGTCATTCGATGCTGCAGTTCAATCAGATGGCCGAGCCGAGTATGCCGCACAATGTTAGCTACTCGAACAGTGGCTTCAATTCGCACAGTCTCAGCAATAGCAACACATCGGTGAGCAGCCCCAGTTCGGTTAACTCCAATCCAAATTCACCGTATGACAGTTTGGCGGGCACACCGCCACCCGCCTACAGCCCCTCGGAGGATGGCAATTCGAACAATCCAAACGATGGCACACAAATGCTCGACGCCCAAATGGGCGATGTTGCCCAGGTTAGCTATTCGGAGCCAGCATTTTGGGCATCCATTGCCTATTATGAGCTCAATTGTCGCGTCGGCGAAGTCTTTCACTGCAACAACAATTCGGTCATTGTCGATGGCTTCACGAATCCATCGAACAACTCCGATCGCTGCTGCCTCGGCCAGCTGAGCAATGTGAATCGCAACAGTACCATTGAAAATACACGCCGTCATATAGGTGAGTACAATTCCTGGAAACATAATGTGGCAGTCGGTTGGCTATTTAATGGGAAATAGTCAGTTTAACTATAATACTCAAAAATAACCGAATGAGTCCGTCTCAGCCAGGAGAAGAAGTTTCCCTAGGGAAACTTGTAATCAACTCTTTAACTTTGACTTTAACTAATAGATTGCAGTACATTAAGCCTTCCTCAATAATAATAATAATAATAACTAGAGAAAATCCATTTTGATAACTTATTAAAATTGCTGTTTGCTTTAACATGACTACTGCATTCACTTGGATCTATAATGCCTCTCTCTCCTAAATAGCTATATCTCTAGATATTGCTATACCTTGTTTGCTGCTGCTCTCAGAGTTTTCACTTCTCTGTGACTTCTAGTTGAGCAAGATCCACGAGCGGTTGCCAACTGCCTTGCTAGATTGTCAGCAATTTGAGATATAATAAATCAGTGGTTGAATCTATTGAATCTATTGTAGCAAGAGCAATAGAAATATTGTTCTGCTATTGTCAATGCTACGGACTTGAGTAGACAACTGAAAGAAACGCTCTTTCGCTCTGCACTGCTCTGAAATTTGCAAGAGCAATAGCAATAGCATTATGCGCTCTGCAATAATAGTAATAGCAATAAAAAACTAGAGCGGAGGAGGAGCGTAGCAGCCGAACTCTACAGGCTCGGCTACTGCTATTTGAGTTGCTATTATTCCATTAAGAAAATTGGTTTAAGAACAATACTTATATACAGAATATAAAGCACTCGATTTTTAGTTTATTTTGGAAATTTGATGAGCTTTTTTTAAGTCAGTATAAAGAACCTGATTTATTATACTTGTAGCCGCTTTGCACTTTTTCTATAGTTATTATATGTATGATGTATATAGAAGAAGCAGCATCCTAGGGGCGCATGTTTTGAATTGCAAGGACATAGAATACCTCAACCCAACAAAGATGCTCATTTTCGTGCGGGAGTTGGGGCTGATGGAAGAGCTATAGACTCAGAAGAGGGCACAATAGATCAAATAGGTCGCGGTGCAGCTTCCCCCCCAATAATAATAATAATAAGATGTATATATATATATATACTCTGTACCATATACGATTATTAATATTCTGTCTTTGGTTTTTTTTTTTAGGTAAAGGCGTTCATTTGTACTATGTTACTGGTGAGGTGTATGCCGAATGTTTGTCCGATTCCGCCATATTTGTGCAGTCGCGCAATTGCAATTATCATCACGGCTTCCATCCGAGCACTGTGTGTAAAATACCGCCCGGCTGTTCGCTAAAGATCTTCAACAATCAGGAATTTGCTCAACTCTTATCGCAATCGGTGAACAATGGCTTCGAGGCCGTCTATGAGCTGACCAAAATGTGCACGATTCGCATGTCGTTTGTCAAGGGCTGGGGCGCCGAATACCATAGACAGGATGTGACCTCGACGCCCTGCTGGATCGAGATACATTTACATGGGCCGCTCCAGTGGCTGGACAAGGTGCTCACCCAGATGGGCTCGCCGCATAATGCAATCAGCTCCGTATCCTAAGCAAAGACAAACTAATTCAACAAATCGATTTAAAATGAAACAAAAAACTAAAAAAAAAAAACAAACAAACAAACCAACAAAAAACACACAGACTCCTCGCAGATCAGATCAGCTTTTCTAATCAGAGACAGAGAGAGAAAGAGGGAGACCATCGTGTGCTTTGTGTAATATGCCTTATATATAAATGAAAAACAAAAACAACAACAAAAACTAAATATGTATACATAGTTATGTATATATATACATATATATATATATATATATATATATTTTAGACAGCTACTCAACCCGCCTCTCGCCCCCCATTAAACATACTTATCTATTTTATAGTTTAAACTTTAAACATATGATTTTCTACGCGAATGTCATTCCTTATGCAAAAAAAAAAAACAACAAACAAATAAAAGCGAGTTATAATTATGAAAACTAAACTACAATTCGAACTATATATAAAACAAAAACAAAAAAAAAAGAAAAGAAAAATTTATGTACTATTATAATTATAAATGATATATGCCCATTGGCAAATGTTGTTCAAGTCTATTTCAAGTGCTACTTTATGTGTCATTGCGAATTGCTTTCAAAGAATAGCGCAGAAACAGTAAAACAAACAAAATACATAAATATTTATATACACAATATATATATATATTTATATACATATGTATATGTATATATATATAGTAAAGCATACTTATGTAGGGCAAGTTTTAAACAACTTTTATGCAATACATTTCTTAAAAACAAACAACAACAAAAAAAACACAACACAAAAGTTACGCTTAACTAATTGATGATCTTGTTTATATTTAAGTACAATTTGAGTAACAAAAAAAAAAAAAAAAATGAAAACAAAAAAAACTATACAGTTTAATTTTAATCGTACTGGTTTAGTTAAGTTTCTTTATTTCCTATTTTTAGTTTGCTTTTTGGTTACATTTTCAGTTAAATTTTTTTCGCTGGTTTTTTGAAAAAAACACATGATTTTTTATTATTGTTTAAAGCAAGAAATTTGTGCCGAAATATTTTGTATAAGTAGCTCTAATGTCGCATCATTTTCTGAAATAAAAAAAAACAAATACAGTTTTGCCTTCAAACTACCTATAGATATAATGATATATATATTTATAAATATATACATTATATATAATACATAAGCTGTAAATTAATGGCTTAAATGCAGGACACTAGCCTTATAAGAAATACTCTGTAATAATTGTGCCTAAACACATTTTTGATTGCGCTTTCCATGTGTGTTTAATTAATGTGTATTATTGACAAAAACATAAAACCAAAACAAGACAAGCTCATTTTCATTTAGAAATGGCTCGAAAACGAACAAAAAAAAAATAGTTACAAATATTTGCCTTAAAGTTTACAGTTTTTAGCAGCAACAAATACACATACACTCACACATTATGAATTGCCTTTTGCTTGCTTAGTGCAGCGTCGTTTAATGTAATTGTGTACTAAACAATAACAACAACCACAGCAACAAAATACTATTGTAAAACAATTTTTGGAAACTTAACGTAAAATAAAGAAACAAGAAAAAACAATTGGCAAGGCTTATTATTATCGCCACTTCTGGCAACGCTGATTAGCGCGCACTGTCATCGATATATATCGTTCGTGTTGTGCACTCGATAAACAGCTGATGGCTATCTTGCTCTCGGCATTCAGTTTATATTTTGGTCACATTTGGTTTGGCTGCTAGAATTTGTCAACATGGAACAATCGGCAGTGAACGATCCCTTGGAAATATTGACAAATAAAGGCACTCGCCAGCCCACATTTTTGTCTCCGATATGGAATCCGATGGCTGGTTCTTTGGCCGGCTTTGGCATTGCTATGTTTGTCAACTGGGGCTTCCGTAAGCCCATTTTCTCTGGTAAGTGCTGTGACGTAACATTGTTTGTTGGAATAGTTTTCATTACCACAATTGCAATTGCAGGCATTCAGAAACACATTGCGTTTACGCTGCTTGGCGGCGGCATTGGTGCCTTTCTCGACCAGAAGCGCGACGCTTATCTGGCAAAGCGCGATGCTGTCTTGCGGCACTATGTTGAATTGCATCCCGACGATTTTCCCATTACTGGTGAGTTTTCAGGCGCCTGGAAATTCTGTTCACTCCGATTGGTTGCGCTCTAATTCTACTTGTCCTTCCAGATCGCAAGAAGTACGGCGATGTCTTGGAAAGTTGGGTACCAGTGCGTTAAGTGGACAGTGTTGTCAGTTGGTCTGCGGCTCAACATTTAGTAAATACAACGGCTTTAATTGTAATATCTATGAATATAAAATTATAAAGAAGCTTTCCTCTCGCATCAAATAATTTTTTGAGGCATTTCATTGCTTGTCGCTGGCAGTGTGACCATTTGCCTTAATTGCAAATGCTCGCAAGGCGCGCAAATTTGAATGCAAACGATATCGAATAAATTTCGCTACACAAATATTGGCTGATTAACTATAACTGCCATAAATTGTAGTTTGGCAACATATTTTACATATATTTCAGTACATTAATTCAAACTACCTTACCGTATTGCCTTATTGTATTTTAATTGAGCATTTAGTATTTTCGTTGGTCAAATTTAGCACAATATCGATGTTTCCGAAAAAAGTGTACTGCTGCTCTTTGCCAAAATCAGGCCTCTCTTTCAGAGTCAACTTCAGTTTCCGGTGAATCGTTCTTTGAGTCGGATGTGTGTGCGTGCGCGCAGCGGAAAATAGTTCAAAATATCTTTCACCAGCCGAGATAAAATAAGAAAAATGAACGCGCCAAAAAAAATCAATAAGAATTTATTGCTAATATCAAATTTAATCTAACTAAGTAATAAGCAAATAAAATTCATTGTTCGGCTTTTATTTTTTTTTTGGCTTTTGCTTACCTACATTCCGTGCGCGTGTGTGTGTGTATGTGAATGTGAGTGCATGTGTGTGTGTATGTGAATGTGCCATGAGGATTTTACCGTTACAAAAAATGGCGCAAACTCAGCGTGCTTGAGTAAATTAATAAGTTAAAGCAACAACAAAATATAAAAATAAACGTCGCTCCATTTTACACAAATTATATTGATCATTAACCAAAAACAAAGTATTTACTGTTGTGTGTGTGCCTATTACTGTTTTTTTGCTGGCGCCAAGCAGCGAAAATAACAACAGCAACAACAAGCGCAGTGACTGGAAAAGTACTTCAAAGACGACAGCGCACGTCAACCGCAGCAGCAGCAGAGCCGAAAAAAACAACAACAAAAGCTTCGCAAGCTTGGCCGACGGCTTTTTTTTGCTTTTGCCTTTCATGCAAACTTCTCACAGGCGAATTTTGTGAGCTTATCAGCAGCAGCAGCAGCAGCTACAACAACAACAACAGCAATAAACAAACAAATTATGTCAAAGGTAAGCAAAGCTTTTAATTTCATTAGAAAATTATTTATTTATGCGCTGTGCTCCTTTAGCGCACATCACTCCATTTGTTGTCCTATTCTGGCACACGCATTCGCCACTACCGCAGGACTTTACTTGTGTGTGTGTGTCTGAGTTGATTTTCTCTTGTGCTCCGTATAAATTATGCATATTTGTGGGTTTTTTCATGTGTGTGAGGGGGATGGGTAGACATTGATTTCTTGAGTTTGGTTTTTCCCCCGAGGGAAAGGTGCGATTTTTATGGCGTGTAAAATTGGCAACAAATGTTTCGACTAACGAGTGGGGGGCCTAAAGAATTTCTCTGTGTTTGTGTGTGTGTGTGTGAGAGTGGAAAAACCAAAAAATAAATACGGGGTTAAAGAAATTGCAATGGGGAATCGGACACTTCAATGTTTTTGATGTGCTTGGATTTGTCTTCCTCTTGTGCGTCTTTGATTTCTTTCATATATCTTGTTTCCAGTCTTATTCCAAGCATTTTCCGTGAACAAATATCAGATGTTTGCAAAAAAAAAATGTAAACGCATTCTTAGAACTTTTCTGGGAAAAATGAAAAAGAAAAATGAATTTAAATCAAACTAACAATATTTTCATTTGCTAACAGTTTTAATTTCTTTTCATTAAAATCTCCTTCGAAAAAATCATTTTTGATATGCTTATAAGGAATATCAATCTTTGTCTTTTCTACAATCGCAATAACCATAAAAACATCTTAAATCTAGAACTCTTGCAGCTATAAATTATTTAGACCATGCCCAACAAATGTGTGTGTGTTTAACCCAAGAAAAATGTCGTGAATCAATTGTGGACTGTGAAAAATAAACATGGCCTTTTCTATTTACTAAGTTCCACACTTGGGATAATATATTTTATAAAATGTCACTGGGCTGCTGCTGCTGCTCCTTGTTATTATCCTTGCACTTGCAGCAGTAGCAGCAGCAGGAGCTGCTTCTGCTTCTTCTTTTGCTGTTGTTGACACACACACACAAAAAGCCACAACCGACAATTGTATAAGAGAGTGAAATAAAATGTTACACACACAAAAGAATGGAAATGTTGTTGACGGGAGCGGTAAGGGGTAGGCGGTAGGCGGTAGTGGGGATGGGGAAGCACAGTTGAGACGACAAAAGGAGGCCGCCGCTGTTTGCTGTTGATGACGTTGATGATGCTGATGATAATGTTGATTATAAGGCTTGTCGCGGAAGGGCGCACAATAAAAGTGCAGCGTCATTGAGTACAGCTCTTGTTTTTTTTCGTATACCCTGTAGAATTTACCAGCATTGGGTTTGATGCAGCCTTAAGGGAAATTTAGCTTATCGATTTGCCAGTGGCAAATTTAATCGACTTATTGAAATCATCGTTCTTATATCAGAAACTAATTGAATCTTTTGTCAAACTGAAACGAACTACGGTAATGATAAGTGAAGTGTTGGTAAATATAATGAATTTTATCTAATTTGTTTTGGGTATTCGGTTTCGTATTGAACCCTTGATTTGATCGATAATTACCAAACTTTAATCGACAAGTCAGTTCTACCCTTATACTATTTGTGTTAATAATAGTAACAGTTCAGTTTACTGGTTCGGTTTCGGCTTTGACACCGGTTCCAGTATTCAAAATCAATCGGTTTTAGTTCTGTTTTTGGTATAAAATGTAATCCATATTCCAATAGATCTGGCATAATTTTCCTTATACATCTGTCAGTGCAATAAATTGGAATTTCGAAGTGAAATAATTTTCTTATCACGAATTCCAGATGTCAGTTAGATTAAAGACTTGTCCAAATAGTTATGTTATTATTTTCTTTAGTATTTTCAGTTAGTTTCGTTTCTTTAAGTTATCTCTTCCCTTTAGTTACTTCAGGGGTATCCATTAGTCTATCAATTGGCTTGCATTTTGTATTTGAATGCGGTTTGCAAGTCGCGTTTCAAGGACAAACCGCTCTAGATACGCCTACGCCTAAGTATATATATAAATAAATACATATATATCAAGTCTGAGCTGGGTGCATATAAGAGATATATATTTAAAATTAATATAAAAACTTTCGTTTAGCCGTTCTTGTTGTTGTTATTGTTATTGTTATTGCTATTGTTTTTATAGGCCAAGCTGTTGGCCACGATTATTTGCTGGGGAACAGCTTGAAAAAACATTTGCCAGCTGCCTGAGTGGAAAATCAGAATTTTTATGCGGGGTGCCATAAGCATAACATAAAAAAAATGAAACAACGCCAAATGCAAACGCAATAAAATTATATTCATGTATGAAAGGGAGGCGTGGCACATAAAAAGAAGGCAACTTTGGCTCAAATACAAGTGCCGCGAATAAGGTAATTTATCCGAGAAAAGATATAAAATATGTATATACATAGACAAGAGAAATTAAATAGGCACGCGACTGGTAAGCGTCTCGTGCACTCAACCCAAGCACTCACTCTGCCACACCCACACACACAACCAGCCAGCCACACACACTCCTATCAAAAATGCATGAGCGAAATTGTCTGAAATATGTGGCTCAATTTTGTGGCATGTGCCAAAGAAGAATGATCTCAAGTACTGCACACACATATACATGAAAAGTAGTCGGCCATTTCTGGGGTTGCACTTGGCCAAAAAGGGTGCGCTTGGCCCGATTTGTTAAATACGAAATATCCGCTTAGTGTTTTATGGCCGGAAAACGTGATTGCGTGCGGTTTCAGAAAACGACTGGATTTTCTTGTTGGGTTTAACAACACTATTTAAATAATGGGCTTTTCATTGGATTCAATGCAGGTGAGCAAGGTACTCAAATATATATGTGTATATATATGTATAGAGCGAAATGGGAAGAGAGAAGGAAAAGTCTGAGGAAGTCAGACGAATAGAGAGAGTGAGAGAAGGGGATACTGAGAAATCGAAAAAAGATGTGGATATAGCGAGAGATACAGAGATGTAAATATATAGAGAGAGACACAGAGAGATAGAGAGATATACTTAGAGATAGAGAGAGATTATCTTTAGTCAAATAGAGAGAGATGGTAAGAGCCATGTAGATAGGGAGAATAATGTAAACAGATAGAGCGAGAGAGGTAGACTGAGATATATGGAGCAAAAGAGAGATAGAACCAGAGAGAAAAAGAGAGACATATAGAAAGACTGAGAAATGAATAACTTTTTGCCTTTCCATTCAAAACGCAAGTATTTATTATTAAGCCCCTCCATCAGTGCATTTGGAAAGATATATAACAAAATCATTGTGAACATATTAAATAAGAAACTTTATTCATCCATCCAAAGCACACATTTTTAATTATGCTAATGCATATCGGGCATTTAATCTTTAGTATTGGCAAACTCGCATAAAACAAAAGCACAAAGCTTTAAAGAGTCGTTAAGCCACTCAAAAAAAAAAAACAACATAAAATCCACTATGCAACTATATTTCAGTTGTAGCATGCTTTTAGGGGCAGCATCTGTTTCAGTTGTGGGCACCCTGCTGTCTGCTGGCTATGTTGATATGGGGCACACCTACTTGCCACCATCGACTCCTCTCCATTCCACGCATCTATGATTTATGATGCCGCCAGCATTTCGATTTTTGTATTGACTGAATAAACGCAGAATTCGCAACGCCTCCTGGCTCCTCTCTCTCTCTCTCTCTCTGTCTCTCACTCTCTCGCTCTCTTTTTCTCTGTTGCCTTTTTGGGGCTTATGAATATGTATCGATGAATGTTACGCTCCACTGAAAATGCACATGCACAGGAAGGTGAGTGTACATATTTGTTGCACTTGTGTGTGCTTTCAACAAACATAAACGCAAAATGCTATAAATATCAGCAACCGCATTTTTGGGAATCATTTTGATATATTTAATTGATGCGTTTATCGCAGTGCTGAATTTAAATGAATTTGAATAATTGCAAATGATAAGTAATTAATATAAAAATTAATATTTTGAAAACGGTCTTTAAACTGTAATTTAATTTATAATATTTAATTATTTAATTCAACTTAATTTCAAAGGTTTCTGAAAGTTTGCTTGAAATACGAAATTTTAATATCAAATACTTTGTTTAATACATTTTACTTCAAATATTGTCTATAAGGTTTTTTTTTAACAGCCAAATGAGCAGTCACATTTATAATTTCCAACTTGTCTGGTCGGCATTTTTGTTTTTTTATACTTTTGTTTACTTGCCTTGCCTTTTTATGGGCGGCTGGCCAAAAGGACATCGCACAAATAAACCAACAAATACAAATAATAAAATAATGTAAAACTAGCAGACAGACAGTCGCACCGTGGGCCATTTTTATCTGCGTCAGTTTTATTTATGCAGCAGCTGCAACTGTGCAAACCACAGAAGGCTAAAAACCATCCTTTCAGGACTCGTATCATTTTTTTTTTTAGCATTTTAAAAGTACACTTTAATCCAAAAAATTAAGACGAATGAAGACTAAGACTTAAACTTAGATTGAAATATTTGGTTTATTATTTAGTTATTTGATTTATTAATTTTATTATGTTTATTTACTTACTAAATTATGTTTGTTCGCAAAATATACACAAATATTTGTCAGTGTATATTTATTTGTTAGGTTTTTTATTATTTTGACAACCACAATTTGCCCAACATTCTACAAAATTATTCAATTAATTTTGTAAAATGTTGGGCAAATTGCAACCAAGAGCTAAAAATCATTTATCAAGCCCCATAAAAAAGGCAATTAGCTTATGTGTGTCTTTTGTAGCTATTGATGCAGTGACGTATGCATAGTCTGCAGACCCATCAATCAATATTTAATCATCAGCTAAGAGCAGACTCAATTCAAAGGCCTTGAACCTTTGAGCCCATGGAGAAAGAGAGCACAGAAAAAAATGAACTAAACTGCCAAATGATTAAATGATAATTTGTCAGTGGCAGCTGCTGCTGCTGCTGCTTCTTGTGCTGCTGTGTGTCTGCGCCTAAACTAACACAAGTATTACAATGGCCATTCATGTGTGTGCGTGTGTGTATGTGTGTGTGAGTGCGTGTGTGTGTGTGCTTGTCGAACATTTGCCAACTTTTCTAGCAAGCTAAAAATTGCTGAGAGCCAGCGACATTTTGTGTATGGAGGCAGCATTGTGGTACACTGAGAAAAATATATAATCAAAAGATTGCAAAAGATCATTTTTTTCGTAAAAGCAGGGAGAAGAAAGAAGCGTTTCATTTTTGGAATAATATTTGCACATTAGCTTAGAGAATTAAGATTACTTTGAGACCAAAAACAGATCGTTTTATTTCTTAGAGAAATAATTATGAACTTACAATAAAAATTCATATAAATTCTCTAGCTATAAATGGGGTTTTTCTTCATATTTTTATAGTTTTTTTATAAGATTTTCTCTAATTTCCAGATTTTCTTTTGGACACTCATTTTTTTGGTGAGTGCATCGAAAGGAGGCGCCACTGCAGCCAATCGACTTTGTCGTTGCTGCATTTGAGAGAGTTCTCTTGTTTTTTTTACATGTTTTTCATTGTTGGTCCCTATTGTTGTTGCCTGTTTGCCATGGCCATGAATATTTAATGAAATTAGCTCAAGATACTTGCAACGGCGCTGTGCGGCGCTGCGGTTGTGTCTCACACATGTGTGCAGGTATCTGTGCATGTGTGTGTGTGTGTTGTTTATTTCTGTGTTGCATACATGTGACTGTGGGCAAAGTTGCAGCCGGTGTGTCACGTTTTGTTTCGTGTGTGCCTGCCACGTTCGCTACTCAAGGAATTTCCAAATTAAAAATTACTTGCAAGCGCACAAAAAAAAAAAAATGCGAAGAATGTGTCGCCCAAATAACTAATTTGTGATGTTACATTTGAGAAACTAGTTGGGCATACAACTTGTTATTCTGAGCACTAGCAAATATTGGAAAGAGCACTCTGGAACTTTGCAGTCCGGTTTTAATTAGGATTTTAATGAAGCATCGTTTATTTCGTCGATTTTGATTGAAATGCTTATTACTCGCCGAGGGTATTTGAGTTTGTAAAGCTTTGGGGATGCCAGTAAGCTGATTACAGCCTCTAAGGGAATGTTATCGAGGTCGTGCCTAAGATATATATTTTACAGGCCAAACTCAGTGCCAGGTTTTATCCGATAAGTGAGCGGTTTCTAAAAGGGAAACTCAAATAAAATGCTCCAGCAAGTTAAAGTGGCAGAAATAAAAGAGAATGGGACATAAGCTTTGCTTAAGTAGCACAAAGATTTCACAGTCACCAAGTTTAAATCAAATATTTATACTGGTTCGTGGTCCTCTCCATCTCTCCATCTCTCCACTCTCAACCCATCCCCAGTTCCAGTTGACTTCACAATAATCGTGTTTACGATTGGGGTTAGGGTTTTTTTTCAGCCCACAGCAAAACTATCTTTACAGCTTCTTCACTTCCTCGTCCATATTCAATATATAATTCAATTATTATGTGGCCTCCAAAGCGAACCAACTTTAATATAAATAAATTTCTTTTTTATATTCCTCTTCGTTGAATTTGAGCCCTGTTTATCGCAACCATTTTGAATCAATTTCTGATTGAATTTTCGCATTGTTTATGCTGATTGTGCACTTTGCGCAAACACCTGCAATTTAGTTAAATGGATGCCATAAAATACGCATTAAATATTAATTTGCATTTGCGGATGATTGTCAATAAAATATAATGTTAATTATTTGAAATATGTTTACCTTTTTGTGCATTATAAACACACACAATTGAACGCTCAACTAGCTATGTGAAAGTTCATTTATGTTTTAATGAGATACTTAATTAGTTTGAGGAGCGTATTATTCGCTGTTTCCATTATTACTATTACGTCCGTTATTGAATATATTATCTAAAAAAAATACGATAAAAAAAACGCTTGAACTGCAGCTAGCGACAAACATATTTCCATTATTATTTCACTTTTTATTTTCAATAGACGCCCTTCGGCTGATAAGCGTTGACTACGCCCGTGCATATCCTTTTTTCTCCCTTCCTTTTTGTAGCCAGACCGGCTTAATATCCGGACTATACATATATACACACACATTTATATATATAATATGGATTTGATTGTGTTGCGTCGTAGAATGTGCAGCAAATTAAATAAAAACGTGTAGCACAAGGTGTAAAAACGTGTTTCCAATGATGATGCTTATACATACTTATATATATATATATATATATATATATATATATATATATATATATATGTATAGGTTTATATGGGCATGTGGTAGTTACATAAGAGTGTGTGTCTGTGTAAAATGGCCAACATATGAGATCATTACGTTTAGCACCCCCCATTCCATTTGCACTTTGGGGGCATGTGTGTGTTTCGTAATTGAAAATTAAGCGCCTGTCGTCAGCTGTGTGCAAAAGCAGTCAGTCTGTCAGACTGTCTGCCTGCTTTCAAAAGTGGGTGGCCAGTGAGTGTATTGTGAGTGGGAAGTAATGGAACATATAACCTCGAGATGTCCAGGTGTCCAGTTTGCCTTTGCCTGGAAAATTGCCAGCTAACCGAGCGTTGCACTTGAATCCGTGTGACGACTGACGGCTGTGCGGTTAATTTGTTTCAAATCGGCTTTAGTTCGAGCTGCTCGGATATAGATTGTGTGTTTGTGCCAGTCAGAGCTGCCTGCTATATATATTGTGTGTGAGTGTGTGTGTGTGTGAGCAGGTGGGTGATAAGTTTTTATGACCTGAAGAAATGTTCCGTGCAACATTAGGAAAGCCGAGCTATGGGTAAAACTTGGCTTTGCTAGTCACTCGAGGCAGCTGTGATTGCAGATAGATAGAAGATATACGAGTGTATTACGTTACATAGTAAATAGTAAAAAGAAAAACACTAAAAGGAAGTCAACTCGGAATGCATGCAACCTGGTATAAGAATTATTTTTATTAACTATTCGGGCTTATTGTATAATAGTTAAAGTAAGCATGCATTGTTCATGTTTGACCAGCAAATACCAAATTCCACGTGTGTTGCAAATAATCCGATGCAAATTCCTTTGCAATGCTTAATTAATTGCCTTTTAATCGAGTAAATCATGCAGCTTTACAATATTTAATAAGTCAGCGTGTGCGTTAGTAATTGAAATTGTATGCAATTCATTATTTAATGAAAAACTCTTCAGCAAACGCCTAAAACTATGCAGCCTGGAAAATGCACTTGAACAGAAAGCAAAAAAAAACAACAAAAAAAATAATAAAAGGAAAGAAGAAAAGATTTTGCATGAAATTTGTTGTTGTTGTTGACGTTGTTATTGTTGCTTTCCGCAGCCCATTGAAAGATAGTGAAAACAAACACGAGAATTTACTACTAACCCAATTTGATGCCCGTATTACCACAAAACAGCAACAGCAAAGCCAGGCGAAGGCAGCAACAATGAAATTTGTAATGCGCTCTTTGCACGCGATGCAAGCCCGAAATGAAAAAAATATGAGAAAACAAAAGGCGCACCATAAAAGAACTCAAATTGCTCGAGTCGACAGTGTTTGACTGGCAGATACCCTGTCCAATGCACATTAAATCAATTAAAATTAAGACGCAGGTGCAAAGGGATCAAGTTGATATTCTTTTTTATTGTTATATACATTAATATTATTAGGAATTGATTGATAGTAGTTTGTTCAACTTGCAAGATTGTATTGGCTAAAAACTTGACTCTTATGCGATTTAAATATAAGCCAAGTTGAAACATTTTGTATGCCTGTTACACACGTTTACAGGGTATTAAACTGTGGAAACGCGTCTAAAATGCAGGAAATGCATGAAGAGCATTTCTAGGGGCTACAATTGTAAAATAGGTTTCATTTCTTGTGTAGGGTCTCTGAATGGGGGTTGCAAACCGAGCGGCAAACCGAATCGGGTAAACTGGCTGGCACAACTGAGGTCGCTACAATATATATATATATATGTTTTTGTATAAATGTGGTTAAGTGTAGCTGTTCAGTGTGGGTTAGTTTTGACTTTTGTTTTAGTTAACCACAATACACACAAATACACACCCACACAAAACACCCGCGCACACACACACACACACACACACACACCTGTAGATGTAAAGTAACTGTGTTTTGGGGCTGGCCCGGAAACAACAAAATGAATTTGCAACCGCTGACTGCTGACTTGGGACTCGCCCTCTGCTTAGCCATTTCGTTAGTTATATTTTCGCATAAAAAGTAAGTGCTAAAAAGTTGGGTCGGAGAAAGAAGAGTTTTCTTTGGGTTTTGCCTAAAGTCAAACACCCTTCGTAGACATTATCAAAATGTACACTTTATTCTGATTTGGGTTCCTTATACAGCTTAATCATTTTTATGAAAACTTTAAATGATATGTCTGTTAAATGCTGATACCTTAATGAAACTCGTAATTATTGAGTTGGGTTTCTTTTCTCGATTTTTGACATATGTTAAAATTCCTTTCTTTGTGTATTACAAATGTTTCTCAATTTGCGTTGATTTTGATGTGTTAGCTTAGAGTAATTCACGTTCATTCGAATTATATATATATAAAATTATGGCATATTCATCTAGTTGAACTGTTGCTCTTTTATGGATTCCTAGCTACCTCCTAGAAGGGTATAAAAAAATATAACTAAAATTAGTGGCATTTATTTTCACTAGTTGCTTGCACTCATAAAACACTCCGGCAACTCTGGCTACGTTTGGGGTCGTTTTAATGCCCGTTATAATTATAGCTGCTTGTGTGTGTGTGTGTGTGTATTTGTTGTGTGTGTTTAGTTTAGGTAGTCTTGGCATTTTTATGGCCTCCTGCTGCTGTTGCTGCCTATGCCCTATCCCTGTCCCTGCATCCGCAGAGGAGGAGGCATCGTCACAAATCAGCACAAAACAAGCTCACTTAATGACTTGCCCGCCAGGTGGCGTTGCACAAAACGTTATGGGTGTCAAAGTGTGTAAAGAGTGTGAGAAAGTAAGGGCTCTAATGGTTTATATGTATATGTGTGTGTGTGTGTGTGTGTGTTGTATTTGCTTCCTTGCGGCACACATTTCATGCGCTTCGTCATTGTCATACCCTTACTAAAATTATACAATGGGTATACCCTATACTTAAAGTAATAATTAAAGTAAGATTTTTATTCTAAAAATAATAATAGGAATTAATTCATGGTAACCTTTTGTTGTTATGTACCTCCTTCAAGTGAACATCTTGTTTACTATTCTTTTTTGCTGGTATTTCACAAGTCTGGTTTGCCTTGCTATATGCATACACTTATCTTTTTTAACACCCATTGCTCAGGTGCTGACACACGACTCGGGCACACTTTTTTTTAATAGACTTTGCATATTATTTGTGGCAGCGAGGAGGCGAGGCAGTTGCAGAGTGAGGGGAGCAAATGTGGCACATGGAGGCCAGTCAACTCTATGGAAGTTGCGGGCTATATGTGGGAAGCAAAAAAAAAAACCACAACGCTCTAATGAATAGAAAATTTGCATGCCCTTGCAGTCAAATGGTATGCACATAATTATATGGTCATGAAGTTTTATCCTTCGTGTGCATAGTTAAGCATGTATAATATAGTGTTGTACGTCGAAACATTTTTAGCTTTAAAGCTGTCATTAAAAATATCACCAAAGCAATCCTTAAAAGAAGGCAACATAAAGTTAAACCACTGAAATTCACGGTAAAGCTATAATTGGACCCATCAAATGCATGCTATAAGTAAAGCTCAAGTTAACTTTAGATAAAGCCACAATTAAAGCTTAAGGTGGAGCTTTAATTAAAGCTAAAATTAGTTCTATCATTTGAAGCTATAAGAAAAGTTTTATAGAGCTATCTTAGAGCTATCATTAAATCTATAATTAAGAAATAAAAGTTACTAAAGTTAAAATGTTCAATTCGAAACAAAAATAATAATCTAAACGTATTTTGTATGGAAGTGGGATTAGGGAACTTATATATTCCCCGAAGAGTTGTTCTTGGTATGTGTTTTATTTGGATAATAAAAGAACCAATTTGACCTTTGAGAACACTCGTCATAAATGTATATTCCGTTTTTAGTAGCTGAGATTTGAATGCATGGGGATTAACATATATAAATATATAAATACCAGAATGCAAAAGGGCATGGGATATCAAAAAAATTCAATTTGCACACTTTATGTAAATATATATAATCATATTTGTACAACCATATTTGAACTGAGTGCGCTTGAGTAAATGTTGAACGACTTGAAGATGACCTCTGTACTCGAGCACCTGAATAAACTATCACTTTCGAAGAAATTTTCAAGAAATTTGTGAATTCCACTTTTCTGTTCTAAGATTCTGTGCTGCGCTTAAAAGTGCACTCAAAATAATGTTGTAAGTTTTTATTGCATTGCTTTATGCATCTTATCTAAAGTGTCCTGACTTTATGATACGCTCTCTAACAGGATATAACGAAGAGTTTACCTTCATAAAAATGCCAGTCGAAGTGAGTACGTTATGCAGATATATAAATATATGTACATATACGAGTATATGACTTATACATATATAGATATGTCTAGCATACTTTTGAGAGCTTATGTAAACGACCTTCGCCCTCTATTTGCTTCCTTCCATTTCAGTTTGCTGCTGTTGCTGTTGCTTTATTCAAGCTGCATAATTGACACAAGAGCAGAGGGAAAATGCCAAAAGCAAAAGGAAAAAAATGTTCGTTACAAAAAACGTTTGACGTTTCGAAACTTTTGTTTTAGGTATATTCCTTGTCGGTTGCCCCTCTTGCCCCGATCCGCTCGTCTGCTCATCACTGCAACTGCCAAACAGAGGCGACTGTTTCGTGTCTGGCTTTATGCTTGAGCGTACACTAAGACAGCCGCACATCCTGTGTCACCCCCGCTTGCCTTCTGTGTTTTTCCACCACATAAGAAAGGCGCGTCCTTCACAAAACTATGCTAACATCTGCTCTTCAGCTACATACATGCGAATTTATCTCGTAGCATTTTCAAAAGAGTACAAACTAAACTAAATAATATACAAAGTAAAATATTTAAACAAGTTGGAATGACAGTTGACAGAGATCGACTAGGAGATGCCCTCAATTCCGCTGTTAGGCCTCCTGATGGTATTTCCTTTAATAATGAAGCAGTTACAGTTCATCAAAAAAATGTCTGCAGATATTATACATAAATTGGAAGAGTCGCGAAACGAGTACAGTTATCTATATTGTGAAATAAACTCGATCTGTGTGGAATATACGACAACTTATATTTTCTAATTGAGAATTATCCAACTTTGAGAAATGCTTGTTCATACAGACGAAGAGAAGAACATGTCTAAATCGATTCGCATTTTGATGTTGATTAAGAACAGTTAATTGTTTGCCGCCTATTAACTGTTACATACTTCTACATAAGATCATTATACCCCGTTTACCCATTTCTAATGTGTTCCGAGTATAAAAATGTATATAATCTATTTTTTTCATCACTTTAGCCAACATGCTTGTTAATTAAGTTTCACACATGACAAAACTTTGAAGCATCGCTTAAAACCAATTACGACACTTGAGCGCATTTCGAGAGCAATTAACTACACTTCCATGCATGTATGAGTGTGTACATTTTACAATTTTAAATATGTATATATACATACTATTAATCGGAGCTAATTCTCATACAATTTGGCTGGCTACATTTTGTTTTGCGGGACTTAATCTCAATCGTTATTCACACACAGCATTTTTGTTGCTGTTGTCGGAGCTCAACTGCCAGCATCTTCTCAAACTATCCACAAGTTTCCTGAGTCCAGCTCCCTTCGCCTCGTTAAGGTTGCGTTGCACAACTTTGTTGGAAAGTTCAAAGTGGCAGACAAACTATGCGAACTGCATTTGCAATGCGGCAATCTACTTTTTTGGACGCCGGCCTTCTGATTGCTGCAGAATACGAAAATCTGCTCGAACTTAGCGAACATTTTTGTGATTATTTTTTAGAGTTGGCAAAAGAACGTTAAAGTAAATAACTCTGAAATATTGTTGGTTATTCGAAAAATACAATACAAGCAAAAATCCACCTGATAAGAATTTGGTGAATTTGATGTAAATATTTCCATTAAATTTATACTTTCAATTATTTGCCTGTCCTTTGCTTTACCATAAGTATTTAAACAATATGCGGAAAACTGTCGAAATAGATCACAGCATATTCAGCACTAATGCCAAGTGACACACGAGGCGTATGCGGAATATACGAAGTACGAATGTTTACACACATTGCTCATACGCCACGTTTGACAACGAACATTCCTCTTTAGCCTGGTCTGACGTTAAAATTAAATGACATTGCTTTTGAGAAGCGCGCACAACTCAAACGTAAATCATGTTGATTGTTGTTATTATAGTTGTTGTTCTTGTTGTTGTTGGCATAGGTAAACAATGTCACATTAAACCCGCAGTTGTCCGTCATTACGTCCCGTTTGTCTCTCTGTCTACCTACCTCCTACCCACATGGGTTATATATTGAGCTACAAATTTGATATATGAAACAGTTGCTGTTGTTGTTGTTGTTCTGGTTTTTGCTACATCCACTCGACAGTTGCATACGCTGCACTGCAGAATAACAAACGAACTAAAACAAAAAAAAAAACGAAAGTGGGAGAAAAAAGGGGATAAGTAAAGAAAAAAAAGCAGAATGGCAAAGAGTTGCATACTTTTTTGTATGAAAGCAGAAAAAGCAGACTCTTTTATAGCCAGGAAAAATTAAATTAAAACTATCTGTGTATGGTGATTTATATTCCAAAGTTGTAGCCTCTAGCTCTTATAGAGTCTGATATTGGCTTGCTTATTGATACTAATCAAGAATATTTATTTTATAGGGTCTTCACAAGTTAATTAAGGGCAGTGTGTGAAATTAAACGATATTTTTTGTGGACTTTCGTGTTGGAGACTTAGGCAATTAGTTGCCTAATATTATGTTATCTAGTTCGTTAATCGAGCAAAGCGCTTTTCCAAATTGTGCGTAGTTTGGGTTTTTCCCAGTGTAGGGCAGCATGTTTTGATGTGTAAGTACGTGACAGTCAGCAAATTTCTCATGGGGGTTCTCTAACTTACCCATTTTCTTTCTCCCCTTTTTTTTGTTCCATTTCTTTTTTTTTGTAAGGGGGTAAGCTGCCCGATTTGGGTCAACTATCGACTGGCAGTTGTTGGTCCCTCTTTCAAACTGTCAGCGACACGAGCAACCAAAAGAAAGCAAAAAAATAGAGTAACGAGCGAAAAAATAATGTTTTTCAAAGTGTTGCAGCACTCACTTCAGAGAGTCAGAGAGCCAAAATGGACATTGCTCCGTGCTTGTTGTTTGGTTTCCTTTTTGTTTTTGTTTTTCCCATTCTCGGGAAGCCACTCGAGTGCTGCAAAATTTGATTTCAATTGCCATAAGATGCTGAAAATGCAATAGCACACAAAATTCGTGTGGCAGCCAGAATGAAAAGAAGTGTGTATAGAAAAGCTTATGTGGGCTTAAATAATTTAGTTGATTACGTATCTAACAGGCTCTCAGAGGAATAGGACTTGCTAGAAGCTAATGAAAGAAATGCTTTGCAAGAAATGATAAGGATATAGAGTTAATTGTGTGAAAATATTATTTTCCCTCGACTTTCTCAATATATTTTGCTGAACTTGTTTAAAAGATGATCAATATGATGCCTACGTGTACTCGATTAGAAAGATATATCTTTATGTAATCTTATTGGTTGATGGGGTCTGAGATACATCTCTCTGTCTCTTAATGATAATCAAACATTTTTTGGATTACTAAGCCAATAATCGAATTTATCAAAAATGAGTTTAATTTGCTGCAAACGAATAAACATCAAATATAGCATTAAAGTCATTATTGTATTATAATTAATGAATAAAATATATACTAGGCGCATTATCGCACCTGTGGCATTGACAACGAGGCCTCATTAGAAGCATCAATAGCAAAATTTGCATTTAAATTTGCAGTCGGCAATACATTTTTGCAAATTGCGAAAATGGTAATTTAGTACCACAGGCCAGGATAAAATCTGTTGACAATAATGAAGCTGCTAAACATTATGTGGCTTTGTTTATTGTCTCTGGCAGCAATTTTAGCCATGTTCATGTTTGTTACTGTTGTTGTTTTTTTGTTTGCATTTCAGGCCATTAGCAATATTCGTGTGTGTGTGTGTTTGCTTGTGTGTGTCTGTGTGTAATTGTCTGCAATTTCAGTTGTTGTGGTTTTCTCGGATTTCGTAATTCACATTGTGCATCCTACACATATGCGGTTTATTTGCTGGAAAACAGTCGGTTGGTCGCCCGTGTCAGATTTTGGTTTGCATGAAATGAAATGCTTTTGAAAACGAGCTTGCAACATTTTTCAAAAGCTCCTCTTTGTAAACAGCAACCACATTTTTAGTAATGTTTGCGGCTAGTTCTATTTGAGTTTTTGACTCTCTTATTTTCTTTTTAGGTTCATGTTTCAAGAAGACCAACTGGTTAATTATCTGTAGTTTCAATTGTGTCTATCATCGACATCGTCCAGGAGTCTTACCAAAATGGAACGGAACTTTTTACTATACATATATGTATAAATATTTGTGCAATTGTCCGCTTCGTGGAGATTTTTTTGTGACCTTCATCGTTTGCAATTTTCCATAGCCCCAAGTTGCTTATATTTTTGCGTCTTGTCTGCTTTAAAATACACGCTTGCAAATCAATTGCAATTGCAATTTAGAAAATTGGTTTTGGGGTGGGGGTTGGGGCATGCCCCTGTTGAAAATGTGCATTAGGTGTGAGAGACAGGAGAGACTCATCATTCTCATTCTCGCAACGAACGATTTACATTACATAAAATTAGTTTTGGCCTCAACTCTTCTGTAGGAAAATACACGAAATACAGCAAAAGACTGAGGAGAAAGAGTTAGTAAGAAGTTGGTGCATGTTGCACGTTACTCTTGCTCTTGATGTTGCACAAGGCTGCCATTTGATAAATGTCCTCTATGTCTTCATCTTGATTCTCTGGGGCATGATAAATTACTTGAATATTCGTTCGCAAAGCAAGTTGCACATACCAAATAGCATATCCTTCATGCACCAAGTTGCAGGCAGCTCGAATGAAGAGTGGCAACTACTTGTTATGCACTACACTCGACCAAACTGATAAACTGCAAAAGCATGAATTGCAAATTTTGGAATTCATCTCTATTTTCTGGCCAAGAATCAGTATGCTGTCAATTGTCTGCTCATCTCTTCTTCACAAATGGACAAATGTGCACTACTATTTACGAGTTATAACTCTATTTCTTAGTCAAAAAGTAATTTTTCTAACTTTCTTTAAAATCATATTTTCTACTTTGTTTTCCTATTTTCTTTTGAGTGGATTTTAAAAGCGGGAATCGAACTAAATTTAATGTTGGTTCCGATTCTGGTACTAAATGTTAATCAGATAATTTCGGTTGAAGGTTCGAGTTCTGGTTTGATTACCTATACGGAAATCAGGGAATGTCCAGATTATTCCTTAACGGTTCTGGTTTCTGTTTGATTTCCTGTCATTGAATCGAGACATTCTGAAGGTCCGCATTTTAATTGGGGAATTTCGATGACTCTTAAATATTATGGTTTTAATTACAGTTTTCTCAAATCCTAAATAAAGCACCACATTTAATTAACAATTTTTATTCGTTCGTTATATTTTATATATAATCTGATAAGCGCTGCTAATCGGCTTACCGGTTTCCAACGAATCTTAAGAGTTGCCTCTTAATTACCGCTGTTACTCATACGTAAATACATACATCGAAGCACATGCTTTATACAGCTTAAGCCAGTCTAAGCCCAAACGTGTCGCACGTGCTGCTCGAATATTTCTGCACATTAATTCCGCACTGAATTTTCCAGTTAAGGGACCATTAAATAGAACGCTAGCCAAATCACACACGCGCCAAAATGGAAATCCTTCTGGAAATAGTAAGAAACTCATTTATATAAACACCCAAATGGGGATTTTTATTTCGACAACTGATGTTTTTTACTCCATACCGCACCCACGTCGGAAAACACACCGCAGTTTTCACAATACAAATTAAAATGGCAAATGTTTTTCCTTTTATTGTTTTGTTCTTGTTGTTGTTGTTGTTGTGGCTTCATTTGCCTTTTGTTGTGAACTTTGCTTGTCTTGCGAGTGGTCAACTTTTATTGTATTCTTTGTATACTCTATTTTTTCTTGTTAGCTAGAGTTATTAATATATATGATTACGATTCAGAATCGGAACTGAAGTTATACTTTTTACGATTCAGTTTTTGATAGCCTGATAAAAGATATTCCTTTTGTTACTGCATTAAAGCTTGTTTTTAGAAATTTATTGACTCTTTTTCGGAATCGATTCATTGAAACACCATCAATTGTGTTTAATTTGAATCGAGATTTTCTGAAAGTTATAGATGCATTAAAACTTCCAACAAAATCCATTTCGTGTTGTCTGTTATTTGTATAGAATAATATAATTTTATATTTTAAAGGGTATTAAACATATCAGCATATCCAAAAGAATATCTCTGTTTTTTTCTTGACTTTTTTCATTATGTTTTTCTACGTTTTTGTTTTTCGCTGACTGCGCACTTTTGCCATGGGAGGTCGCCTTTTTAATTTGCGCTTAGAAGTATGCAGGGATTTTTTCGTTCTTGTCCTGGTAACAGCAGGCAAAATGTGGCAAAATATCCGGCTGTAAGATAAATCCTTCGCCTTCTTCTTGCAGCTGACTTGAAACTAGTTCGCATTTATCTGCTGGCTTAACTGCTGCTCGAGGAGGCTGCTCGAGTTTCAACTGTGCCACAGATGATGCACATAAATTTCTTTGGTCCAACAAGTCTCCACACAGACTGACTATATCGAGTGTAAAATATATATGTCCAGCTTAACTCGCTAACATTAATTGTCTGGCTGACAGCATATCGCATATCGCATAGCTCGTGGCCCTTTCTGGCCCAGACCTAGACATATGTCTAGGAGCCCGCATCTCAGAGCCGAGGCGCAATAAAAATGATTTAATTTTACGCACCACTGCGAAATTGTTCGTAAATTATTGCCCTCTTGAGAAAAAGATATATAAAGCAAGGCGCTCTTTTTTATACACACGCAAAAAACACACAGACACACACACAGACAGACACGCAGCGCAGCATGTGTTGCGTAAAATTTAACTATGAATTACCCTGTAAAAAGTGTTTAAGCTGATGTAATTCTTGCTTAGGAGAATATAAAATGGCAAAAAGTTGGATGTTTTTTTCTTTATTTCTTTTAGAGGAGCCATTTTTGTTTTTTTTCTCTTTTCCTGTTGATGATATGCAACCCAAACTTACTTTTAAGTCTGTCACAATAAAGAAAACAAGTAATTTTAATCGGGCTACTATATCATATATCATGTAACTTCCATATGCACATTGTTTTAGTATTTTGAAGGTTTCACTCTGATTGTTCTCAGATGTTTCCCCTATTATAATAAAGACAGACATATTTTAAATGCCTTTTAGTCTTGTATAACCACTCTATGCTCTCAGTACTGAGTATTGTGCTTCTGTCTAACACTCACACACACACTCATACACACACACATAAACTGCGCAATATTAAAAATATTGTCGCAGACTTGGCAATTTATTGACATCTTTGCTGGAGACGCTGCTGCGCATTAAAAAATATGTTGTGAATTATTTGCGCAGCAAACTAAGCTCCAGAATTTGTCAAAATGATTGAAATAATTTGCGCATTTTGATTACCAAAACCCAATCTATTTAAGCACGCTGCCATTTTGTGAATAGTTAAATTTTATGCAACTTCTGCCGAAGTTTTATTTTATATAAGGCAGCAACTGTTTGATGGCTCCTCCCGGTTTCTGCTTCATTTCCCGTCGTATTGCTTGAATGTTGACCGGTTTCACAGGTTGTCCGTTTTGCGAATGGCTGCCACAATAAGCCGCTTAGAAATGTTGATTGATACGAGCAAATGGCTTGTAATAATGTCTGCAGCCGTCCTTGTGGAGAAGCCAAGTAAAACAGTTAACTTGATTGAGCTGTTTGCAAAAAACAGACTGAGGAGATGTAAAAGCCGGCTTCAGAACAGATGTCGAATTTAAAATGTCCAGAATTGAAAGCAGAATTACAAGCTCTTAATGCACTCTTCGTGAGACTTTATAGACAAATTTTAACATGAATTTCGAGTCATGTTGCGTATGCAACTTTAAATGCAGTTTTATTAGAAGTCAAAGTTTTGGGAAGCAAAATATTGACTAGCTCCCAGGAGCGCTTTTTGAGGGATATAAATTTAGTTTGGCTGTCGAGTCAGAATCACATTTGCAAAAAATCTGTCAACTTTTGACAAAGTTATGGCAGAGTATTATAACATGAATTTGGAGCTAGAACATCAAAGTTATGGTCATGAAAAGAGTTAGAGTTGGATTTTCAACATTAATTGCAGTTTTAAATCTAGAAGTCAAACTATGATTAGGTTATGTTAAAACGGTTGTCAGGCCGAAGCCATGCTTGGCCCGCAGTGATGCCGTTTGGGATCTGGGGTAGATTTATCCTACACTCGTGTAATAATAAACCCAAAAAGTCAGAGATTTGATCAGCCAGATGCGTTTACAAACTTTGCCATCCTGGCCGGTCTCAAACTATGATTAGGAAGCCTTAATTTTTATAAAATTGATTAGATTTGTAAGTTTTGAAAGTTTTTTGGGAGTATAATTTTTACTTGAATTTGGACTCGAAATAAAAATCAACCAGGTCAAAAGTCTCGCTCGACAAGAGAGCCTTGTTAAGAAGGACGAAAGTTTCGTGGTCGCATGAAAAGCATAAGAAATGAATGAAAGCAATGAATAGATAAACATGGAATATGATGTTCTCAGTGACTCTTTGGCTGAACAATCGATATAAATGCAGTGATTCATAATTGACAGTTATTGTTCGTAAGTAATGCGTTCCACTTAAGCTCGACAATCGTTATCGATTGGTCAGAGCAAAACATGCTTGCACAAGCCATTTTACACACAAAAACAGACAGACACAGATGGGAACTCTTTGAATTTATGCATTATACTAACCGAAACTGTACTCAGTCTAGAAGCCCCCGTTAAATGTTATTAATACCTACCCCTATATATATAACCCATGCACCCCCGATTACCTCTCTCAAATCTGTCTGTTTCCCCTTAAATCGATAAATTTTATACAGTTCCGTTTGTCGGCTTTCCCCTCCCCCCCTTCCTGCTGCTCTCCGTTCGCCCCGCTTACGACTTGCGTTGGCGCTTAACCCATATAACAGAATTTGTAGTACAGTGCGCCCCCTCGCAGTGTACACTGTCATAGCCACCCCCTGTTTGCCTCGTGTTTTTTTTATTGTTTTTTGTCTTTTTATGTTTGACATTGCTTTCCTTTTCTCCGCTTTTTGGCTTCCTGTGCACCGTTATGACAATAATTCCGCATTTCTGTTTTACTCGCTGCGTGCTGCGTTTCCCTTTATTTTTTTTGCGTGCTTTATTTCCTTCTTGATTTTGCCTTTTTGTCTCCTTTTCAATTGGCGTTTGCTCGACAGCGGTACAAATATTTTTATATTGTCGTATTGTTGCCACAAATATTTTGGCCCAGATAACAAATTTTGGGGCAAAAAATCAAGAAAATTGAGTAGGGTTCTCCCGTCTTGATTAAAAGACTAATAAATTGTGAGTTCATTTGGGCAATTTAAGAGGGGGGGTCTGGGAAATTAAAAGGACGAACTTTGTAATTGAGGCAAACGCTGCTGACAGCCAGATAGTATCTGGCAAAGCCCACTCTAAACTCAAGGCTATCTCGTTAAATACGTTAAGGTTGTCATATAATATGCTTCGCTTTAAATTTGCTGTTTTCGGCTATCAAATTAAGTGCAGCATATTTTTCGGAGTGTCGCTTGAATTATTTTAGCGTTGCTTCAAAGTATGCAATTGAATTGGATTCTGGATTATTGCGCAGAATAAAGAATTGGTATATTATGAAAAAAGAGTCTATCTGCGTTATCTATCCGTCCGTCTGTCTGTCTGTCTGCCTGTCTATGAGCGCAGTGTTTTTCGACACCCTTCTTAAAACTTACAATTTATAATCGTTTATTCTCGCATTAGACAAAGTTCTCAAATTGGGCTGCTACAAATCGCTAACATCGATAAATGCAAATCGATAATTCATAACTTTAAAACTAGAGACACCAAACTTGGTTCGTTGATTGCTGCTGATTTCCTATAAAGATCGGTAAAATGTTAGAACTATAATTGCTATAATTTATAGGTAGATTTCAATAATTCCATCCGAAAGTGCTTCAACTTTCGAAAACTTACAAAAGTTATATTTTTAAAGATGGATTCTTAAAACTTAAAAAGCCGAAATCGATTTTTCAATTGTCGAGGCGCGCCAACTCACTGCTGTCTATAAAGTTTTACATTACTAAATATAAAACATGAATGTTCATTTTGTAAGTATAAATAACATAAAATAACAGCTAAACTTTGTCGGTCGTAAAACTAATTACATATTTTGATTGCGCCACAAAGGAATACAACTTTTCTGTTTATCTAACTGGATTCTCTAAACAACAATATCCACAAAGCAGGCCTTTTGCCACATGCTATCAACTGGTTTTACACTGGCTTAAAATTATTTCGACTGCATAATTTTCACTTGTTCCTTATCATGCAAAGTATTTTAATAGACAAAATTAAGAATATAACTTTTATATATTTCGAGAGTTTTACTTTGAGTTTAATAACTCTTAAATTGACCTTACGCCATGCAATTAAAAAACATATCCATTGCCAGACAGCTGCTTAAAAATGCAGAGATTAATCTGAAATTTATGATAGCCTTGCGTTATAGCCCTGTGGGTTATATATATATATATATATATATATATATATATTTATATATACATTTATCTCTTCTGCCTGTGTAAAATAATGAGAGAAATCCTTCATTATGGCAACTCCCGCGAGGCTCTTATCGATGACATTTTATGAACCTCGAGCAGAGTGCCCATGCTGCGTGTCATGTTGCAATAATTATGGGGCACATATGCTTGTCTGCTGACTTGTAACCGAAATGAGCAATTTGAGACCCACCTCCTGTGGCTGTTTACCACAATCCCACTTACACCCGCCACGCCCCCCGTTTCGCCTGCGCGAACTTTGTGCAGCGTGATAACAATCATTGAGCTGAATGGGAATGTGGATCCTGTGTGTGGCAAGCTGAGTTTCACTGTAAAACTTTTTCACGTTTTCTATGGCAGCTCAAAAAAAAAAAAAAGTTCAAGGACATTGCGTTGGTTTTCCACCAGTGGGGAGGGGGGGGGGGGTGGTTTTCCTTGTTTCACTTGTCTGTGCGCTCAATATTGCATTTTCGATTAAGGCAGCTATGTAAACTGCATTTGGGTGTGTACATTTAATAATGCGGCTTGTATTCAGTCGAAGGAGATGTGGGGCCTAAACTTTTCTTGTCGGCCCAAAAGCGATAAGGCCTGCAAAGTTTCTGCTTGCCTGTGCATACTCTACTGTTAGGGCATTAAATTTGTTAAGTTTGTGTTTACAAAAGCAACTTGGAAATACTAAGAAAAAATACATGAAAAAGAATGTTAAAAGGAGTATAAAAACTTAAGTTGAAACTAGATAGTGAGTAGATAGTTTTTACTTTAGAAATATAAAGAATTTGATTACAAGTTATAATTTCTTGACTTCATAAAATATGCTTTATGTTTGCTAAACCAACTTGGCAATTCCAAGCAGGAAAGCGAAAAATTATGTGGAAAAATGGTTTTTGAAGAAGTTAAAACTTAAAACAAAACAAAATAATATGAGAATAAATTATATAAAATAACAGCTGAACTTTCTCAGTGGTAACCCAAATTATATATTTTGATGGCGATTAAAACTTTTCTTAACCACAAACTACATAACTCTTCTAATATAATTAGCATTCATCCTCACACACGCACACTTGCTTCATTACGCCACTCTCTGCTCTAATTGCAATAAAATAATTATATGATAGCATATATATAGTTGGTATTATCTGGATATCAGTCGAGTCACGTCGAATTTCATAAAGAACAGCGCAAAGCAGTTGGAAAACTCGCCCCCTATTTAATTATATTTGACTGCAATTAGCTTTATGCTTTAGCTTGTCGGGAAACCACCCCACAGAAAAGCGGGTTGACAAAATGAAAGAATGGTTGACTAATTAGATAGATACCCAGTAATAATGAAAAGACATGTCAGAAAAGTTAAAATGCATATAATAATATTAGTATTTTATTATAAATAATATTACAGAATATATTAAACAAAAATATGGTCAATTAAGTGTTTGCAATATACCCCTTAAAAGAAGCCTAGCTAAGGGGTATGCAAATGATGTGACCTCTCCTTTAACTGCATACTCTGATGATGACATCAGAGCCACCCTCCTCTACCGCCGTCCTCGCTTTTAGTTACCCTGTTTTAAAGTGCGTTGAACTGGTGCCAAGTGAAAACGCCCCAATGAACTACATTCCAGGGTGGCGCCTGCCAAAAAAAACAAAGTCTCAGCACGTGCGCCGAGGGGAGAGCTTGAGAGGATGAGTAGATCAGACCAGTTGGCGTCAGGGTGAAAAATAACTACGCACTTTTTTTAACAACGGATAGAAGGGGGATAGGTTGGAGGTGGTGGGGTGAGCAGTGGGTCTTGGGTCTTAAGTCTTAGGTCAGGCGACAGCTGTCGCAATCTGTTGAGTCATTTTTACGGATTTTTATACTCTTCTCGCCAAGCAGATACACAGATAACAGAAATTTGCCGTTGATTACATTTTTGGTGTGTATTGTTTAAATGTTAATTAAAATATATATAAAGTACAAGTTTGCTTCAGATTTTATTCATATATTATGTTCTTAGAATGTTTTATTAATATTTAAATGAAATTGAATACATATTTAAATTTAAGTTTTTTTTTATTATAATTTGTGTAAATTTAATTTTTAATAATGTGTTTTATAAATATACATAAATATCTACTTTATTCAAATCTTCAAACTAGAAATGCAATTTATTTTTTAATAATTTCTTTGATTTAAAAAAAGAAAACTTTGAAATTAGTAAATTGAAGTGATTGAATTCAAATAATTAATTGTTTGGTAATTTGGCGCATAGACGAATTGTAATCACTGTAATAATATCCTTGATCAACATAACGATCCGGTTCTAAATAACCATGTCGGTCTGTCCGTCTTTAAGTTCGTCTGTCTGTTTTAAAGCTTGACGATCTTGATGGAACTTCGATGATATATCTGTCTTAGCTGATAATGAGACTTGCCGATAGGTCTGCAAGGGTCTCCAATCTTCGGTATGCCATTTTTTCTGTGGTTGCCTTAATAAGGTCACAAAAACTTCGACAATTTATTTATTTATTTTTCGTTTGCTGCCTTGCAGGATTCGGCAGCGTCGCGCATATCGCGCCTGGATGGCATCTCACGGATACCAGCGCCTGGCAGTTTCGGTTGGGGCGGTTCTTCTTCCACCTCCCACATACGCCCACCCGTTGCAACAAAAAGCAGCACACAAATCTTTCGCAAGCCCGCATTGCCCACCAGCAGCAACAATAATAAATCATCGCGTCCAATCAGCTCCTATCACCCAACGGCGGCGCCACTGCACGACTTGGACGCTAGCATCAAGAAGAGCGCTTCCGGCGAGCCGCTAAATAATGCTGGGGGGCATGTGAAGGCAAAGTGGACGAGCAGCGTCTTCAAAAAGTACTTTAATTCGAGCAAGTTGACAGCTCCAGCAGTAGCAGCAGTGGGTGGAGTAACTGCCTCCAAGTTGATGACCAGTTCTCTGCCACAAACACCGCTGCCAGCGCCCAAACAGTTGACCAGCAGTACACCCATGTCCCTGATGCGGTCGGAGACCTTTGTCTGCGACGAAGAGAAGCACAAGCATCAACAGCAGGAGCTGGAGGAGCAATCGTCTCCACATCTTGGGCAACTGGAGCATACGCGGCTCTCCTGCATTGGTCTTGGACGCACCGTGGATATGGATGCAACTAACGTTGGTTTAAATCGCACGCGCCCTATTCTTGACTCACCGGATAAGCAGCAGCAGCAGCTGGAGCAGGAGCAGCTGATGAGTCCTCAAGGATTAGCGGCGGATGCCACACAAATCGTGACCGATGTCAGCGGCATTCGCAAGGATCGCACTCATCTTGTCATCTCTGCCAGCTGCTGCAAGTCAACGCAGCAGCCAATGGATGCCACCCAAATCTTGTGTGACTCTCGAGCGGATCGCACGCGACCCATAATTCCCTCGCCCAGCGCTGACCAAGCGGCGGGTCCCATGGATGCCACTTATATCTCAGCGAAAGACAAAACCAACATCAATTTAAATGAGACCCTAACGCCCGAAATTAATAAGCCGATGAGTCTGCAGCAGACCTTGGATCTGACCAAGAGCATGGATCAGTTGCCGCTGCTGGAGCATATGTCGATGCCCTCAGGCCTGGAATTGCCACCCGAATCCGATGAATTGGATGTGACACTAACGGCGCTGGCGCCGGACAAGAGTCACATGAAGCTGCCGCTGAACTCAACACTAAATACGGAAAGATTGCTGGACTTGAGTGGCATCCAGTCGCCGGCACAGCATATACAACTGTTGAATCTGACGCGGGAGTTGCTGGAACAGTCGCCGCAACAACAACAACAGCGATTGTCTGGAACGAGACGATCGATGGCTGCCCAACATTCGTTGTTGAATCTGACGCCGCAGTCGGCAACGACAACGCCGCATGGAGCACGTTGTTACCACCAGCAGACTCCCGTTCCTGTGCATTTGCTCTCACCGCTGCTCAAGTCGGCGCGCAGTGATCTCGTCCTGCCCACAAGGACACCCGATGGCGACACGCAGCTCCACATGGATGCCACACTCATGCGGCAACAGCAACAACGCTATAGTTTTGGTCTGGATTTGCCGGATAGTTCGTTGGATTTGTCCATTGAGCTGGTGAACAATTCGTGTTCGAGTTCGCAGCAACAATTGTTGCAGTTGCAACAGCAACAGTTGCTGAAGAAGCAGCACAGCTTCGATTTGGATGAGAGTTTGGGCATTTTGACGCCCGATCAAATGAAGGAGTTCCTCGACTCGTCCTCACAGCAGCAGCCCAATTCCAATCCCAATCTCAACCATCAGCTGGAGTTGCTCGCTGCTGCCCAGCAACAACAACAACAACAGCAGCAGCAGCAGCAGCAACATGTGCAACAACAACAGCAGCAGCAGCAGCAGCAACAACACTTGCAACAACAACAACACTTGCAGCTGCAACAACAGCTGCGTCTGGAGCAGACCCCATCGCCGGAGGAGCTGCCACTGGATCCCATAGAGCCGCAGCTATTGATTGATTTGGCTGCACCAGCTGCAGTTGCTGCTGCTGCAGCTGCTGCAGTTGCTCCCATTGCAGCAAGTGCAATTGCAACAAGCGTCGCCAATCCGCAAACGAATCCTAAGCTGAGCAACAGTTTCATTACCAGCGTGACCAGTGTGACCAGCCTGGACACTGGCTACCAAGGCGATGGCGAAATGTCGCGTCCCGCCTCACGTGGCGCCGCCTGCGATCATTCGCCCAGCAATGGTCCACATTTGGGTCGCGTCAGTCGACAGCCAAGTTTTCCACCACTGCCGGCCGCAGCAGCTGGAGGCGCAGCACCCATGCGTCGACAGGATCCGATGACCGATTCCGATTTCTTTACCGAATCCGATGCGGATGATGTGCTGCAGCGAGGCGATCGACGTGCCCAGGTCATCGATGGCCAGCTGTACGGGCCGACAATGCAGCCGAGTGCCTCGGTGCCGCAGCTGGAGGATTCGTGCATGGAGTCCTCGGGCATATTCACCGACGTCGAGAATCGCTGTGACGAAGAGTTGCGTCTGCCCGAACTGGAACTGGATGCGGAAATGGATGCGGAAATCGAGGGAGAAATGGAAGTAGAAATGGATTTGTCGCCCGACGATTCCACACAAACGATGCGCAAGCATCAAGGTCAAGCGCAAAGAGAGCAACAGCACTCTCAGTCTCAGTCGCAGTCGCAGTCGCAGTCTCTCTCTCACTCACACTCGCAGCTACAACGACCGCTCTCTTCATCGTCGGCCGCAACGACGCTCTCGAATCGCACTTCGTATTGCAGCGTCGATGGCGGCAGCGCCAAAAGCTTTTGCGACGAAGCTTTTAACGAAACGACGACGAGCAGCGGCTCTTCGCAGCAGCAGCAGCAACAGCAACAGCAGCGATCGTCGACGCTTTCAGTGACGGCTTCAGTAGTACAGCGTGCAGCGTCGCCGCGTTCACACGCATTCGCATCCGCATCCGCATCGTTAACGTCGCTTGCCACCAGCACCGTTGAGAATCTACAAACGCTTTCGTCAAACTCCTCGACGACGTCGTCGCTCTCGTTGCCCAAAACAAAAACGACGCCAACAAGTGTTAAACAAAGCCCGACAAATAAAACAAAACAAAAAGCGTCGCCAATCGCTCGCAAAGCGCATACACCCAATAAATGGGATGCCGTTATGCATAAAATCGCTAGCAATAAATCAACAATCAAAACAAATTACAATGATGTGAAATCTAAAGTGTCCACAACGCGCAGCATGGCAGCAGGATCGGGTGCGGCGGCGGCTGTTACCCCGCCATCACCATCCAGCAGCGGCGGCAGTTCGCGCATTAGTCCCACTGTCCGACGTTCGCCGGCTGCTGCTGCTACTGCAGCTAGTGTTGTAAAGCGCAGCGTCAGCAGCAGCGCGAGGCCGACGTCAACGCGGCAGCCACAGGATAAAGGCTCGGTTGGCGTCGGCGTCGGCGTCAGCGTCTTTGCGCGTCTCTCCAAGTCCCCAACTTCGCCAACTGCAACAACACCAACAACAACAACTGCAAAAGCAGCAGCGAAACGTTTGCAGCCAGTGTTGATTAAACGGTAAGTGAAACAGTTAATTATTATTTTTATATTTAATTGGGGAAATTCTCGCTCCTCTGGGATATTCTCATTCCATTCCACGACCACGAGCATCTTTTTTGAGCCCCATTTGTGTTGTTGTCACTAAGAATCTTATCTACTTATCAGCTTTTGCCGAATACGTCTTATCAATTGTTGCGTCCATTGATTGGTTTCTTGTGTTCCACATTCCTCATTTATATGGCTATCAATATTCGGTCTTAATGGCCATCGTTCACCTGCCGTCGATAAAGTCTCGGCATAGGTGCGACTAGATTGTACATTAAAATAATTGAGTTCAGGGTCAGTAACGAGTATAAATTAAAGTGCCTGAATTGTTGTGTTACAATGTGCAACTATTAGCTGAAGGCTGTAAGCCTGAAAGATTATTTAAATATAATTTACTTTATTAAATTGCTTTTAATTTAATTATTATTCGCTCTTGGTTGGAATTGTATATTATTGATAAGCATTTGAATGGGGGGGAAGAACGATTAAAAAATATATATTAATGATATCTTTTTTTTTAAATGATGCAACGCTTTTAACTCGTATTAAATTCGACATATTTCTACTCTATAAATCGATTTGCGTTCGCAATAAAAATTAACAATTGCAAGTATTCAATTATTACATATTATATATACATATATAAATAAGGCCCGACATATTATTAATCAGCATCCTGGTTAGTTTTACCTTAGTTAAATAGGCAAAAACTCTCCTGATAGCAATAGTAGTTTTAATTATTTACCCAGTTGGTCTGACGTCATGCAATTTGTTTTGAGATGTGTGTGCAACTTTCATGCAAACATCTATCTGAATGTCAAACATCAACAAATTAGTAGTCACTCAGGCCCTGACAAATAGACTTCAATATGAGGAAGCGAAACAACAGGTCCAACACATTTGGTCTCTCTCCACACAGAATCTAGTTAAGCAAAAGTTGTGTGACCCTAAAGTCAAATTCAACTATTTACGAGAGAAGCGAGCAGAGTGAGAAGTGAGCAGAGTCAAGCCAAGCCAAGTGAAGCAAAAAGCGATGTCAACTTTTAGTACAATTTATTGGACCCGTGTCGTGTGTATTAAACATCATTTGTCTGGGTTTCAGCCCAACCCCTCGACCACGCCTGGCGCCTAGCACTTAAGCATAAATTAGGCTGGGTTCCGGGGGGTTGATGGGGTTTCTGGGAAGGGAGCGGGATTATTTTGCGTATGTGTGCGTTGTGCTTAATTTCACAGAAATTTTGTTTTGTGTCATTCAAAAAAAAATACTTAGTTTTAGCCCCGCAAACATTTGTTTTGTCATGTGAAGCGAGTGTTTCTCGTTCCGGCCGAAAGGGGGCGTTTATGTGCATTATACTAATTAATAAAAAAAACAGACAACAAATTAAGGGAAGTAGCAATAAGAGAGAGAATGAGATAGATAGAGATAGAGAGTGTTGAATTGGAATCGCAAAAAATAATTCCACTGAACTTTGACTTTATTGTTGTTCGTGTTTTTTTTGTTTTTGGTTTAGTTGTGCCAAAGAAAAACAGCTGAAAAAAAGCAGAGCAAATGCTCAATTAATTTAATTGCGAAAAGACCTTCGCTTACTTTTGATTTTAATATTTTATTATTATTGTATGTTAAATTTATTTTAACTACAGAATTGCAACATCAAAAATAGTTTGAAAAAATTTGTAAACACAATAACAGATGGATTCAATGAGCAACCGCAATAGCAACAACTATAAAAAAACACAACAACAACAACCGCAAATTAGCAGCAAAATCTTTGACGAGCTTATGGCACAAATCTTGTTATCTCCCTCTACACCGCTGGCTCCCTCTGTTTCGCTCTCTTTGTTTGTCTGAGCGATAACGAGTTATGCACTTTTTATTTATTTAAACGCCATCAAAATTCATTAGATGAAATCGTTTTTATTTATTTTTTGTAACTCATTTAATGCCTTGCATTTTGCTGTTAAAATATTGCTTAATCTTATTGTGTTTTTATACACTGAATACAAAATTTGTAAAACGTGTATAATTGTGAAAAAGCAAAGCAATTGCAACCCTATGATGTATATATATACTTGATCAAGAGTAGAGTTGCGCTAGCAATGTCTCTGTCTGTAGAAAAATGTCAAAAAGAGCTAGAGAATATAGTTTCTCGAATAGAAAACACCGATCAAGTTTAGTTCATTTAATAGATAACTTTATATTTTATGCAAATATCGATACAAATCGATTTTTTGATAGCAATTAACTTCACAATTTTGGAAATATTTCTTTCTTATCAAGAATGTATGAAAATTGAAAATATGGTTTACCAAATATTTTATAATATTAACTTATATTTACAAAATTACACATTAACATAAACATTACATCAACCAATTTTGATAGATAAAGCAGAGAGCATTTTTGCTAGCTTGTAGTCATTTTTCTTTTGCTAATAGTTAATAAATGAATTAAATAGAGAATAGCAAAAGACAAAAACTAAATAAATATGTTTTTCCATTTAACTAATTGGCCATCAATAAGAAGTTTGACAAGAGCGCTATTTGATGATGATTAACACAAATGAAAACTATCTAAATTATCTAGCTTTAATGGACAATAATCCATCAACGTTTTGAGCTGTGCATCCAATTTGACATGCAATTATTCAATGCTAAATATTGATTTGTTGTTTTTGTTGTTTTTGTTTTGCGCAACAATTGAAAAACCACAAGAATACAACAAACACAAAGCAAAGCAGCCGCCCAATTACAAAAACAGTTACAAAATTACACACATACGCGAGTGTGTGTGTGTGTGAGTGTATTTTGTCATATTTAGCGAGAAGATTTCTCAGACAAGGAAAAAATAAATAAATAAAGTTAACTACTGTGGATTGTGAATGGGTTGGGTGTGAATGTATCTTGAAGTGTGCTGTGCTATTTTTTTTGTTGCCTTCGCCTTTTGTGGAGTGTGTGAAAAACGCCCAAGCTCTGTATCTATGTATCTGTGTATCTACGTATCTGCAACTGTGTATTTGTGTATCTGCGTATTTGCCGATTTAGCGTCAAGTCATGCAAAAGTTTCAGTCTTATTTATTTTGCGCACTTATGCGAAACATGTTGAAGATATTATCAGCTGAAATGAAGCCTTCAAATTTGTTATTACTATTTGATTTATTCGCTTGGAATTTCACATATCACTGAATATTGTATTTATTTTGTTGTTTGAATTCTTATGAGTGGTGAATTTATGGTTGCTTTTTTATTCTTTGCTCCACATGTGGAGGATTCTAATTGCCAAGAGAACAGTTAGCTTTAATCAACACGATCTTATGAGATCATTTACAAGTATATACTGTGTAGTATAAATATTAGTTATGCTAATCCCATGCTTTGAAAACAACACAACACGCCGATGACACACAATTGTGTATTTCACATTTTGTTTACGACTCAAAAATAAAATGAGCTAATATTGGAAGCGTTGACCTTCAACTTGGATGAGATAACCAAAGCCACAAAAGTCTAGCCAATAATGCATGCACTTTGACTGCAATTTGATAACTGGACTGGACAGTTAAGACATGAAATATATTTTATTGTTTTTTTCAAGTATTTCATTAAGTGTTCATAAATCAAGAGGCAACAATAGATCTTTGTACAAATTTGAGGTACACTTTGCAGAGAGTGTTTGCATTTTGTTGTGCAGTTTGTAACGCACTGAAGGAGGCGTCTTCGAGTCCACAAAAAATATATACTATAGATCTGTATCATTAGCCGAGGAAAAAACACTTTTTAATTTACGAAAATATGGCTTTTATTATGCTGCTTACATTTATGCAGATAAAGTCAAGATTTAACCACGTTATCATATAGCTTTAATTGGAACAACCCATTAATTAATATTCGCCTTATTATTAGTCGTTTTTTTTTCTTTTTACATATAAAATTAAGTTTTTCTCGCCTTCCCAAATCAAACATCTCTCAATAAGTTGACCTTCAACTTTGTTCCATAGACAATAAAGTTTGAATCTCTGCATTAGCATTATTATAATCATAATCATCATCATCATTTTCGAAATGTTTGATAAAAATTTTAGCATATCATAAATACAAATCAAAATATTCTCTTTCAATTCAATTTAAAGATTTTGCCAACGACATTGACCAAAAGTTTTCTAGTTTTTCACATGAGTGCGCCTCTCCAACTGTCAGCCAAGCATTGTCAAACAGATTTTTAATCAATTTATGCGCGGCTCGACATATTTCCAATATCAGTGGTCAGACCACATAAAGCCAGAGCAAATGCCATTAGAGACAGTCCTAAGACCAGAGAGCTTAACTCAAATTGGAAGGAAGGCATAAAATGTTGACAACAAAAGACCAAAGTAAAAAGCAAACAGAAACTGCCCAAAAACTACACAACGAGCACTAATTGCTTGTTTTTGGGGCTGGGCAGGGCTGGGCAGGGCAGGGCACGGGAAGTGAGACGACAACGTGTTAGTTTCTAGATAAAAACAGAGACAGCACTCAAAATATGGTTGGGCATGAAAAATAGCCATAAATTTGAACAAGGTCAACTTGGGAAATAGATAGATTAGAATAGAACAGAGAGCGACGATTAAGCAACACAAAGAATCACAACTGAGAAACTAAAAATAAATATTACAAATATTGTGTTTTATGTTGAAATTGTATTTATCGACAGCCGAGTCGTATTGTGAAAATCCAAGCTGACTTGAAAGTTGAGCATTTGTTGCTGGGCTTACAATAAGCAGCAGCAGAAATCCAATGTTACAAAATGTATGCCTTGTGAGCGGATTCATTAACACGAGTCTGTGAGAATTTCATGAATTTTTTTGTTTTATTTATTTTTTGTTGTTTTGTTTTTCTTCTTACTGAGTAATGCAAACAAGCCGCTTATGCGATTGTCTTATATATATTTATATATATATGTAGATAAAAGAGAATGTAACTATACACATGGGGAAATTTACAGTTGAAGATAAATAGACAAGTTTTTGAGAGAAACATAATGATAATCCTCAATAAAAAGTTAAGCTAACTTTAATGCAGAAGGTCCGTAAGACTGAAGACTAGCAAGAAATGCACATAATTAAAATATTATCAAAAAATAATATAAGCTTAATCTAATCTAACTATGCTGGTTTGAGTAACTCTTTGTGTTGAGTCCGAGATTTCCGGTCAGGGAATATTCAGAATTCTTGAAAAGATTCTCATAATTAGAGTATAATCAAAAAACAAGATTAAAGATAAAGTATTTTAGTGCTGGGAAATTAAAATAAGAAAGCAATGAATGATAATAAAGAATCAGAAAGCATCAAAATATTTAATGAAACGTTTATCAGAAGTCTGCTATTTCATTTCTTGCAATAGTTATTGTACACAAAAGTGAAGCTGTAATTATAAACTATAAAGTAATTAACAAGTAATGAACTAAACAGTAAACACAAAAAAAAAACAACTTTATAAAGTTTTTGCACAGTTCTTGGTTCCTTTAGGTCTACCCAACCAGAGTTAATAAATAAATATTTACAGCTTGTATCTTTTTGTGTATCTTTATGAAGTTTTTATGACTTTGACCTTTATGTGATGCTGTCGATTTAATGCTAATGATAATGACTGGCCAACACGAGTCATTAAATGTCATTGATGGGTTTATCAATAGTAAAAGTTATCCATCATATATTCAATTGGTAAAAACTTAAAGCTGACAAGTCGCATTGAATGTTAATTAACTTATCTAGCATCACGCCACAGCTTGTCATCGTGAGATGTGCATGCCACAGATATGTGTCTGTTTCCCTCTCTCTCTCGCACACTCTCTCTCAAAACTGTAAATCCATTGTGAAGCACACTTCTCCGACCCGGACCGAGAGTAATGGGACCTCCGACTTGAAGCCATGGTGGCAAATATTCGTAGCACTGTTTTGACAAGTGTCACGAGAGCTGTCAACATACGTTCCGCACTCAGCACTCAACACTTCAGCACTCAGCACATAAAATACATGCAAAACATTTTTTACCACGACACAAATAACAAAAAGTTGAAGAGTTTCAATAATGATCAACGCAAAGATGCTCTGTGGAATGATTTTGGGTGCTGGGGAATTTACAGTTGATAAATATATGTAGCAAGCAAAAGGCAATCGAAATATGTGAGCAATGATTTAAAGATGCCTCGGAACAAAAAATTATAGAATAAATAATGAGGGTAGGCTAGGTTGGAGTAGAATAGGAAAGGATATAGGATAGGATAAATTGGTTTGGGTTAATATAGGTTATGTTTGATTAGGTTAGGACTGAAAATGGTAGAATAGGGTGGGTTAGATAAGAATAGGTTTGCATAGGTTTCGTTTGGATTGCGTTGAATAGAATAGAATGGGATAGGTTGGGAAAGGATTGTGCTGCTGCATAGGAAATGGAAATAGGTTAAGATAGGTTGAGTTAGTTAAAGATAGATAGTTAAGGATAGAAAAAAGATAGTTGTCAAGGAATCTAATATTAATGTTAAACAAAAGAACAAATTAATCTAGCTGTTGCTGTTATCTGGCATTCCAATTGCAAATTCTTTCGAGTCTATCTAATCGGTAGTCCAAAAAAAAATAGCAAACTTGATTGGGCTTATCAGTCTTGAACATTATTTATTTTCAAGTTGCTGATATGGAATTGTGAATATTTAAAGGTAAATGTATGTATATATATATGTAGCAAAAAATTCACTGGATAAGTTCAAAATCTGATTAAAACTTGATAATATGAGCCTTAAAAAGTGTTCAAGTTGTCAAAGTACTTCAAATAATTCGTTAAAGCTCTCTTTAAAGTCTACAATTGTTTCTTATATTTTTATAATGAAAAAAAAATTTTACTTTCAAGTTTTTAATTTTTTTTAATGAATGTTATGTCTGGCATACCACGCCAATGCCTGGTATAATTTTAATGCACCTGAACTCTTTAACGCCCACAAAAATGCATGCTTTATAATTAAAAATACAAAGAGTTTTTTTTTTTAATTTGCTATACATTTTTGCTGCTGTTTGTCTGTTGTTTATAAGCACAAACCTAAATTCATATTATGCAACATTTTCAGTGGGTTTTTTTTTGTTTACCACCACCCAGCTGGGCAAATGCGTGAAAAATTTAAAAACCGTAACAAGCCAGACGCACAATGTGGTTTTTTTGTTGTATTTTTTTCGTATTTAATTTTTTGCAGTCCAACGACATTAAAGCGACTTCCTCCTCCCCTCTTGCCACCTATCCCTTTTCAACCGGAGGCGGCGTTTTTAATAGCGTTGAACTGAACAAAAAAAGGCACAAAAAAAACTACAAATGGCAAACGTGTTTTTTTTTTAACCAAAAGGTTGAAATGTAGCTACCAATTTTATCCACGCGAATTCCCCTCACCTAACCCTCCCCTTCTGCTCCCCCTGCCCTCATACCCCCTACGTCAGCGCTTCGAATTTGTTTTTAGGTTTATTTTAGATTTGTTTTCTTTTTCGTCGCTTTGCACCTTTTGTTTACATTTTTAATGAACAATTTTGTGCACAACACCGTTTTGCGGCAGGCGAAAATTATAAATTTGGTTAATCGTTTTGTTTTAAAAATGTTTATAAATATTAAATTGGCTGCCAGCTGCGGGTGAATTTTTGATATTAGCCAAGAATTTATGGACTGAATATGGAATACATTATGGCGAATTATCTCTTTTATTAAGATATTTGTTCATGGCCAGCAAAAGTTCATCTATATCTCAAACCAAGTGGAGTGAATTTGGTCAGGCGATAAAATTACAACAATAATAAAGTTGAAAAATCGATTTTAAAATTTGGTGTTTGTTTCTTTGATGATATTTAATTGAGTACTTTGAATGCTCTATTTAAAAAAAAAAAGAAGCTTTCAGCGGAAGTTTTTTCAAACAAAAAAATAAATAAAGAGGAAAATTACATACATCAAGCTGTTGGAACGGAAATGCTCACAAAAATAGCATTCAAATAGAGCATGAATTGGTTTTTTTTCAGAAACTTGTCGAAAGAAAGCTTAAAAATAATATACAAAAAGCAAAAAAGATGTAAATAAATTTGTGTAGCGTAATTACCTAATTACTGAAATTTCACCTGATTTGAATAAAACATGCCCAGCCAAATATCCAAAAGTCGCAAATTGTGAATATATTCATAGAAATATGAATGCAAATTGAATGTTTAGCTATTGTAAACAACAAGCGGGTCAAATAGAAGAGCAATTTTAATACCCTTTAAGCAGAAACTATGCAGAAAAGGGTATCATAATTTGAGATATGAATACTAGGCATAAAAAGCAGGGTATTAAACGGAAACGGAATGAAACCTGGATAAAAATGTGGAACTAATTCATAGCCTTTACCGGAAGATTTACACTTGACGTACTTTAACTGGAATTTTTAAATGATATATTTTTTCATCAACTGGAACTATGTTTATGTCACAAAACTTACTTAAGAGAATATTGGCAGGGTATCTGCCAGAGGGGAGCAAACCTTGTTATGCATTTGTTTGCCCAGCAAATGAAGCAAAAGTTAAACGACGATTGTTGGCAATTGAAAGTGTCGAAAAAAGTTTATTCCTTATACCACAAAACTGAAACTTTTTGCCACTTTTTCCCTATGACTTAAGCTAACACCCCAGCAGCTTCCCTTCCGCTTAAACGTCTAAATCGCTATGGATATAATGCAATTTGTGGCTCTATTTGCGCTGGTAATTTGTAAGTGAAAAATCAACAAAAGAGTTTAACGAAAACTTGTTGTGCGGATAACAGACCGAATTTCAGTTGATTCAAGCTTGAAACACACACACACACTTAAGCTAAATGTAAATTTATACTTGTTATATGTGCATAACATATATATATATATATACTTGAGATTATGTTTGTATTTCTGGCTGACCCTGAACTTGTGGTCGGTTTCCCAGTTGAGCCAGTTGAGCCCCTAAAATTGAGAGTCGATTCTCGAAGTCGTTTTCTTTTTTCTTCTTTTTTTTATTGGCTATCGTGTGAATATTTATACGCTAATCAATGAGCGCCACTTTATTTATGGGCCTCGCTTGTGTGTATGTGTATTTTTCGGCTCAATAAAAATAAATTCACATCAAGCGCTTGCCGGATTACGTATTTGTTTTTTTTTAATGCACATTCTGTCTGAGGGTATTCAAAAGTTGTGCCGATGTTTGTTACACATTCATTGAGACGTCTGCGATATCATTAAGTATATATATTCATGATCAGCAGAGTCAATGTCCGTCTGTCTGCCCTTGTATCTGTTTCTATGCAACTAGATCCCGTACAGATCGGATCTCTAGCTATATGATAGCTGTTGTTGTGTTTTATTATGATTCTTACATATAGTGAACAAATCATCAGCATCGGTCTACTATTTCTTATAGTTGACACAGGAACAAACATTTGCTCATTGTCAAATTTTAATGTTGGCAGTTTGACTGCCGATCTGCAAGGGTATTCAATTTTCGGCTTGCTGAACACTGTAATTTTCTCTGGTTTTTTGTTTGCTTTATTTAGAGGACGGCTCCGTATGTGTATTTATGAGCCACAATTTAAGTCGAGTCGCAAACGCAGTTAATGGCCCATAGCACGTGGCTCATAACTGAAATTGTTGCACGACAAAATGTCTGCAAAGCCATAAAGTAATATTTATGTTGAATGTTCTGCAGAAGCTTCGATTTAAAGGTTAGAAAAAATATTGATAAATTATAGATACAAATATATAGTTTATGGTTTGTATTGATTTTTTTTCTATTTTATTATTGATAATAATGCAGCAAAACATGAAATATATTCTATAAGATTGATAACTCTAAACTAAAGTACTACTATTGACAATTTATTGATAAAAATAGGAGCGTCCGAAAATATAATTTCTATCAGATTTACAATCAATATTTTGCTTAGTTGCTTATTTTCTGCACAAATAAAAAACTTTACATTTTTAATTTTAGACCAAAAAGAAGTTGTCACCATTAATCTTGGGCAATCATGTGTAGTATTATATATATAGCTAATTGAATTTTAATCTGTTAAATATGTCGTAGAACAACCTTTCAACCAATCGAGTGTGATAAATGACTTATTGGCCGTATCTGAATTCAGCGACCTAAAAATGGCAAAAACAAAAAATATATCTGTAAAATATGGTTTAGGCTTGACGCATTCTAATGAAAAACAATAAATTTGAAATTTCACATTTGCATTTAACGCTGTAACGAGTTTCATTGAAAAAACGCAAGGGGCACGATTCAGAATATATTTTCTTGACATTCATTTGTCTGTTTTTGTAAGCTTTACATTTCCAATTTAAATATATGCCTTTGAGGTTTTTGATAACGTTTTTAATGGTTCTGCCTGTTTGTGAGTAACTTTTTCGCAACGAGGCATTAATTTGTCGGCTTTTTGTGTGAGAAAATAACAATTTAAATGTGAGGCCCTAATTAGGCATGACAACAATTTGCATCCGCCCAAATTAAGTCAAGTCAATGCTCATTTAATTTATTATTTGAAAAACCTAATTATGGTGATCAAGTAAGCATTACAGTGAATGCAAAAAATATAATACAAACAAACAGCTCTATTTATAATTCAGAGCTTCAACAATGAGTTCTGTCTTTGTTGGCTGTTCTGTCTTTTTTGACTTTAATGCTTTGGTCTCATCTTTGTTATTCTCTAAAGTTCGACGAAAATCAACAATCAATCAATTTAAATGGAATTGTCAAATGTAATTCCTGTTGCAATTTGCCATTGCTGTTTTTTGCTGTTCTTCATTAGCAATTCAAAAATCCACAAACACAGAAAAGAAATGAAATCCAGTGGCTTAAAAACTTAAGTCCTGTGTGCTGCCTTCAATTTCCGTGTAGCCTTGCAGTTGGCCATAATTTTATGCCATCAATTTCAACATTTGCATGTTAAATTTATGCAGTTTCCTATATTTCTTTTTGGCCACAGTAATTACGAGTGCAGGGCATACCACTTGTGAATCCGCTAATAAGAAACGTACAATTTGAAATTATAATCAAGTTAGTTGCCAGCCGCAAACTTGACGGTTTGTTCTTAAGACTTAAAGGCTTAAATAAAGGCTTAAATGGAAAACAGAATTTTCGCGCTTATTCCTGGATTATATTGTTGAGCTGCGAAAGTAATTATTAACTTGTAAGATGAGGCACAAAACTTGAAGTTAATTAGCAGTAAATTAAAGCTGAAAATACTTAGATTTTAGTTGCTAAAATTTTACACTGATTCTGGTCTTGTTAATGATAAAAATAAAACTTTTATGTACAAGATTGGCCATTAATAGTTAGTTAGTTTTTAACCAACAAATTTGTAAAAATATAAGCTCAACAATTATCGAGTATCTGGCTTTAGTTTCAGTGTAGTCTATTTTTGGGCCTAATTTTAATTATGCTTAAATTCTTATTCGTCTCCTCTGTGGTAGATTTATGTGAAATAAAAGCAAAGACAACGTTTGCCGCTCTGCACACATTAATATGTAATTAGCACCAGCTGACCCCAATTTTTATATGTTAACCTTCAGTTTGGTTTATTTATTTTTTCTTTTTTTTGTGTGCGGCCCAAGATGAGATTAAAGTATTCATTACTTATGGGCATGTAAGGAGTCCCACAGGTCCAATGCAATTTGATGGTATTTTAAGTGCCGCACCAAAAAAAGAACAGCGGAAAACAGCTGAAAGCAGCCGAAAAAGCTGCTGTAATGTGGCCATTATTTCTATGTCAGCTCATAAACATTATCAACTGATACTACATATAGATATATATATATATATACAAAACTGACACGGTGAGCAGAAAAAGCCACGAGGCGACACTTGCACCGCAAAAGTCAAAAAGCCGAAGGGAAAAGTCAACACATGCCAGCAATTTATGTGAGCGTGAAAACAAATTGCCCAATATTGGAAAAATTATTGCATATGTATGCAGAGTGTTAACCAGGGTAGAAGAAGGGCAAACAATATTCAAAGTTGGATTTGTAGAGACAGCAAGTTGGATGCGCAACTCAGCTGAGTACGCTGTGTGCAACCTGATGACAAATCATGAATTTGTCACAGACACACCTGAGTAGTTGGGTGCTTGGTTGGTATTTAGGGGGTGGTGAAGTGTGGAGGAGTAGGAGGAAGATGGCGTCACAATGACCGCTCGCATGCCACATGCGTCACGTGTGAGGCATTTACGCAATCAACGCACACAGCTTCTGTGTCTCTTTGCCTCTGCCTCTCTGCCTGCTTACCTCAGTTGCTGCCCCTGACAGTGCAGCTTCTTTTGTCTGCTGCCGCTGCGTTGCCTTGTTTATTGTTAATGCCCTGTAAAACAGCTTGGCATGGGTATGCTGTTTGTAATTAGATGTGTAACAATATAGTTGCGAATAAGAAATTTGAGTATTAATAGATTTAATGTAGAATAATTTAAGTTTGTAATAATTTATTATTTATTTTATTTATTCTCTTTCGATTTTGATTAATTTATATATGTATACACAATTACCCTAAGTTCAAGTAATATTTTAATAGACTTAAGTCTATCTTTCGAACTTATAGCAATTAAAAGGGGTTCTTCCAAGCAGAGGGTATTTGGTAGCCATGCATGTTGTATAGATTATTTTAGAATAATTAGACACTGTAGCAATTATTAAAGTTCCTACAAAGTAGAGGGTATCTGGTAGTCATGCACGTGTACTCCGTATAAATTGAATATTTTGTATAGATACTTTTAAAATAGTTTAACACTTTAGCAATTAAAAGCATTTCTATCAAGTAATGGGTATCCGCTAGTCATGCATCCATACTTTGCTGTTCTGCTTTGCTTAGGCACCTACACACACACACACACACACACACACACACACATACACACAGAGATAAAGTTTATATCTCGCATGCGTTTTTGCACGTTTCACAATCGAATCTCGCATTGGGCGGGGCACATTGTGGGGCACTAAGAGTGTCAACAGTATCTGCCCCCGACTCCTGTTCTTGTCAGTTGCAATCTCACAGCTAGATATATATTAGTCGATATATCTCAGTGGACTCTGTCGCAAGCGGATTTCGACTTTTTGAATTTCTGTCGTGTGCCCCTTTTGTTTCTCTTGTTTTTGTTGCTGTTTCGAATATGTTTTACAAGTGAGTGAAATTTGTGGGTTTTGTCTTCAGCTTCTGTTTGTAATTCTTTCTACTTATTTTTTTTTCCTTTTTGACTTGGTGATATTTGATTGATGTTGTGCTTCTCCCTTCTTTTGGTGACTCTTTATAAATTGGATATTAACTAATGAGCTTAAATGATTTTTTCCGGGGCACAGTTTGTGTGCGCCTTTTATTTGGTTCCATTGTGAAAGCGCCAGTTGAAAGCAAATACTTATTATCCAACTGGGGATTATGTTGTGAATTGATGTGAGGTGTGTTGTGTGTGCCTGTGTGTGTGTGTGTGTGTGTACATGACGATGTGTGTGTTCGTTCTGTAGAAAACGAAATTAAAGAAGCTACTTTCTGCTGCTGTCTTTTGGGCACTTTTCTTTTTCTGTCAAGCATTGTGAAAGTCATTCATAAATAAGAAAATGCTTTAAATTTGCTTTGGATGTTAGTGCTTATATTGTTTGTAATCCTTGCTAAGCTCGATTTAGCAATGGTCCAAAATTCTGATACGGGATCAAGAGATTTATCCAAATATCTCGCAATCATTCAACTAATTATTTAATAAAAGAATATGGTTAAATAGTTCGATTGAATTTCTCATCAACTCTTTAAAAATGAGCTAACAGGGTATAATAAACTTGTGGAGAGTAAGTAAGTAACACGCAGAGGAAAGTATCTCTCCATAAAGTATATATATTCTTGGTCATTATAAACAGATGACTCGATCTAACCATATCCATCTGTCTGCATGAATGTCACTTTCTCAGAACTTGGGTTCAGAAGACTTCTCAGTCGAGCAAAGAGTACAAGAATTAAGTTGAATGTATTTCTTTTAAAGATTGTAATTTTAAGAACGCCATTTATTATGCTTGACTTAAAGTAATCAATTTTAAGAGTCAATAAAAATAAGAGACCTTCACTGCTAAGAATTATAAGGGGTATAATATTATATTATTTTATATTTATATAATGCTTTACGCAGCATGTCTGTCAGCTATTTAATGTGCTTTATAATGACGCTTCCATTCCAAAATTCTCGCTCGCCATTAAATGCGTGCAACAACTCAGATGCACCTGCCTCAATGCACACACGCCCAGCCCCGCCCACTTGGGCGCCCACGCAGCTGCTCCATATAGAAACAATATTATCTCTGGCTGACATTATTAGAGACAAACACACGCACACACAGATGCCGAGAGTTTGCCAGCAACATGCAACGTGCAGCAAACACAACAAGTCCCAATGCGCGCAACAACAATCACAATACATAATTCCACACATGAATCACGTGGCGTATTTATAAAACACGCACACACGACAAATATCAGCGCGGGACATAATCTGAATCCGAATACAAATACAAATACAAATCCAAATCTGACATCAACTCGGGCAAACTCTATTTTTGCAGCTCGTACGGGATTCGAACTCGTAATCGCCGCAGCCGAACCCGTAGCCGAACCCGTAGCCGAACCCGTAGCCGGACCCGTACCCGGTAGCCGTTAGGGCGACCACTTCACCGATGAAGCATCCAACGAGCGAAATTAGTTCAGATGCTATATTTAAAACTAGGACTGCCGGCAAAATGTTGCATTGTCGCACGCGTCTCCCTTCCAACCACTTCCATCCACCTCAGCCCTTCCTCATTGGCGCGTTGGAAAACACTTGTTTTCGGGTTTTTGGCTTTTCCGACTGTAAATTGTTGTTGTTTGTTGTTGTTGTTGTTGTTGTCGGCATGCATAATTTGTGAATATATTTATACCTTTATTTTTATATTTATTTATGGATGCAAATAGTTGTGTGTATGTACGTGCAACATTTACCAGGTGACCATGATCATCATCATCATGATCATCATCATCATGATCATCATCATCATGATCATCACATCATGATCATCACATCATGATCATCACATCATGATCATCACATCATTATCATCACATCATGATCATCATCATCCATCATGATCATCATCATCATAATGATCATTGGCGTAATGATCATTGGCGTAATGATCATTAGCTTAATGATCATTAGCGTAATGATCATTAGCGTAATGATCATTAGCTTAATGATCATTAGGGTAATGATCATTAGCGTAATGATCATTAGCGTAATGATCATTAGCGTAATGATCATTAGCGTAATGATCATTAGCGTAATGATCATTAGCGTAATGATCAATAACGTAATGGTTTGTATTGATTTTTTTTCTATTTTATTATTGAAATAATGCAGCAAAACATGAAATATATTCTATAAGATTGATAACTCTAAACTAAAGTACTACTATTGACAATTTATTGATAAAAATAGGAGCGTCCGAAAATATAATTTCTATCAGATTTACAATCAATATTTTGCTTAGTTGCTTATTTTCTGCACAAATAAAAAACTTTACATTTTTAATTTTAGACCAAAAAGAAGTTGTCACCATTAATCTTGGGCAATCATGTGTAGTATTATATATATAGCTAATTGAATTTTAATCTGTTAAATATGTCATAGAACAACCTTTCAGCCAATCGAGTGTGATAAATGACTTATTGGCCGTATCTGAATTCAGCGACCTAAAAATGGCAAAAACAAAAAATATATCTGTAAAATATGGTTTAGGCTTGACGCATTCTAATGAAAAACAATAAATTTGAAATTTCACATTTGCATTTAACGCTGTAACGAGTTTCATTGAAAAAACGCAACGGGCACGATTCAAAATATATTTTCTTGACATTCATTTGTCTGTTTTTGTAAGCTTTACATTTCCAATTTAAATATATGTCTTTGAGGTTTTTGATAACGTTTTTAATGGTTCTGCCTGTTTGTGAGTAACTTTTTCGCAACGAGGCATTAATTTGTCGGCTTTTTGTGTGAGAAAATAACAATTTAAATGTGAGGCCCTAATTAGGCATGACAACAATTTGCATCCGCCCAAAATTAAGTCAAGTCAATGCTCATTTAATTTATTATTTGAAAAACCTAATTATGGTGATCAAGTAAGCATTACAGTGAATGCAAAAATATAATACAAACAAACAAACTCTATTTATAATTCAGAGCTCCAACAATGAGTTCTATCTTTGTTGGCTGTTCTGTCTTTTTTGACTTTAATGCTTTGTTGTTGTCGGTTCTCTGCGCTTATGTAAACTAAATTGAATAAGTCAGTATTTATTGCAAATATTTTCTTGATTTTAAGAAAATACCTTGAATAATAGTTCTATTTCTTCTCTTGCCTATTAATTCTTCTATTTCTAATTGGTTCACTAAAAACAAGAGGTATTTATTTGGGCGCCATGTCTCTTTCCGCAGCTAGAAATACGAGAACTTTCTCAGAGTACTCGAATTTTTAGATTAAAACCATTATCTCCCTTTATTCCTAGGTTTCTTTGTCATTTCCCATCATTTGCAGCTATAAGCGAAAAAGGTCTCATCTTTGTTATTCTCTAAAGTTCGACGAAAATCAACAATCAATCAATTTAAATGGAATTGTCAAATGTAATTCCTGTTGCAATTTGCCATTGCTGTTTTTTGCTGTTCTCCATTAGCAATTCAAAAATCCACAAACACAGAAAAGAAATGAAGTCCAGTGGCTTAAAAACTTAAGTCCTGTGTGCTGCCTTCAATTTCCGTGTAGCCTTGCAGTTGGCCATAATTTTATGCCATCAATTTCAACATTTGCGTGTTAAATTTATGCAGTTTCCTATATTTCTTTTTGGCCACAGTAATTACGAGTGCAGGGCATACCACTTGTGAATCCGCTAATAAGAAACGTACATTTTGAAATTATAATCAAGTTAGTTGCCAGCCGCAAACTTGACGGTTTTAAACTTTAGCCCAAGTTATCGTTGTGGCCAAATGCAAATTGTTTATTAGCCGAGCAAAAGGTTGTTGCCTAAGTCTGCTGGCAAAAATATTATTTTGCGCCATAAATTTCACTTCTATTTAGACAGTGGAAAGATGTGCTTAAGACTTAAAGGCTTAAATGTTTGGAAAACGGAATTTTCGCGCTTATTCCTGGATAATATTGTTGAGTTGCGAAAGTAATTATTAACTTGTAAGATGAGGCACAAAACTTGAAGTTAATTAGCAGTAAATTAAAGCTGAAAATACTTAGATTTTAGTTGCTAAAATTTTACACTGATTCTGGTCTTGTTAATGATCAAAATAAAACTTTTATGTACAAGATTGGCCATTAATAGTTAGTTAGTTTTTAACCAACAAATTTGTAAAAATATAAGCTCAACAATTATCGCGTATCTGGCTTTAGTTTCAGTGTAGTCTATTTTTGGGCCTAATTTTAATTATGCTTAAATTCTTATTCGTCTCCTCTGTGGTAGATTTATGTGAAATAAAAGCAAAGACAACGTTTGCCGCTCTGCACACATTAATATGTAATTAGCACCAGCTGACCCCAATTTTTATATGTTAACCTTCAGTTTGGTTTATTTATGTTTTCTTTTTTTTGTGTGCGGCCCAAGATGAGATTAAAGTATTCATTACTTATGGGCATGTAAGGAGTCCCACGGGTCCAATGCAATTTGATGGTATTTTAAGTGCCGCACCAAAAAAAGAACAGCGGAAAACAGCTGAAAGCAGCCGAAAAAGCTGCTGTAATGTGGCCATTATTTCTATGTCAGCTCATAAACATTATCAACTGATACTACATATAGATATATATATATATATATATATACAAAACTGACACGGTGAGCAGAAAAAGCCACGAGGCGACACTTGCACCGCAAAAGTCAAAAAGCCGAAGGGAAAAGTCAACACATGCCAGCAATTTATGTGAGCGTGAAAACAAATTGCCCAATATTGGAAAAATTATTGCATATGTATGCAGAGTGTTAACCAGGGTAGAAGAAGGGCAAACAATATTCAAAGTTGGATTTGTAGAGACAGCAAGTTGGATGCGCAACTCAGCTGAGTACGCTGTGTGCAACCTGATGACAAATCATGAATTTGTCACAGACACACCTGAGTAGTTGGGTGCTTGGTTGGTATTTAGGGGGTGGTGAAGTGTGGAGGAGTAGGAGGAAGATGGCGTCACAATGACCGCTCGCATGCCACATGCGTCACGTGTGAGGCATTTACGCAATCAACGCACACAGCTTCTGTGTCTCTTTGCCTCTGCCTCTCTGCCTGCTTACCTCAGTTGCTGCCCCTGACAGTGCAGCTTCTTTTGTCTGCTGCCGCTGCGTTGCCTTGTTTATTGTTAATGCCCTGTAAAACAGCTTGGCATGGGTATGCTGTTTGTAATTAGATGTGTAACAATATAGTTGCGAATAAGAAATTTGAGTATTAATAGATTTAATGTAGAATAATTTAAGTTTGTAATAATTTATTATTTATTTTATTTATTCTCTTTCGATTTTGATTAATTTATATATGTATACACAATTACCCTAAGTTCAAGTAATATTTTAATAGACTTAAGTCTATCTTTCGAACTTATAGCAATTAAAAGGGGTTCTTCCAAGCAGAGGGTATTTGGTAGCCATGCATGTTGTATAGATTATTTTAGAATAATTAGACACTGTAGCAATTATTAAAGTTCCTACAAAGTAGAGGGTATCTGGTAGTCATGCACGTGTACTCCGTATAAATTGAATATTTTGTATAGATACTTTTAAAATAGTTTAACACTTTAGCAATTAAAAGCATTTCTATCAAGTAATGGGTATCCGCTAGTCATGCATCCATACTTTGCTGTTCTGCTTTGCTTAGGCACCTACACACACACACACACACACACACACACACACATACACACAGAGATAAAGTTTATATCTCGCATGCGTTTTTGCACGTTTCACAATCGAATCTCGCATTGGGCGGGGCACATTGTGGGGCACTAAGAGTGTCAACAGTATCTGCCCCCGACTCCTGTTCTTGTCAGTTGCAATCTCACAGCTAGATATATATTAGTCGATATATCTCAGTGGACTCTGTCGCAAGCGGATTTCGACTTTTCGAATTTCTGTCGTGTGCCCCTTTTGTTTCTCTTGTTTTTGTTGCTGTTTCGAATATGTTTTACAAGTGAGTGAAATTTGTGGGTTTTGTCTTCAGCTTCTGTTTGTAATTCTTTCTACTTATTTTTTTTTCCTTTTTGACTTGGTGATATTTGATTGATGTTGTGCTTCTCCCTTCTTTTGGTGACTCTTTATAAATTGGATATTAACTAATGAGCTTAAATGATTTTTTCCGGGGCACAGTTTGTGTGCGCCTTTTATTTGGTTCCATTGTGAAAGCGCCAGTTGAAAGCAAATACTTATTATCCAACTGGGGATTATGTTGTGAATTGATGTGAGGTGTGTTGTGTGTGCCTGTGTGTGTGTGTGTGTGTGTACATGACGATGTGTGTGTTCGTTCTGTAGAAAACGAAATTAAAGAAGCTACTTTCTGCTGCTGTCTTTTGGGCACTTTTCTTTTTCTGTCAAGCATTGTGAAAGCCATTCATAAATAAGAAAATGCTTTAAATTTGCTTTGGATGTTAGTGCTTATATTGTTTGTAATCCTTGCTAAGCTCGATTTAGCAATGGTCCAAAATTCTGATACGTGATCAAGAGATTTATCCAAATATCTCGCAATCATTCAACTAATTATTTAATAAAAGAATATGGTTAAATAGTTCGATTGAATTTCTCATCAACTCTTTAAAAATGAGCTAACAGGGTATAATAAACTTGTGGAGAGTAAGTAAGTAACACGCAGAGGAAAGTATCTCTCCATAAAGTATATATATTCTTGGTCATTATAAACAGATGACTCGATCTAACCATATCCATCTGTCTGCATGAACGTCACTTTCCCAGAACTTGGGTTCAGAAGACTTCTCAGTCGAGCAAAGAGTACAAGAATTAAGTTGAATGTATTTCTTTTAAAGATTGTAATTTTAAGAACGCCATTTATTATGCTTGACTTAAAGTAATCAATTTTAAGAGTCAATAAAAATAAGAGACCTTCACTGCTAAGAATTATAAGGGGTATAATATTATATTATTTTATATTTATATAATGCTTTACGCAGCATGTCTGTCAGCTATTTAATGTGCTTTATAATGACGCTTCCATTCCAAAATTCTCGCTCGCCATTAAATGCGTGCAACAACTCAGATGCACCTGCCTCAATGCACACACGCCCAGCCCCGCCCACTTGGGCGCCCACGCAGCTGCTCCATATAGAAACAATATTATCTCTGGCTGACATTATTAGAGACAAACACACGCACACACAGATGCCGAGAGTTTGCCAGCAACATGCAACGTGCAGCAAACACAACAAGTCCCAATGCGCGCAACAACAATCACAATACATAATTCCACACATGAATCACGTGGCGTATTTATAAAACACGCACACACGACAAATATCAGCGCGGGACATAATCTGAATCCGAATACAAATACAAATACAAATCCAAATCTGACATCAACTCGGGCAAACTCTATTTTTGCAGCTCGTACGGGATTCGAACTCGTAATCGCCGCAGCCGAACCCGTAGCCGAACCCGTAGCCGGACCTGTAGCCGGACCCGTACCCGGTAGCCGTTAGGGCGACCACTTCACCGATGAAGCATCCAACGAGCGAAATTAGTTCAGATGCTATATTTAAAACTAGGACTGCCGCAAAATGTTGCATTGTCGCACGCGTCTCCCTTCCAACCACTTCCATCCACCTCAGCCCTTCCTCATTGCTGCTTGCCACAAGTTTTCCAAACGAAGCGCAACGCGTTGGAAAACACTTGTTTTCGGTTTTTTGGCTTTTCCGACTGTAAATTGTTGTTATTTGTTGTTGTTGTTGTTGTCGGCATGCATAATGAATTTGTGAATATATTTATACCTTTATTTTTATATTTATTTATGGATGCAAATAGTTGTATGTACGTGCACCACTTACCAGGTGACCATTAAGATCATCACATCATGATCATCATCATTATGATCATCATCATCCATCATGATCATCACATCCATCATGATCATCATAGCATAATGATCATTAGCATAATGATCATTGCCGTAATGATCATTTGCGTAATGATCATAAGCGTAATGATCATTCGCGTAATGATCATTAGCGTAATGATCATTCGAGTAATGATCATTAGCGTAATGATCATTAACGTAATGATCATTAGCGTAATGATCATTAACATCGTGATTATTAGCGTAATGATCATTAACTAGTGATCATTAACATAGTGATTATTAGCGTAATGATCATCATAATTATGATCATCACATCATGATCATCATCAAATTGTTGTTGTCGGCATGCATAATGAATTTGTGAATATATTTAGACATGTATGTAAATAGTTGTGTGTATGTGTGTGCAACACTGACCAGGTAACCGACACAAGGTGGGCATTGGAAAATTACATACCGCATAATGAGCTATTTAGGCTGCCTTATGAATACCCTGTAAAAAGGGTGATGTGTTTATTGAAACTATTTGTAAACAGAAAAGCTGAGGATTGAACTTAATTTTAGATTATTGGAATTAACCACACTAGTTTTATAATATTTTCAAATTATATATTCAATAATTGTTTTCAATTAAATACTATTTTAAAAGCTATTTTGAGACTTTAAAAATTTGTTAAACTTTGTAAACTATTTTTTAATTGTTTTCCTTTTACTCAAATCAAACTTTCTTTATTATAAGTTTAGCTTTAAACTAGTCAAAAACGGCTAAGTTTCATTTTCGATTTCTCTCTCTCTCTCTCGCTATCACTCTCTCTCTCTCTCGCTATCACTCTCTCTCTCTCTCTCTCTCTCTCTCTCTCTCTGCTTATGCATACTTAAAGCTTTCTTAAGTTTGGAACAATGTATTCCATATGTTCATTTGTATTCAGCAGTAGTAAAATCTCTCAATCAACTTTACAGAGCATAACCGTGTCGTATATGAGGCATAGCATTCAATAATTATTTGTAGTGCGCCAACTGGCATTATCTGTTGGCTGTCTTCTTTGAATAGTTGCTGAAATGTGTTTACGCTCAGTTTCGTTCATTTTACATGGGTAGAAAACATAAACGGGCACTCAACCAAAACCAAAACCGATGCCGGTTGCTAAGGCCTAGAATCAATTAACTTTTGTTGTTGTTGTTGTTGTTGTTGTTGCCTTTGTGTGCCACATCCTCTTGAAAACTTTGCTTACTTTGTGGCTTTATGCTGTTCAGTTTTTTATGTTTTTGTGGCTTGGTAAATATTTTTTACGTACGTCTTTCAATTAATACGAATAATGGACACTTTTTGCGCCAAAAAAAATTTCCGCTCTCAAGTTCCAGCTGACTGCGCTAATGTTGAAAACAGACTTCTTTTTTTCTTTTTTTTTTTTGGAATACCCTGTGAATATGAAAAGTGTTTAGAGGGGGTATAAGATGTTTGGACTATGTGTTGCTGACAGAGTTCGCAGATTTTCAACTATGTTTCGATTAGTAATTACTTAAAATGGGTTGCTTATTAATGATTAAAATATAAACTATTTACACTTATTTTAAACATACAAGTTGGGTTTTAAGCCGAATCGTATTTCGTTTCCGAAACGAAAAACGTTTTGAGTTGGTTGTGAAAATGACAATAAAAATGCGATTTTGCAGTTAATAAACAATCTCCACTTTAATCATCTCATACTGTAAGCCCAAATACAGGGTATCTTCCTTCTCTCACTTCAGTCAAATTTGTTTATCGTTTTTTCGAGCAGCTTAAATTCAGGGCGTATTTTATGTTTGCCCACAACAAACAAAATACACAAATATGTAAATAAATATATATATATGTGTGTGTGTGTGTATGACTGTGTATATTCAAGTCGAAAAACAAAGCAACATTAAATCGCTTACAGGAAAATGCCATATTTTGGTCAAAAGACGCCGTCGTCCAAAATGGCAGAACAAATAATAATCATAATTTTTGTGCCTTGAGTGGCTATTTATAAAGCAATTCTCGGTTGACCGCAATTTGAATAGAAATGTCCATGTGTTGTTGCTGTTGTTGTTGTTGTTGTTATTGTATTTGTGGCATAAACTATACGAATTTGGGCTGCACTACTCTTTGGCCATGTCTGGAGCCGATGTCTGGAAGTGATGATGTAATTAAACACAGAATTTCTTGTTTACACAAGAAAAGGAAGTGGCGATCATAAAATCGATCTTGTGTCATTCCTATACTTTATTTCAAGTGTTTGTTGTGAATGTTTTGCAGCTGGAGTCACTTGTCATATTTTTGGAATGTGTTTCAAAAATGTTGCGATGCTTTTTTATGCCCTGAACCTGTATAGAAATTGGTGAAGGGGTGTAATGATGTTGCACAAAAGTATGTAATAGGCCGATGAAAATATATATTCTCGATTAGGATCAATAGTCAAGTCGATCTGCCCATATTCTTCTAACTATAACAGCTAGACACTTCAAATATCGAATATAAATTACGTATACGCAGATGTAGTTTATTTAATTTTATCGATAACTTTCCTCTATTTCTAAAGTGTAGTTTTCGAAAAGGTTTCCAACATTTGGTTGTACAGTTTACAATAGTATTTGTACAAGTTGCTTTCAGTCAACAGTTTAGAGTCTATGCAACCGTCCAATTGATCTACATTTGAGTAGCAACTGTACAAATGTATCTATTACAAATACAAATCGATATTCAAAGTGAGTTTTTTTTTAGAGTTTCCTCATCGCAGCTAGGTCAATTCTTACACAGACTCTTCTCAAGTGCTAACATCGCTTCTAAGTCGAGTTCTATTGATCCGTATACGTTAAGCGTAACGTGTAATTAGAGCGCTGTTGTTAATGAAAGATAAACACGGCTTTCCTCAGTCTGAGCCACATACATACAACTGTTGTCAACAGCAAAATAATTACCATTTCTTATCGCTCTGCTCTGCTCTGTTCTGTTCTGCGATTTCAATTTACACATTTTTGCAAACTGGAGATAGAAAACCCAAAGTCGGCGCTCTATGAAGTTGATTTTCAGTTGTAAATTCTACTTTTTTTTTGCGTGTGTATCTCTCGGCTCTCTTGACTGCACATGTCGCGTCTCATTAAGATACAAATATAACAACAACAGCAACAACAATAACAACAACTCAGCAAAGAAACATTTCGCGACGGTTTCCTAACCTCAATGTTGACAACTGTCTTCCAGCGATGCCGTCGGCATCCCATTGTAAATTATATATATATATATATATACCAACGTATCTGTATCTGTCGAGGAATGTATCATTTATAAGGCACACCAGCCATATATGACTTAATGTGCTGTGGAAAATGTGTGGCAAAGCGGGACGCGCAGCAGGTTGCACATTTGCCATCTATGATGAACGACGAGACCACATTGCACATCATGCAACTTGCAACATGCAACAGCTAACATCAACCGGTAGCAGGGGAGTCGTTGTTGTTATCGGAATTGCCGTTATTGTTGTTGTTGCTATTGCTATTGCTGTTGTTGTTCAAATTATACTCTTACTGAGCGTCGTCTTAACGCACTTTTTTTTATTAAGTTTGTAGACTTAAACTCAATGCGCCTTGGCAGCAGTAGGTTTAGAATTTACTTGTTAATATAAATCAATAATTAATATAATAATTTAATCGTGCTACTTAATTGCCAGAAGACACTTTCATAATTTTGACTAGAAAGTTTCCCACACACATTCTCCACATGATTTAAGTTTAGTGATCGTGTTAAGCACTCTCATTATACTGCTGGACAAATCAAATATAGATGTTGACATCCAAAATTGTGTATTAATTTCATGAACTTATGAGGAAACTAGAATATGCCTTTAATTGTTGTTTGCACACTTAGAGCATTTGATATTCGTTGTCAGTTTTAGTATCGCTTTGGTTCCGTTTGCCATTTATAAACGTAATCCATTAAGTGCATTGGACTAAAACTCTGTCAATGCTTCATTAAAAACTCAAGCTCAAACTCAACTGACTCCTCCCTCCCCCTCTCTCTCTGTCTCTCTTTCTCTCTTTCTCTGTCGGTCGTTCAATTGTTTAAATTATTATTATTCATATACTTAATACACTCATTCGCATTAGTCTTGAATGGTTTGTTACTCGCAAGCACAATGATTTAATGTGAATTAGACTGTTGCAAGCCACAGAGAGAAGCTCAAAAAACTGAAGAATTCTTCAGTTGTTTAGTTCCTCATTTTTTTCAAGCACTCTCCACTTCTTCAGCTACTCATTTTCTTGAGTTGCTGTGAATAAAGAATAAAGTAATTTCTGCATTTTTGCAGTTCATTCAAAGTTCTCAGTTGCACGCCATGAATGACACTAAGATTGTTTTCTTTAGATTAATTTAATTATGTTTAGTGCAATAAGAAAAAGCAGACTGTAAAAGAATTTTCCTTTCATGCTGCCAGACTAATTAAGTTGCATAAATTAGCCAAATAAAAAAAGGTCACCCAGTTGTGCGATAAACAAAAGAATTGATTAATGGGAAATTTCACAAGCAGCGGTAAACAACTCACACACACACACGCAATCACACACACTTTTACATATATATATATGTCTATGTGGGTATTTGTTTGTATATATATACATATATATATATATGCAAAAGAACTCACTGGCATAATGAACACTCATTGTGCCGATCCATGTTGCAAAGGAAGTGAACAATTTAATTATTCCGGGCCTTGAGGTTAGCAGATCAGAGCGAGCAGCGAGCACAGAGTCATGGGAGCAATCCAATGATTAAAGCAAGCAAATTGTCTGTCTGTGCTCAAAGTGAAAGTCCACAAATTGTGGCCACAAAATACAGATTACAATCCATACAAATTGTACAAAATCCATCAATGCAAACGCAAACTTCAAAAGCCACTAGAATCATCAGCAATCAGTTTCAACCATTAAGAATCCAGTATTGACAGATTAGCTCTTAATATACGCAATATTTTTATAGAGCTTTTCGAAGTGTATTCTTAATTAAGAAGTCCTTTCTTTTTGTTTTTGCTCGTATAATTTTAATTCTTAGTTAAAGTTGTTTTGCGTTTACATTTAGCATCCATTGATGAGTGCCAATAATCTTGAAAGATTAGTTTATCTACAAAAGATCATATAAAAATAGTCTTGTAAATTTGAGGTTTATTTTTAGAAATTTATCTTAAAAGTGGTCAGAAACAATTTGCTAAGATTTTACAACATATTTTCACAGCTACTCAACAAAACTCCCCCCACTCCTAGCTTAAAAATTGCTTTCAATTAATTATCCAGTTTGCTAAGCCCCAACAAATAAGGGAGAGATAGAGGAAGAGAACTCAAATATCCATCTCTCTCTCTCTCTCTTGGTCTTTTCGCGTCCCCCATAGAGTTGACATTTTGCATCGTGATTAGTGTTGTTGCAACAGTTGCAGCTGCAATTAAGTTTAATGGAAGCTCATTAAGATTATGAATTGTGATTTTGGAGAAGGGTCAGCAGCGGGGAAGTGGAGGGAAGGTCGTTTAGTAAATTGCATAGAATTGCATAATATGCAGCTCCCATTTGGCTGCTGATTGTCGTCTCTTGCCAAGTCATTGAGGAAGCTGTGCAACTTGCTAACTTGCAACATTTTGCGGATGTCGCTCAGTTGTCAACATTTTGAATGTACGACCAAAGGGCGCCCCAAGAGACACATAAACCCCTTTTCCTACAACACAAAAACAAAAAATGTGCCATAAAAAACTGTCAGCAACTTTTTTTCTTTTCTATTTGTTTTGGACCTTGCAACGACACACGACAGCAATTAAAATGCAGCCTGTGGCATCAATAAAAACCGTAACAATTGTCAGGTTGTAAAAGAACGTTTACAGGATCAGAGCCAGACAATTGCAACAAAAGCTTCTATTATTGTTGCCTTGTGGCATACCCCATGAATGGGTATTAAAACATTTAATTTTAAAAATTGCTCAGCAAATATGAATTAAAGTTTTTTATTGCGTGAATGAAAGCGTTGCCGAAAGGATACTTGCAATTAGTATAAAATATTCCTGCAAATTGAGAGCTCTTTTGTTCTGAAGTACTCTCGTTAAACATTGCTACGTGAATTCCTTTTCTACAAATAATAAAAAGAAACATCTATCTTAGGCATGCCCTTGATTAAATACCCTCGCGAAATGCAGTTAAACCAGCCGACCAATTGTTCCTATGAGTTCTATATGATATAGCAGTTCAATCTTGATGAGGAATAGAATAAGACACAAATTCAATTGAATCCGCTTTAGATATCTTATCAAATGTATATATATCTTATGTGTTCCGAGGCGCCTTCTTTAATGCGTTACAAACTCAACAATGGATTTTGAATAGCTCTGCAAAGCTCTACAAATATTTCTATATTGAAATATTTATGTTTGGCAAACAGTTGGATTCGCTTTATACATCCTTGAAGTATTTGTCTGTTTTATAATTGTTTTATTTCTCATGTTAAACTTTATTCAACTTTTTTAATTAAATTGAATTTGGCTCTTTTCAAGTGGGTCTTGAGAAGAAGCTGAAATTATGCTAATGAGATTTGGGAGAAAGAGAATCAGATGTAGAATTAATTGAGCAGATAAACAAATGATGAATACAAAATCGGTTGAGTTTTGTCAAAGTTAAGGCAATTTCTTAACAAAAAATCTTGGCATTTTTAGCACATTTTTTGAACTTGCGTCATTTACCAGAGTGTTGCACATTGTCTCCATACATTTATCTCATTTCCTCTCTGGAACTGGGTATACGATGCGACACTCAATTTACATTTTCAGTGTCAAGATTTTATGTTTCTTTTTTTGTGGCTCTTCTGTGTCGCTGCCACGCCTTTCTCTGGCAGTTTCCGCAACAGGGAAAATTGGCGGTGAGTGGCAAGTTCATCAAAATAAAAAGCAGTTAACAAGTGCAGTTTATTTGAGCCAAATTCTGCGAGTGTGCAATAGTGAAGAATGAGGTGGAAAAGGGAATAGAAATTGATGGAATGGAATGGAATATGTACAGGAGAGGGAGAGAAACGAGAGAAAGAACGAGAGAGAGAGAAAGAGGGGAGAAAGAAGAGGAGACGTCAAATGAATTGAAGCATAAACATTGTGCGGAAATTAAGCCAAAGAACCGAAACACATTCAAAAGCAGAAAGGGAGAAGTATGTGGGAGAGGGGGTGTTGAGGGAGGTGCGGGGAGGGGGTATAAACAAATTGCACTTTAAAATAGCTCGTAAGTTTTTGGTCTGACTGTCTGTCTATCTGTCCATCTGTCTGCTTTTGTCAGTCTTCGCATTGCATTCGTGTTGCTTATAAATATTTATTATATCATCAAGGCAGTAAAGTGTGAGTGTGTGGGGGGGGGTTGAGTTTGGACAGGGGGTAGGGAAATGTGCAGCGACGTAATTAAAATGCATTATTAATGAAATGCAAATGTGAAGAAATTAATTAAGTATGTAATAGACAGCGACACCGCCAGTAACAACATTAACAAGCTCAGCATTTGCTTCCATGGTGCGCCCAACTGACATTTTTGTCAACCCTTTAAAACACTTTTTGTCCCTTCGCATCCTCCCCTTACCTACCAGTCTATGGTAAGCCACACACACCCTTTGCACGTTGTGGCCAACACTTTTAAGGCTTGCTTCCATTTCTACTAACGAGCTTTACATATTAAAATGTATTTCTTGTTAAGAACTCATATGAAAAATTCATACCGAGTATTTTGCTTGATGAGCATTCATGGAAACATTAATTTGTGGTTCATTAAATGTATTTTTAAATAAATATTAAATATTGAAAATATTAAATGATAAGCCGCTTTTGTATTTAATGTTGATTTATGCTCATTGCACTTTATACTTCTCAGTCATAAATTATTTACTTTTCATTAAGGAATCAAATGTTTGGTAAACTAAAGACTCTTTTCATAGGTTCCTTAGGAATTTCTCTAATTTTAAACAATTTCTAAGCAGGTATAATAAACAAATAAGGAAACTTTTCAATTGTTTTCTTGTCTCCCTCCGTTAAATGTTAAATAGATTGCAATCCATTAGTTAATGGTTGCAGTCAACTTTTCCTATTTTAAAACAGAAGAAAAGTATTGGTTTTTATAACCGGATGAACAAAAAAAGTTGTCTCATTTTTAATGGCATCCTCTTTGCTGGAGTCGCATTTCTCAGCAGGAAAGAGAGGAGAGGGAGGGGAGGGTTTCAACAATTCGTTGACAGCAGGTGCAGAGAGGAGTTGCATTGACAAGTGCGTTATAATTGCATTTAATTAATGCGACGACAAGAAAATCGAATTAAATGCGCATTTTTCACTTGTCGCAAAAGAAAACCCAGAAAAAAGAGGCAAAATAACAAGAAAATAATAGTTAAGTGTGGCTTATGCGATGCTTAAATACGCTTTCAGCGTAGTCTACTCAATTTTCAAATATATATTTTAAGTTATCTGTTGAGCATTAATTGTAATTTGAATTTAGTTGAATTTTTAAAGATTTAATTGTTTAGTAAAAAATAGAGGAGAACATTGAAAAATTAATTAATAACTTATTTAAATGATCGAGAGACAGAATTTGAAACAGACTTGACTTAATCTACAAGGCGTAACACGTTTATTATCATAACTAAGACATCCTCAAGTAGAGCATTAAGAGATGACAGAAATGTGGCTTTAAAAAAATGTGGCCTGGTTGACAATTGCAACACTTTGTTGCGCCGCTTTGCTATTTTTCACAATGTTGCAGTTGTTGTTGGAGCTGTTTGAACATAAATTACAGTTATGCCCGTTTGCTGCTGGCAAACGGAAACGCAGTTGCCACTGCTAATTCCTTTTGCCATTTGGCCTGCCCGTTTCCTGCAACAAAAAAGCCAGTACAAATTTTCCTGCCCAACTATTTTATTTTTTTCTAGCCTTTGTTCCCCCTCAACATTTTCCATTCGCGCCGCAAGAGGAAGTTGCATGGCCGAAAAAAATGCTGCACGAAAAGGGAAACTTTAACACCTCAAAAAAAAAAAAAAAATATTAAAAAAAACAAAACAATAAAAGTGGAGTGCATAATTTTTGGGCAAATTGATTTTATCCACTCTTTGAATTTTCCAATTTTCACCTGCCTTATTTATTATTATTATTTTTTTTTATAGTTTTGTGATTGTGCAGCGTTGCGCTTAGCAATTTCACACAATGGAAAACCAATTGAAAACGCAACGAAAAGTAAAACAACTCATGTGCACTGCACCAGCAATCATTTTTGCCGAAATATTTTCCTCATCACATTTTCTCAACGATTTCTGTAATTTGCACAACGCTCAAATAATTTATTCTGTTTTCCAAAATAATAAACCGCTGGCTGGTTTTATCGACTATATCTTCTTAATTTGTTGTTTCTTTTCTCTATTTTTCTGCTTACAGTGGTCGCTCCTACAGCAAGGACAGCCAGAAGAGTTCGCACAGTGACCTGAGCTCATTGTGCAACGGCAATGCCAATAGCAATGGCGGCGGATCCCCGAAATTATTGGCCAAAACTCCACTGCGTAAGTACACAAACATAAATCAATGTTTATAAGTTTATTTAAATATGAAATGTTGGACAGCTTTGGGATATTAAATAATGTAAAATATCAGTTTAGCAGTCATTGAATACATTTTAGTGATGCTGCCTCAAAGCATGCTATACTTTTTTAAAGCAAAAATACGCACTGCAGCTACAACTGCTTTGCTAGCAAGCAGTGCAAATGCACGTTTATTTTTATAGCTCATAATAAATATAGGCTTCTTGAAAGCAAATACAACTGATTAATATCACTTTTAAATGCAAATACTTCTACTGCTCTAATAGGTTTCTTTTAAGACAAATACGACAGTTTAATATTATTCATAGACTCAGTTCAAATTCCACAATTTTGCCAACGATCGCTGCTGCTTGTCGAGCAAGCAGTGCACTACGAGACAAGCAGTTGCAATGTTGCGGCAACATTTGGCGATTTAAGAGCAAATGAAACTCGTTTTCAAAGACTTCGGTTTTTGGCCACGACTTGCGACCAAAAACGCGCTTTGTTAATGGCCAAAAACAGAATAGCATAAAACAACGAACCGGCTTTTTAGAGCAGCTGCTTTATTCGGGCAGCTTAAGAGTTGTTTTGTGAGCAACAGTCGCACTCATTGTTGTGTGTATCTAGATACAAATGTATCTGCAGCGTTGATAAAAACGGCACAGCACAAAATTCCATTTACACAAGTCTTCAGTCTCTTCAGTCTGCGGCGAGTTTTCAATGTTGTCGCGCCGGCTGCGCTCGCATTTTTCCACTTGTGGCGCGTTCTTCCAGCCCAGAAATGTGCGACAAACACGTGCCCGAAATAATATTATAAAAATTACGACAAATATTGTGTGAAAAAAGAGAAAAAAAATTCAAATGAAATAAGGAAAAAAGTATATATTCATGAGAAGGTGATTTAAAGTGAATATCAAGTGAATACCAAGTGAATTTCAATTCTGCTTTCCACTTTTTTTTTGCTCAACCCCATTCAGAATTTGTACTGTGAATTGCAGCCCCTATTTAATTAGAGCCAAACTCCTTGCTTCTTTATATGTTTTTTCTTCTTATGCACCGCAATAAACGGGTTTTTTTTCTAGTAAAGAATGCCGGTTTTTGAAATGTATTCAGCAAATGTGAAACAATCGACACAGTCGAAAGGCTAACGCAAAAACAAAGCATGTCAACTGAACCTTAACTTTTCAGTTATCGTCAGCTTTTACCTGCTTTTACGTCATCTGGGGGTTTTTGTTGTTGTTGTTGTTGTTGTTATTGTTATTTTTATATGCAGAGTGATCTCAGAAATAATATGAGCTGGCGTTCTACAAATTTAATATTCAATAATGTCCAATATTCAATTAAATTTTCATTAGACGTAAAACAAAGTTTTAAGAACTTACACGGAAAGTTTCAAAAGTTTGAATCTTGTTTGTCTATTAAATGTTTATATATTAATATATATTGAAACCTTTATTTTTCATACAAAACTCCTTAACTTCTTACATGAATTATTTGAAACTTTGTATAATAATCTATAAATAAATATGTAGCAGTTATCGCTCATATATAGCCTTTTTCTAGGGTATCTGCTAGTCGTCTATCTGCGGCCAACTCCATTCTAAGTTATTAGCATTTTATGTGCTTTTTAGCCTCCCTCAAGGCAATCGCGTTCGCTGCGTTCATTGAATAACCAAAAAGTCAATTGGCAAAAGTTTTTCGCATTAGTTTGGGCGCTCGATCAAACAAGCGATCAATCAATCAATCATTCCGTCAGTCAGTCAGTTCGTCACTCGCTTTGGCTGGCGCAGTGTTCTTGTTAACGTCTCTTGGTCCCAACCATAAATTATGCTGCTAATCATTTTGTTACCGTTTTTTTTTTTGCTCCTCGCGTCGGATTTTGTTCTCACGACGGCCGCAAAAAATGTGTTGCCACAGCTTGACTATAGTTCCTATCTCCACCTTTGTCTCGCTCTCTCTCTCTATCTCTCTCTCACTCTCTCTCACTCTCGCTGTCTCTGTCTGTGTGTCTCTCTTGTAAGCGCCGTTAGCTTTTGTCTGCAGTCAGCAGTGGCAAGTTCATTTACCTAGAATAAAAACGTGCCTCATTCTATAAACTTTGAGATTAAATTCATTAAATGGGCGAACCTTTAAGTAGGAAGTTCAATTCTTCGTCTCTTCATCTTCTTCTTTTTGAAGCTCACATAATGATCTTAAGTTCTTAAGTTCTAAACGGTTATAATACCTTATGCAATTGAGAGCAGATAAACCCCAGAGGCAAGGCATATATGCTAAAGATTATTTTTATTTGTCCACTTAACTGTATAAATATTTCTCCAATCTTAGTCATAGTTATTTTTAAACAAAAACAGTTCCATAATTATTTCGGAAACACAAGAAGAGAGAGAATTTAAATAAAGAAAGTTCTCATTAATTCAATTAGCATTTTAGCTGGAATAAGCTTAGCCTTTTCTTTACTCAAATAATCTTCAGCTGAGCTTTTTTAAGCTAATTTAATTGACAACATTTCTGGTTTTTGTGTCAATTAACAAATAATTTATAATTATTTTAATGTCAAGGTGATATTGTACCGTTTTCTTCTCTCTCTCTCTCTCTCTCTCTCTCCCTCAATCTCAACCGGTTCATAATATTATCAGGCTCTTCAAATATTTAAATACTTGGAAATGCCATACAAATGTTACTTGCAAAAGTCGTTTGAAAAGAAATTTTACAACTAATTCTAATTTGGCTTTAAAATTGGCTTTGGTAGAAGCGTGCTCAATAATTGCCCAAAAATTATTGTATTATATGTAAACCATAACAAAAGAAAGGGGCAGCAAAATGTGAAAGTTTCTCTCAAAATTATGATTAATGATGATTGATAGCAAAACTAGGCAAACAACAACAAAAATTGGCTAAAGCGTGTCGAATTTAATATGATCTTGAGTTGATTTTCTCGAATTCTTTAGCTATATATAGCAAGTTGAATAGTTTATTAATATCAAATGGATATATCTATTTATTTATTACTCAAGAGAGTATGAGCTGAGATGATGTAAAGTTTTGTTCTTTCGCTGCGCGCTTAGAGAGAAGTGCAAGTGCGACACCTGTTTCCGGCATTCTTGAGTTTCTCAACTGCTTCGATTACAAGTGCCTGCAGCATCCAGTTCTCGCTCTCTCTCTCTCTCTCTTTTACTGCTTCTTCTCTACAGTTAACTGCATTTGTGTGTGTGTGTGTGTGTCTGTTCGTGTTTTATATCATGACGGCTATTATTTTCATTATGCAGTCGAGAGTTGTCTGCGCTGCGGCTTCTTTTTTTGTGTGTGATTCTGTTTTTTTTTGCTTTTTCTTAATTTTCACTTGACGTGCTGCTGGCATGCTTTGTGCTTTTTACATTATTATTATCATATTTGCATTTTTACGCGCGCACTCCCTTTCTCGCTCTCTCTCTCTCTCTCGCGCGCTCTCTTTTGGGTTTGAATTCATAATTTACAATTTGTGGCTCAACACAAGCGTAACAAACAGTTGCCCAACTCCTCAATCCGCTCTCTTACAACCACTTCTCTTTCTCTCTCCTCTCGCTCTCTCTCTCTCTCTCTCGCTGTGCTGAGCTCAGCTGTCAGTCAGCAGGCGCTTTAACTAGTCGCCTTTTGTGTCTCTTTGTGTATGTGTCTGTGTGTGTCTGTTTGCTTGTGTGTGCTTTCATTTGCTTCGCACTGCTTGGCATCCCTCTCACTCTCTTTGAAATGCATTTCATTCCACTATTTATACCCCCCCCCCCCCCACGCCTTCCTCTTACTGGCGCTTTATAATTATGTGGGAAAAATGTTGCAAAAATGCTAGACACATATTATTTTCTTTCTTATGAATTTTTTTCTTTTTTTTTCTTTTCTGCTCATTTTTCGTTAGTTTATTATTTTTGTTATTTATGTATAATGTTGGTTAACTATGCGAGAAAGTGTTGTAGGCGTTGATAATGCAAAAATCATGCTCTGTTGAAAATATTTTGCACAAAAAAGGCATAAATATTTCTGTATTCCTTTTTCTCTTACAAAGTATGCTCTGCATGAAAATTAAAGCGCACGCTTTCCAGTCAGGTATTGCGAAAAGTAGGCTTTTCATTTACCAATCCATGATTCCATATCCATCATTTACCAATAATGTTTTTAAAGGCAATTTTCAATTAAAGTTCGAAATTCGATTATATAAAATGTAAAGGAAGTAATAAAATAATAAAGCTAATCATATATAATCAAGTTGACTCTAATTTATATGTTCGAAATAATAATACAATTTATTTTTAGGCATAGTTTAAACCAATTTTGTTCAATCAATTTTCAAATCTATTCAAAAAATGATTCCCAAAAATATTTGTGGGCGGTAATTTGAGTGAACAACAAAAGTAGCTCCTATTTCCTAACGGGCATATGAAAATCACTTGCCAGAGAAACTCTAAAAAAAATATAGAAAAAAATAGAAAATGAAAAAAATTGACGCCCTTTTGCAATTGTAACCTCTCCTAAGGCAACAACAAGATCATTAAAAAAAATCGCGCTATCAACTTTCACTTGCATATCGACGAAATGTATTTGTTGTAATTGAATTTGTTGTCTTTTGTGTTATTCAAGTGAGTTTTTCATATGTTTTGCATAATTCCGCTGGCGTTTGCTGTCTTTCGAAAAAGAAAAACCAAAACTCGGCCACTTTTCATTTTGGCATAATGAAGCGCTTATAAGCCAAGTAAAAAACAACAACAAAAAAAATATTTAAAAAAAAGGCAAAATATGCAGCTAAAAGCCAACTAACTGAAACACTTTTTCGAATCAGCTGGCGGACAGTTAACAACAGCAACAACAAGAGACAACAAACAACAAATTTCCAGTGGTCACTGAACCAACAAGCAACTTTTGTTGTTGCTGTTGATAATCTTGACGACGAATGCTTGTTAAAATTGTTGCACTCGTTTTTGTTGTTGTTTTTGTTGCCATATCACATTTCAATTCTAGCGTGTCCAACACACAAAAAGCCACCATGATATATATATATATATATATATATATATAATTTTTATATGCGTCTCGGTCCAAATTGGCCATGTTAAATGCAACTTTATCTTTTGTGTTTTTGACTGAACGGAAATAAAATCAAATGTAGAAAACGAGCCCATTAACAAATTAACAGCCAACAATTCGCCTTTTGATCTTTTGGGTGTCCAATCGTAAAAAGAAGAAAATGGAGACATTAAATTAAAATCGCTTGGAGATATTCAAGATTGCAAATGACCTGAACACAATTTTATTGCAGCTTGTTCCAGTTGAAGAAACACCTTTAGAAGTTGCACTCATTAAAGTCTATCTAGGACATACTGTCTATATATCTATAGATATATTTATACCATATATAATGCTTACAGATATATAAATGTATTCATTTCCATAGCACTTATAGACCCAGCAGATTGTTGTCACTTTTGAGTATCAGCTTCTGCACTTCCAAAACTTTTTATAGTGTATCTTTTTTAGTCTAACGCATTTGTCATTAGCTTGTTTGCTCGAGGTAGTTGTTGGCTTTTTTTTTTTCTTTTCTTATTGATTGATCGCCGTGGTTAAAGAGCCACCAGCAGCTGTGGACCCAAATGTGTTCTCTTCTTCGTGTTCCTGTTGAGTTGTTGAATGGCCAAATGCGATAAAGAAAAAGAAGAATTAAGATCCGTTGACTGTTCAGTTTTTCACTCATGTTGCACGCTTGGGGCATCTGTTGTTGCTGTTCCATTTGGGGTTAAGGGGGGAGGGGGCGTCAATGCAAGTTTCTATTGACTCTGATATGCGAAGGCACGAAGAAGACGCATCGTGCCTAATTTGCATACCAAACTGGAGGCTTTCAAACTCCACTGTCTGTATGTGTGTGTGTGTGTGTGTGTGTGTGTGTGTGTGTGTGTGTGTGTGTGTGTGTGTGTGGTGACTCAAGTGGAGGTCTCTCTAATGTGATGCCTGCTCAAGTGCTTTCCACTCGGGTTAAGCCATCGAAGTGCATTTGCTTTCAAGTGTGGCACAAATCCTGCACTTAAAACAAAACTCGAGTGAGTTGAGTAATCAAATGTACTAGAATCGAAAGTATTTGCGCCTTGAAGGAAATTCTAATATTAAATTAATAAGACAACATTTTAGAATTTGAATTGAGCAATGTTTTGCTCTTTCTACAAATATGAATTGATATTTCTAAATTCAAAGCAGACTTCACTGCACTTTTCTCTTTTCTCTGAGTGCACGATTTAGAGAAAAGACGGCCTAATTCAATAAGTTAATTGTGTCGTTAATAAAGCGCTGACAACTTGTACTCAGTGGCACTTCCTCCAGCCAAAAAGAGAAAAAGAGAAAAACAATTGTCATTCATATTGTAATTTAATGAGAAACCCCTCCACCAACCAACCCACTCCCAATTGTGCCCAGGTCGAGTCTGCCTGGAGACGCAAAGTGTCAAAGTTGCTTTTTGGAGGTCGCACGTGTGCCAACCGAAAATGTTAACCAAATTTTGTTGCAGTAGTTGTTGTTGTCGTTGTTGTGCCTTAATAAACGCGTCGAGACAGCCGGAAGCAATTTGGCCAACAACAAATCCAACAAATACGACTTGTCGCCATTCATTAGACGAGCCTAAGTATTCACTAAACACAGATTTACAAAAGCAACTTGATTGTACAATATGTCCATGTAAAGAGAGAGAGAGAGAGAGAGAGAGAGAGAGTGTGAGAGAGAGCGAGAGAGAGAGAGAGAGACAGAGTAAAACCTTGAGTTTACCGCTTATCGTTAATCGAGAGTCGCGAGAGTCGTTGGCATTACCAATTAGAGGCGAGTATTATGCAGATTATAGAATTCGATACTTTGGAGTACCTCAAGTATTCCTGAGCACCTATGAGTAGTTTTGCTTATACTAGAGTATGAGTATGAGTACTCATTGTACTTGTAAGTACTCATGGAATCAGGCACGAGTACTCTAAGAAGTCGAGTTCTTGCTTCGAATACTTGCTTCTGTTAAAAGGTATTTAATAAAGTTCATTTCAAGTTTCACTCGGATTAAAATTGTTGCTAGTTTTAGCAATTTTCAAAACGATTTCCATTATTTCAACTGACTTCTTACAAGACTCGTCAACTGTTCTTATCTCATCTACAGTCGAGTCGATTATTTACTTAGCTGCAGTCAGCATTGAGTCTTTGATTGCGAATCCAATTAGCAGCTTCTCTCAGTTAGCTAACTTGGCTCTCTTGGCCAAAGCAAAGCCACTTAGCTCTTAGCCAATGTAAAAGGCATCAATTGCCTTTTCACATACCCTATACCTATTTCATTTGGCTTTTTATTTATTTATTTCTTGTAATTATTGGCGTTTATAAATAGAATAACTTGTGCTTTTACTGTGAACTTTATTTAGGCTTTATACTAAGAGAAAATAAAATACACAATTTGCTAAGTAAAGCTCTCGTTAACTCTCAGCTATAAATGCAGATTGGGCTCATATTTTATGGAGTCGTAAATTTGTTTGTCCGTCAGTTGCATGCAGTGTGCCAACTTTATTATACCCTTTTCCTTTGAACGAGTATACAGCTACAGGGCATTTAACATACTCATTATATCATCATCTTTTATGTTCTCTTTGATCTCTAACCCGACATTTATGGTTTCGTTAGCTGCTCAGCAGGCTGGGCTTTAAATGAACTGAGTCCTAAATACCCAGTAAAAGGCAACTGGTAATCAACTTGACAAAAATATAACATTTATAGCGAAAAAATCTAGAAATACCTCAACATAAAACGAGAAGCTTTCTATAATTTTTGAAGTAAGAATATTTCGTAGACTTTCTTAAAATTTTCGATTGTGATTATAAATTGTAGTTTTCTGTATTTATTACGACAGAGAAACTGTTTTGTATTGTTAAGCAAAGCCTGAAACAAACTGAACAAGTATTTAAACTTGAGTTATTTAATGCATATAATGCATAATGCTAGGGATTAACTCGTTCGATTATTACAATAAATATAATAATTCATCACTAGTTGAAAACATTTTCCCCCGCAGACAGCTAAAATAGCTGATCATATTTTAAGAATGACTCGCAAGAAAACTTACAGCTGACATTGACAAAGTCTTTTTCGAGTTTTTAGCTGGGTTTTTTCTTTTATTTTTCAATTTCGGCTTAGGTTTGTGGATGATCCGTGATTAGTTTAGAAAGTCATCTTTTTTCTTGTTGTTGTTGTTGTTGTTATTGTTATGATTTTGCTTTAGGCTCTTAAAACAACAAATCAACTCGTCGAAATGCAGTGTCAAAGATTTGTCCACAAAATGTGAACAAATTTCGTGAGGATGATGCTACAAATAATGAATTGTAGAAAGTGAAAACACTCGAAAAACAAAAAACGCTGTGAGAATTTACGAGTTGAGCTTGAAAACTGAACTAAGCTGATCTGAGCAAGATTTTGAATAATAAACTGTAAAATTTTAAAGTGATTTAGAGCCATGAAAGCTGTCAAATAGTGTAAGCAATAAAGTTAACAAGTTGTCAGTTGGCAGAGCTTTAATTTTTAATTAGAAACTGATTCAAGCTTTAAACGCATTCATTCGACTAATGCATAATTCTGCATATTAAATGATATAAATAGCAATTCTCCGCCTCATTTCGCACAAATTGAGCAAACTATTGGGCCACTTGATGCCGCCAGCCAAAAATGAGGACATTTAGTCGGAAAATGAGTTTGCATTGCATTAGCCAACCTAAAAAAAAATAAATAAAAAAACAGGGCAAATGTTGACTTACCGAAATCTATCTAGCGTAAACTGCAGTCATATCTATATATCTATGTGTAAACACATCTATGCTAATATGCAAATGGGTATTTTTATAACAAATTGCCGCCACTTGCTCGACTCGCAGCGAGCGGGCCAAAAGTGTGCCAGTAGCCAAGAGGAAGAACCAGTCAAAAAAAAAAACAAAAACAAAAAAAAAACGCACACAAAATGCGCCCCTAAGCAAGATGACAGCCAGCGATTTAAAAATAAAATTGCATTATGAATTTGCATTTGCAGGCTGCATTTGTATAAATAAACGATGCAAATCGAGAGTTTGCCAGACTTGAGTAGTACCCTTAGATCAATTAATGTTCTTATCAATTCACAGAGTATATTTATGGATCATTTAATTATCCATAAATAAATACGAAGCATTTTAATCTGTGTTAAGTTGCCAGAGATGTACATAAATAAAGAGCGCTTTTCAGATTTAAATTTATATATACATTTTTCTTCTTAGAAATTTACAGACAACAAAATTTCGTATATCGTTTTTATTTGCCCGTAAACTTATTTTATTTGCTAGTCGCTTATAGCCAACGCGCCCATTAAATGTTTACAGGGCATTAAAGACACACAAATCTATGTCAAGCATCTAAATTTGACTTGGCCCTGCGCAGTTTTTGTACAAATTCGCTGGAGCAAATTGGGGAACAAGAAAAGAAAAACAAAAAAAAAAAAAAACAAAAATAAGAAAGAATATTTCAATGACATCATTTGAGTTAAAAACGTGGCCAGACTATTCCCTAAGAAAATTTACAAGAATTTCTAGAATTTAAGTAATGCCAAGTAATAAAATAAATAACGATTAGTATAACAAATTATAAATGTGCAAATACATTTTTAAATGTGTCTAGCTGGGTAATTGGCTCGTTTTAATGACTCTTTGCCAGGGCTGGAGCGGAGCAGAGGCTACCTTCTTCTGCGCAATGTCGTCCGCTCGAGGAGTTGTTAAAAACTCCTCTGCCTTTTATTTTTACTATTGCTGCCTTTGATGGTGCACAATTTTTTATGTTTATGTGCGGCACATTAATAAAATAACAAATAAAAAAAAAAATAAAAAAATGCTTTCGCATGGCAATTGTTTAGACTTCATTCAGTTGGCGCAGTTTGAGTTGAGTTCAGCGAGTGCATTGAACTCCATTCGCTTTGATGGCTTTTTGTTGAAATAGTTGCTGGCTGTTTTGAATAATCAGATTCGCTGTTTGAAGTTCTCCTCGGTATTTAGTGCGATCATCAATTTGTTTCGTTCTTGCCACAGACAACTGTATCATTTTACGGGTCGAGCATAATTTTGGCAATTGGAAAATCACGCTATTAACATTTATTACTAAATTTAACGCACCATAAAATGGTTTAATGGCTTTTGTTGTATATTTATTTAAAGGCAAAACTTATTCGTTTCATCATTCAGCATCATTTAAGTTAATTGATATAGATGAAAATCTTTTGTATGTATTTATGAAGATCGATATCGTTCTCATAGTAATGGGCTACATGCTTTTCTAGAGTAACCCACAAAAAATTAAACAACAATTTAAGAAGAAATCAAAAGTAGTTTTTTAAATAGTTCTTTTTATCTGCCATTTACAGTATAAACATAAATAAAATGTGTGGCGTGTTTTTTGAAGATTATATTAAGTGAAAGACTTATTTTTTGCAGAAATTGAAAAATCGGCAATTTAATATATTTGTGCCGATATAATTATATTTAATGCAAGTGTGTGTTAGTATTTTGTATTAAATTAAATATTGATACATTGCCAACTAACACGCAAAGCTTTGCAACAATACAGATCCATAAGTAATAAGTGATTTATCTCAATTTGAGCTTAAGCCAAGTCAGTTCAGATTGTTGTTTAAATTATATATAAACTTCATGTTGGCTTAAATGCCGTGGAATGATATTTATTTAATGCTTCTTTCTGTTTTATTTACGGTCTCTTCATATTATCTTCAGCTAGAATAAAAATGTTGAAAAGTAAATTTAGAGAACTTTAGGAAAATGTCGTTTTTATTTTAAGAAATTCCTTTGAACTATTTATGTTAACCTTAGGAAATGCGAGAATGTAAATCAAGTTGTTGAAATTGTTCTTAAAAATATGTAGTTTTTGTTAAATTTGGCATATGCCACAGAATGTACTTTCTCTCTTTATTTATAGACTCTTCATATCCTGTTCTGCAACTGCTTCTGCATTTCCTTCTTCTTCTTTTCATTCTCATTCTGCCCAATTAATTCCGTTGCCACCCTTTGTGTGTAAAATGGGGCTCAGCGCGGCTTTTCCACTTTCCACCTTGCTTTTCTGTCACCACAGTTGTGTGCTGAATTATGCACATTTATGCTCACCTGAGGCCTGCTCCCCTTTGTGCCTCCCCCCTTTCCCCACGGTGTCTGCTCACTTAATTGGTTTTGCATGCCTGTCTGCAGTTGCTGTTTTTCTTCAACTGCTGCTGCTGCTGCTGCTGCTGCTGCTGCTGGGAAATGGCATTTGGGGTGTGGAAAAACTGCAGACACCCACGCGAGCGAACAGCATTTAATTAAAAGTCCAATTCAATTTTAGCATATTAAATTAAATGCGGCACCCGCAGCACTTGCCGCAAACTCTGATTAATGACAACCAACCACAGTTGCAGCTACCACATCGACAGCATCGTTGGTTGGAAAATGCCCTTGAGATTGGCCTCACAACTTCCGCTATCCACTTCCGGCATTTGAAGCTGCCTACTGTCAGTTGGTTGTTGTTGTTGTTGTTGTTGTACCGAATCATGTGCCAAGCATCTGAATTATGCTCTCAAGTTTTCCAATTGACTAACGCCAAATTTAGAGCTGCTTCCCCCTCCAGCTCCTCCTCACCCCTGCCGCACCATATCTTCGCATAGCATTTGGTTGAGTCTTGACTTCGATTTGGGAATACCTTTGCACACATTATGTGGTTAATTATAGTTCTCTGGTTCGGCCAAGTGACATTTACAGGGCTGCCTCAACGATGCGAGGGTTGCTCAAGCAAATAATTATTATGTGGAGTTGTCTGCGGATGTCTTTGGTTGTCTTTGAATTTGATAATAATCAAATTTTGAAATGCATCATTAAAGCCAAATTAAATTCAAAAAAATACTAAAACACAACAATAATTAAAAAAAAAGTATTAAAAACTAAAAATAATAAACACACTTAAATATTTATAGCAAATTTGTATTCATAATTAACATTTTTTTCTTAAATCAAAAAGAGACATTTATTTTAGGAAGTTTAAGAGATTGTCTTGGGTTCTAGAAATATTATTATCAGCATTAATTAACTTGGCAATATTACACCAGAGTTAGTCAAAGAAAATACAGAATTCCATCAATATTAAAATCAATAATTCAATTCACACTTGTAGATTTTGTGTCAGAAGCCTCTTCGTATAACCCTCCAAGTTCCACTAAATATCCACTAGCTATAAAGAGAACACCCATGCTATAAATAGCAATGAGGTTGCGCTTCGCCTGATGCTGCCACACGTTGCAGCCATGAATTTCCCAGTTTTTTTTTTGGTTTTTTTTTTTACGGTGAGTGGGAAATTATTAGTTGGTACTTGTGTTATTGTTGTTGTTGTGCTACAAATGGTTGCGAGCAATTTGTCAACTCATTTCACTTGTTTGGCTCGTTTTGTGCGCTCCTTTCCAAATTGGCTAATAAGTTATGATGACATTCAAGTGCTGTCAGCGGCAGGCACAAATTCTGCTCACAAGTGCTATATTCATTCACTCCAAGATTTATTTCGGCCTCTTGCAATAGTTTTTTCTTTGTTTTGTCTGTCACTATTTTTTTTTTTGTTTTGTTTTGGAGCTGCACCTGCCACACAACAACAGCATTTGCTGTGAACGACTAGTTTACGAGTTAAAATTGAGGTCGTCTCATCTGCGGAGGCAATTTATCAAGAGACGAACTCACACGACATTTGTCTTGCGAAATTCCTTACCCTTCCCCATCGCCTTTCCCCTTTTGTGAAGTGGGAAATTTGAATTTTTTTTATGTATTCCAAAAATATATTATTTGTTTTTTCTATTTGGCTTTGTGATTTTCACATGATTTGAATGATATGAATTCCCCATACAACAGATATTGAGTTTCCTTGGCCACTTAAAAAATGCCATTAAATGCTTCATAAAAATGTTGTCATTAACTGTTAAGTGTACTTCAGTTTAGCTAGAGCTAATAGATACCCTGTGTGCAAATCAAATATTATAATACCAAATCAACCATTTCTTTGTGAAGACAACTATAAAATTGGTTCTGCATTCCATATATATATTATTTGATTACTTCTTGTTTAGTCTACCAGATACTCGGTATACCCTACAGTTCCAATATTTGGCTTTCGTTTTTCTGCTTGAGTGCGCTCTTGGCCATTAAATGAGGCGGCTAATTGAATCGGTTATTGAGCAATTAATAGTTTTAAAATGCGAAACGAATAAATTTTAAATCTGAATTGCAGTTAAAATAATATTGAACATTACAAGCAATTAAAATGAAAATTTCAACTGAAGCTGAATAAAACATTAAATTAAATGAACATTTGTGAATACCAAACAACAACAACAAATGAAAGTTCTAAACGCAACTGTCGAAAGAGATAGAGAAACTGAGTAGGAGATTCTCTCAGTTTGTGCAAAGTGTAAAAGTGCAACTGCAATCGATTAGTTATTGGTACAAAGTAAGAGATTGAAGAGTTGCTTTAAAAACAAACAGATACCCTGTAGCTGCCACAAAAATGGGTGCACACAGCTCCAAGGACAAATTGTCGCGTTCGTATTCCGAGCGCTACATTCACAGCCAAATGATCGAACGCGAAAGATTCGGCAGCTTTGGCAAGCGCAGCTCGAAGAGCGTGACAAAAGGTGAGTGCTACGCAACGTGTACTTGAACTCTCAAGTGATATAAATCCTACTGATTGTAAACAAACACACACACACACACTCACACACACACACACAAAGCCATTAAGAGTTAAATATGAATTGTTATTTGAGCCAGCGATGATTGGCACATTTTGCAGCGAAGTTCACACGTTTTGCACCCGTAAGAAAATTGCTCAAATCATACTTTGTTTATACAAATAATTTATACAAATAAACTTTTGCCAACAATTATAAAAATAAAAAAAGCATAAAATTGTTGTCAGTCAGATAACGTGAAAAGGTATATTTTATAGATGCAAATTTCACACTGTTTGCATATTAAACACCAAGTTAATCAAGATAGCTAGCAGCAACTTCAGCTGCGCCCACAGGGTATCCCCAAAACTAAAGTATACTTAACAGTTAATTAAAACATTTTTATGAAGCATTTAATGGCATTTTTTATGCGCCCAAGGAAACTCAATATCTGCTGCATAATCCCATTCAAATGTTCCTCAGCTTGAAAAATCTGTTCTGTTTCAACTTGAAAAAAAGGAGGAAAAATGTAAATTTCCCTTAAATAAACTCATTTGCCTGCTGTGGTTCAGGCTGAGCTCCATCTACTCCCACGCAGTGCTTAACTAGGACAAAAAAAAAATATATATATATAAAAAATAATATAATTCTCATTTTCTGTGTAACTGTAATAATATTTAGCATTCAACTTTGTCGTCATGGCAAAAAATAAATGTATTTTTTTGTGTCTACATTTTTTTTTTTTTGATAAGCTGCAATGGGATTATGTGACTTAGATAGTTGAAGGTGGGACAGTGGAGAGTGGAGGAGTGTGCAGGCATTTCGCAGGAAAGATAAAACCAGCAACTATCACACACAGCAGCAACACACACAGCGGCTGCCACGTGCAACTTTACGCTGTGGTTGCCTCATTGTCCGAGTTGAGAGTCCAGTGCAATTAGCCGACAGCTAAAAATAAAATTTATTTGATTTTTTCATGTTGCTCTGGTTACACTTATTGTTGCAGCTACTATATGCAGACATTGTGCAACAACACGTTGCTGCCACACCAAATAAAAAGTGCGAGAAAAACCAAACAGAAACAAAACAAATTCTAAACTAATAGTTGTTTTTTGGGCTAGTCAAAATCCAATTTAAGTGAAATATTTCACAAATTTTAATCAGAAAAACTATTCAGATTGGAATAGACTTACAGCGCTTGATCTTTGGTTAAAATTTATTAAATCTTTTAAAGAGCCGGTTTCAGTTTTATTGATAAATTTCCCTCTTAAGCTGAGAGACAAAAATAAAAGAATTAGGTTCTTAGCCTTATTTTATTTACAAGCCAGCCCCATCGAATACAATATATCGAATGCAATTTATCGATTGTTCAGCGTATAAACTGGGATTTTCTGTAAAAAAAAAACTTGTCATCTTTTATAATGTTTTAAAATGTTGCTAAAAACATAAGACAAATATTGTCTCATTGAAAAATGGCTTTTCAATCGATTTCTATAAGATATAGTTATTCGATTCGTGTGATGCATGATCACTCATATGCTATCTTCAGCAAAAGGAAGTGCCCTTATTCAGTTTCAGCGCAACAGCTGCTAAGAGATGAGTTCACATAGGTACAAGGACAAGGACAAGGACAGACACTCAACGTTCTCATTCTCACACATATATATATATGTGCTTTATAGGGTTGCCACTCGCCAGCAAAAGTACCATAATTGTATTCAATTTAAAGTTGCTCACCAAAAAAAGAAGAAGAACTTTCGAGCAAATTCAAGCTGGGAACCACTTGAAAGCGCTCCCACTTTATATGTGATATCATCTGCCCAACGAGTTGTGTCTGGATATCATAATGCGCTTGTGTACATTATGTTTGCAGTAATAGAGCGCCCCCTGGCGTTGGCTGCATGCACTCGCATAACATCAAATAATTTCACCCCTTTTTTGTTTTCCTCATTTTTCACACACAAATTTGCTGATGCTGGGAGAAAGGAGACACGAAGGGATACTGAGGGGAACAGAGGGGAAGACGGGAGTTACTTCAATTATGTGCAAGTGCTTTGTTTTAATCGACAAACATTGAAATGCAAATAGCGGCAATGCCCCTGCCCCAAACTGAAATAAATTACCGGGGAAGGGGAGGGGAGGGGGGCGACACTAAACGTTTTCAAGTGCATGGCGGCATCTGTGTTTGAGTTATTAAATGGAAATGCTGCTCAAAACGAAACTCGACGTGTTTACGCATAAATTATGCAATATATATGAATTTATATATATATATATATATATATCTATGTGTGTGTGTGTATATCGATTACATGTAAATATGCGTTCACACTTAATAATCGTTTGTCTTCTGTCCCCCTCTCTCTCTCTCTCTTTGCAGGAGCAGCCAAAAAGCGAGATGTTCGCAACTTGAGCATATCGCCAACGGATCTGGGACCGCCGCCAAAGACCCAACAGACCACAAAGGGACAATCGACACGCAACAAATCCACAACACCAACACCAATCGCAATACGTAAGTCTCTGCAAACAAAAAAAATACTGAAATACAAAATTCCAAAGGGGTTTATGTATCTTTAATCGCTCGAAGAAGTAAACCTCTTATTTATGTCATTTCTTATTCGTTTCGTTTAACGTTTCAGCAGGGAGTGTCTGTCTGATTAACGCTATTCCGTAGATGATATTCTATAGCTTGTCAAATGGAAGTCTATCTGAAAATGTGCACTGATTGTTATTATGAAGTTTCTGCACGTTCTCAAATTTGGAAACTAATTTATCTTTTGACAGCTGCGAAAGATTTGCTTGTCTTGCTCAAAGAAAATAATAAGAAAGAACTGAATTAACCTGGGGTTGCCAACGATTTAATACTCTACAACTACAAGTTATCAAATATAGTGTCTCGTTTTGAATAATATTTAATTAAACTATGGCAACATGAACAAAAAACCAATAAATATGGACTGAATTAACTTCGGTTTACACAAATCAATTTTGGAATAATTAAAGGAATATCTAAAAACATATCCATAAACTCCTTAAACTTACAACTATAAAAGATAATGAAAAAAGTTAGTCAACCAAGAAATCAGCTACGACCGAATGTTTCTTATGAACTATATCACAAATAGATCTGATGCATCAGACTCCTCCAACACAAGTATTTCCAAGGGAATAAGAAACAACAAAAGCCAGTTTCAGTATTCAAAGAGTAGCTTCGACTACGCAACTGTTGATGCTGATGATCAACAGTGATTATAATTGATGAGTTCAGCTTGTGTGACATAATAATACTACCATTAAATATGAATACTTGTGACTGACATCAGCGGCTTTCGCAATCGGGATAAATTTAGAGTCCACTCCCTCAAAAAACATCATCAAAATTCGCCTTAAAGTTTCAAGCAAAACAAAACGCATCAGCAGCTGCCATTGACATGTTCGCCGTCAACTTTGATGGGGGTCTTACATATATATATATATATATATATATGTCTGTCTGCCTGGCAAATGTATCTGTGTATCTTTCGCACTCCTTCAGCTGCACTGAGTCACTTTGGCCAGTGAGTCAGCTTTGTGGGCCAATTCAGTTTTCGCACTCGCCACACAGATTTCGGTTTTCAGTTTTCTGATTTCAGATCCCAGCTGTCTCTGGGCCAATTCGCAGTTGCTAGCCCCGTTTATGCGCCATTAGCCACGCCCTCATTGTGCGGGTGCCCCCAAAAACTCAATTGCTTAGTTTGTGCAAATCATTCGAAGTGATGACCCCAAAGCAAAGCTAAACACACACAAATACCATCATCACTCACCGGAGCAGCAACGATTGCGCAATTTAACTGAAAAGAAGAAGAAATGGGCATTCAAAAAGAAGCGTTGCGTGTTGTTTTTCCAAGTGTATATTCGTTGAGCGACACTTTTTTGAGTGTAGCCACTGTTGCCTCGATTAAGATTGATGTGACGTGGATTGATTTAGTTCCTCGATTTTCTACATGCTTTTTTTATGCATGGTTTTTGCTAGGCACCTTCTCAAAGCTAAGTTTTTGTTTTTGCCTTTTCCTGAATTTTAATTGTTTGTTTTAGTTTCGAATTTAACTTGCTCAACTAAATCTATAAATTCCTCCATGGTTGGTTTTTCCGACTAATACAGAATACTGCAATTATTTTCTGGTTTTTCATTTAAATCTAAATATTTTTCCGATACATAAATAAATGTACATAGTCCATTCCATTTATATATTTTTTTCACACATCTATATCCATCTGGGCAAAAGTATTCAATACAATTGGCAATCAGTTCATGCTTTCTTGCTTAACATATATTTTTTGTTCCCCATTCTTCACTTAACAATCTGGCATTGCATAATACATAATTACATTATCGCTCGTCTGTCGGCTGTTTTTTTATTATTATTTTTTTTTTTTTTGTGGATTTTTGAGTGCTTTCATTTATTTATCAGCTGATATGAATTGATTTGATTTACACAAACAAAAATCCAGTTGCAAACTATTTTTGGCCGCCACTTTCCGGTTTTGAGCTCCGTAAATGTCTTTTGGCCATTTTGTGTGGATCGCGCCACAAGCATCGGTGGTTCAGTGGTAGAATGCTCGCCTGCCACGCGGGCGGCCCGGGTTCGATTCCCGGCCGATGCAAAATAACTTTTTTTTTTTATTTTTTAATTTTCTTAATTCGTCGTCTTTTGTGTGAGTTGTGCATAAATTACATTAAATGGGCGAATTTGCATTTTTACTCACCGAAACTAAATTGCTCAAATATTGTCGCATTAAGTCGTCGGTACACAAGCTCCTCCCGCCCCACTCCCACTACTGTTGTTGCTCCCCCTGCATTTGATCTGGACATTCTATTTTTATTGCCCCCAAGCAACATCAACATCAACATCAGCAACAACAACAACTCAACAACAAGCAAAGCCAGCGGACTAAATTTAATTTACTCGCACTATCGCGCATGTTTTTCCAGTTATTTGCACATGAATACCCAAAGAGGAATAGAAAGAGAAGCAAAACCTTTTGTTGCAAACGTGTTTTGCATTTATGCAAACACAATTCCCAAGCGAGTAGCCATTTTCGGTCTATTGTTTAACTTGGACAACACGCAGTGGCCTCCTTTAAACTATTTCTCTTCAGCTATTTGCGGCATTCGCAACTTTTAAGATATACATTTTAACTTTAATTAAGTTAGTAAATACCACAAAAAAGAAAAAAGTAAATTGCATCGGCCGGGAATCGAACCCGGGCCGCCCGCGTGGCAGGCGAGCATTCTACCACTGAACCACCGATGCTCTTATAATTAGTGTGACAATATATGCCGTTATTAAGTTTACCCATATAAGATTTGATTTTAGTCTCTCGAACTAAATCCTTATGGCTTTACTGACCTTAAAAAACTAAATAAATTCCATAGCATGAAGTGGGTTTGTTGATCTCTCGACTTCACATTCTTCTGAGAATTGACAAAAATCACGTCTCTGACATCTCAGAGTCCATATTTCTCAGAAGATGTGACTATTCTTTATGACTAGTTGTTATTTTTAAGCTATTATATTCGTATTAGTGGAAGACTAGCAAATGGACTTTTTTAAGTATGCTAGATCAAAAAAGTTATTATTGCATCGGCCGGGAATCGAACCCGGGCCGCCCGCGTGGCAGGCGAGCATTCTACCACTGAACCACCGATGCTTCTGTGTGAGGGGCGTCAAAATTTTGACAGATAAACCTAATGGCTCTTCAATTTACTGACCCCTTTAAATATTTGTTAATGAGCCATAAACTGGGCCAAATCTATATATTGTCATTCTTCTCCTAAAGATTCTTCTCTAGAGACAGTTAAAGTGGCATAATTATGAATAAATGCTATCTTCTGCTGATTTGATAGCTCGGCGATATCCAAAATGGTAATATCTACTACTGATTGTTAAAGCTTACCATAGATTTAGTTACTGAGTCAAATATTATTTAATATTTTCACTACTGCCAGTTGAAGAATATTTCCGCCAATTAGCTTAACATGCAACACGTATATTTCTCTCCTAGCATAGCTGTACCAATGTTTTTTTTTTTTTTTACGGATCTGTTTTAGTTTCCAAAATAAAATCTCAACAAATAAGAAAAATGAAATCTTGCAGAAAAAAGTAGTTTTGCATCGGCCGGGAATCGAACCCGGGCCGCCCGCGTGGCAGGCGAGCATTCTACCACTGAACCACCGATGCTTGCTTGCGAAGATGCGCCCAAAAACTGTACATCAATGCAAATGCAGCTTCTCCTCTCTCTTCTCTTCTCTTCTCTTCGCTTTGTGTTTGACTGCGTGTTGCGCCAATCGCAATTCTTCTGCTTCGTTTAGCTGTTGTCTTTTGGCGGCTTTTTAAGGCGCCGTCTTTAAAATCGCTTGTGGCAATCGTAATGTAATTCTTGCAATTCAACTGCTCAGTATTCAAGTCGATGGACACACATAATAACAATAATAATAATGATAATAAAATGCGCGTAGGTTAAAACGTGCCTCTGAATTGGCCCACGTATTTTTTTTTGCACTTTGCTGTTGACTTGATGAAAGGCGGCTTATTTTGTCAACACTTTTGCCAGTTGCAGTTGGAGTTGAGTTGAGATCACAGCTCTGCAGATCCGGTTATAATTGAGCATTGGCTAATTGCTTATCAGTTATGAGTGGAGAGCAGTGATTGCAACAAGGATGCCATCTTGCTGTCTCACTCTCTCCTTGCCTCTTTGCCAGTTTGCCAGTTTGCATTAACTTGTTGTTAGCCTTGGCAGCTGCCTTTTTAAGCGCCGACATTGGCCGCAACATTGCAACAACTTCTCCCTGTTTTTTTGTTGTTTTTTTCTTCTTTATTGTTTTCTTTTGTTTATTTCTGTTTTTGGCGTCTTATTGTTGTTGTTGTTGTTGTTGTTGCACATTTGCGGCCTAGACTTGTACTAGCCATTTATGGCTTCTGGCTTGTGCTCTCCACCCCCTTCTCCCCTATCTGTACACCTCCTTTGTTTCTGCTTCTTTTAGCTACTTGCGGTTAGCATTGAACAACAACAACAACAACAACCAATAAAAGCGCGACAACTTTTTTTTTGTCGTGCACTCGCAAATTAACTAAAACAATATAAAAAAAAAGAAAACAAATACATAAAAATAAAAATAAAAATAAAAGAGATAATCGCAGTGAGGTCAGCAGCAGCAGCAGCAGTTCCAGCTCTAACTCCTGCCCCCTCTTATCCACTCCTCTCAAGCAAATCAAAGGAAATTATGTTAATTATTTGGATGAGCAAAGAGAGCAGCTGCGCTCTTAAATTCGCTGGCGATCAGCTGCTTGAGCACCACATATGTTGCTGCAACAGGTGCACTGCCTGCTAAACACTTTCAACTGCTTGTTGGCAGCATACATTTATTAGTTTACGCTCATTAGTTATTATTTTTCAGTCAATTCTAGCTTGTTGTGGAATATTTTTGCATTAAGAGCAACACTCGCTTGCATTGCCTTAAGCTGGCTCTTATTGCTAAGTTCTCTCTTAAGCATAAATTGGCCTGCTCTGATCTACTCTTAGCAACAAATTGCACTGCTTGCTTATTTGCTCTTTGCTGGCACTCTCTTAAGTCTAAATTGAACGCTGTCAACACACTTCACTTAGCAACATGCTGCACTGCTTGCGCATACTCCGTTACAAGTGTTTATTATTGCTGCTTGTCAACATGCTGCAGCTACAAAGAATGCTGCACTGCTTGCAACTGGCATGCAATGCTTCCCCTCCCCCCTCACCAACACAGCGAGCAGCAGGTGTTTATTTCATTATTTATTTGTATTTATTTTTGTAGTTGCCGTGTTCTGAAAAACTCTTTAAAACTGGTTTATTTCAAATTTCGTGCTCTGTTTTCTTCTTTGCTGCGCTCCCTGCCATTGCATTGATAGGCAGGCAACAGAAAACAGAAAAAAAAGAATTGTGTTTTTGTTTTTCGAGTTTGTGTTTTAATTTAGCTCTTGTTAATTATAGTTGTTCCAAATTCAGAGTAGGCACTGGAACAAGTGTAATTTATCTAAATTATACAGTTTTATTTTTTACTACAAAATGTAAGTTTTTTATTATGTGATAAGAAAATGGAATTCTGTTTTTTTTGGAAAGATCGTTAAATGGTACAAGTGCAAATCGGATATCAAAATCGGCAATACAAATCGTGAGTGATCTGAGAAATTCGCTTAAACATAAACAAATAAGTCAAAATTGGTTGCTTTTGGTCAATTTTTGTGGCTGCCTCAAAATATGCTACGATTTGTGCCTGTAAATGAGATGTGATTTGTATTTTGATATGGATGGGTTGTGAGTTGATAAACGGTTTTGTTTGATACCTGAAAGGGGTTAAGTTCTTTTTAAAATAATTCTTAAATAGATGTGGGAAATGAACTAGATGCTAAGCAATAGAAAATGAAATTTGAGAACCATTTAATACTTTTACTACTTGGAATACATATTCTACTTTTAATACTCATACTATTATAAATCCTTATACTTGTTTTTTTTTTAATATTTATCCAGTAAGTTAATTCTAAAAAATTCTGGCTAATATTATGAGTTCGTTTCCAAAAATTACAATTCTCTAATTCTCTCTCTCTCTTTGCTCTTTTTGCAGAGAAACGCCCAGCAATAAATGGCTCTGCGAGCAAAGGATCTGTCGCAGCAAAGGCAACAACTCCACAAAAGGCAACCAAAATTAATGCAACAATCGCAACAATTGCAACAGCAACAACAATTATAAATAACAAAAATGGCACAAAGACTTTGTCGGCTGACATTTCAGAAGGTAAGTTTTATATGTCAAATTCAAAAAACATCAAAAATCAAATCAAAAACTGAAATTCGCTTTGGGCTTAAAGTGTATTTCGATTGTTTTCCAATTCGATTTCGAGACGATTTTGTGAAAGCATCGCAAATGGCTTAAAAACCGAAAGACCAAAAACCAATTTTGACTTTTGTTTGACAACTGATTGAGCGGTTTTTGCTGCCCGACAACAAACCACCAGAAACATTTGCTACAGTTGCACAAACAGTTAAGAAACTTTTGGCCCAAACACGCACACACACACACACACACACACACTGAAATTAAGCTCCTGGGTCTATTTTTGGGTCTTTTGCCAGTTTTTTGACTTTGAGTCGCGCAACTTTTCTAATTAATACTAATGCGTTTAATTAGGCTTTGGGGGGCATGCAACAGTTTAACGTACCGACTTGCCACCACCTCTGTTGCGTGTGGCATACATATTTCTTGCCTCAACACAATTAATATGTATTTTAAGGTATTTTGTATACAATCCATTCCAAATTAATAAAACATTTGAGCAAAAGTATTAATAATTATTATTAATATATTATTAATTATTAATTATTATTAATTATTAATTCCTGATTAGCATTAGCAAACGAGTCTATATAGCCGTGTTCATCTTAAAATCTGCCGATCTTAAAGACTACAAGTGTCTGGGAGTTGAAAATGGAGCATAAGATCAAGTTTATTTCACTTATCTGCTCCGTTTCGATTTCCGATAACATACATATATATATAAATCTATATCTTTCATGCATATATTTTATCCCTTATCTTGCTACTGATTATGTATGCAAATTTCATCAAGATCGTTTAAGAAACATGGAAGGGAATCATATATTCACGAATTATACAGTATTGCTTACAGGGCATCTCGTAGTCGAGCTCTCTCGACTACAATACTCTTACTTGCTGTTTAACTTGTTGGGCGACACCTGTTCCCAAGTAAAGTGTCGAAGCGAAAACAACTCAACTAATTTTCAATGGCAAAAGTTGAGGCACAAAACTGTGTGATTCAATTGAGGTGTGTGTTGTTGTTGTGTGTGTAATACAAAGTATATATATATATATATATATATCCGATTTTTTGCTGAGTCTAAATGTAATTTAAAATTGCCAATGCATTTTTACACTTTAACTCACTCTTGGGCGGATTTAAGTTCTGTTATGAGTTTATATTTAGCGAACTAGAGATTTTAGCTGATAAAAATCTACACTTCAAAACTGAATTTAATTTCCTTCAAATCCTCAGCTAACATTTGAAATAATTTTCTGCCTGCTGTGCCAAGACCAAAAATTAACTCGAACTCAAACAAAAATGTATCATAAAAATCTTTGGTGTAGCCAAATTAATTTTTAACACGTTTGGTTAAAGTCTTTTGTTAATTTCCAGTATTTCTCGCCGAGTCTTTGGCCATTAACCTTTTTATGTACCTTTCTTTAAAGACTAACATAAATTTTTGGGGGAAAAACCTCTTTAAAATATTATTGAGTTCTTCGATTTCTATTCATAATTAACCCAATCGAAATTTGATTTGTATTTGAAAATGTAATTAAAAGAATATGTTAAGCAAATATTGCGGTTTCTCTTACTTTAATCAATATTTAACTAACTAGTATATATTTTTCTAGTACTTTAAGCGAAATCAAATTTCAACTTTCACTCTTTCATTTATTCTCATTATTCATAAATCTCACGTATTTTGTATTTCACAAAATCCGCTGGCTACTCGTGTTCTACATAATGTCCCAAAGCACAGCCGCACACTTGCCTCATTTCTCTCTGCCCGCCACTGCACCACCCCCACGAACCCACATCAAGTCACCAAGTTGTTTATGTGCCACAAAGTGGCACGTTGCCATTTTGCCGCGCTCGACTCTTTGATGTTCAGCGAGTTGTGTGCGCTTTTCATATGCACTACATATATAACTGTTTCTCTGGGGGGAGGGGAGGGTGGTGGAGACAGCATTAAGCCCTGCCTCCCCTTCTTGTCCCTCTCTGTGGCCATTTCAGCCTGGATAGTTGTACTTGTGCCTTGTTTTGGCCTATTGAAGTTAAATTGTTTGCTTAATGTTTTTAGCCTTGACTTTAGCGGGTGCCCAAACCACATGAGTTATGCGCTGCTTAGCGAGTGCAGCAACCCAACCACACTAATTACCCAAAGAGCTATTTAAGCTTAAACGGAAACAGTTTAAACAACAATTTCTTGACAAATTCATATAGTTAAAAGAAGTAGCAAAAGGCAAAAAGTTTTAATTAGCAGATGGGAAAGATATTAGCCAAAAAAACAAAATGGCTTTAGTATATGTTTCTTGTGCAACATAAAATGGAACTTGCACTCCTTTTGATAAATAATTATTTCATTGCCTGATTATCGCTTTAAATTTTAAATAGGTAATATCAAAATATTTTTAAATCAGATTTTCTTGTGGCACTAGATTAATTAATATATATTATATATATATCATTTATTTTATATAAAGTTTTAATTTTAAGCTAACTTTTATTAAGCAGCAATGGCAACCAAGGTGTTCCCAAATACAAGAATTAATTGTTTTTCTGGTTGGACTAGTTTAGTTAGTTAGGATTACTGCTCCAGTAAAATAATACTCAATCATCTTCCTGACGTTGACTAGCACTAAAAACAAACTGCTTGCACTGCTTGCTAGTCAAACTGTTATTTATTGCTTTCCACACTAAGAGCGACATGCGTTCAATTAAGTTGTCACTTAATTTGATTGTGTTATTAATATAAAAAAATAAAAAAAACAAGGAAATCACAAATCTTGAGCACGCCAACTATTTTCGCTTGGTTACTCGTTTAATTTTATCTCATGTTCACACACACACACACACACACAGCCACACTCGAATACAAGCAGAGAAGTTCATTGATTTCGTTGTGGGTCTCTTCATGTTTTATGGCCATTTTTCACGCTTTCATTCGATTAATTGATGAATGCGGTGTCAAAGCATTTGTCGCTCCCCAATTTGAGCTGAGCTCAGCCCCTCTCATTCCCTCTCTCGCTCTGCCCCCCTCCAGCTCATCATTTGCAAATGATGGCAAAAATAATAAAAAAAAAACAAGTTAATGACCGACAAATAGTAGAAGGAAACCTGCAAAAGCAACACGCACCTTTTTCAGCATTTTCATTTTTTATAAACTTTTACTTTTTCCATTTTGCTCGTCATGCGTAACAATAAAAAATTAGTAAATAAACCACCCACACAACAAATATCGTATAATCGTCATCGTCATCGTCAATCGTTAATCGTCATCGAATACCATTATTTTATGCATAAAAGGACAGAAAAAAATCGACTATCTGCGGCGAAATTTGCATTTGGTTCAATTGACTTTGCTTGCGATCATTAACTACAGCTAATCAATTATAATATGATTTTTATTTTAAATTTATTAAATACTTGCATCTAAAATTTAGATGCCGGCGGGCGCACTTTCATCTGCAAGAGTATATAATAATAGTCAGCGTGCCTAATAATTTAGCAGTTCTTTTTAGTTTCTCACTTCTGATCATATTTATATATTTCTTTAAAACTCACTCTTATTTCCTGTTTGTTATTATTATTATTACTTTATACTATTGGGATACCTGCACCGTGAGCTACTCGATCTATTGTGCTCTCCGCTGAGCCTATAGCTGATTCATCAAACCCAGTTCTAGCACGAAGAATGCGAGAATCTTTGCTGGGTTGAGGCATTCTTTGTGTTTGAAACTCATAACATGCATTCCTAGGATGCTGCATCTTCTTCTTAAGATTATAGCCACCCAAAAACTTCTAAATTATCTTACAGCTTTATACAATTATTCCTATCCTACTTGGGACATTATCTAGGCACATCTTTACTGCTACAAATGCGTCTAGACTCATTATCCTATCAGTTCGGAGAACTCTTATCGCGGCTGGTTTTATTACGGTCATGTTCAGGTTTTTACATATCTTCTCGATGAGAATCCTGCTTGGTCATCTTACCATTGGAAGATGGAACACGTATTTTTTGTCTTCCTATGCCACAAAACGGTTCTGGCCCTGTTAGGTGCCTCCCTGCCCCCATTTCCTGTTTTCTGCCACTTTTCTTTTTCATTTATTGTTTTCCAATAAAAAAAAGAGTCAATTCTAGCCAAAGTTACAAAATGTTCTTGCAAAGTGTGTCGCATAAAAAAAGAAGTTACAAGTGTTAAAGTCAATTAAACAGTTTACTCATTAATCAATACTGCTGCAAATATTGCTGAACTGTGCAGTTGAGTATTGTTTTTTAACTGGGCTATTTAGGAAACCGGCAAATTATTGCACAAGCTTAATTTGGCATGACAAATAAAAATATGAAAACATGCAGATTTTTTTCATCTGATTTGCACACAATAAAAAACTTGGCTCAAAAGCCAAAGATGTAAAGCCAAAAACCAAAATAAAACCAAAACCAAAACTGAAACCAAAAAGTCGATTGCATAAATTGCTTAGCAAACTAAAGCGAGCCGTGTGGAGAAGAGGTGCCTGGTGCGAAGGGGGGGAGGGATTCGTGTAATTGAATTTTTGAATATTTTATGGGACAGCGTGAGAACTGCGTTATATACGGCAATCATTTTTAATATCTTTTTTAGCTTCAAGAGAAAAAAAAGGTGGGAAAATTGCCAAGTCAACTTTAAAGTACGCAATCACCGAAAAAAATTAAGAAAAAAGAGTTGCTGCAACAGCAGGGGGGAAAATTTTAAGCAATTTTGGACACTTTCAAAACAGATTTCAACTATTGTCAAATGTTATATAAAAAAAAGGGCACATTTCCTGTGTAATACTTTCAATTTGCAATCACAATCACATGCGAATATGCTATATAAATATATATATATATATAGATATATACATTATATCCGGCACGCTATTCGTGTCTATGCTGATTGTAGCATGCATAGGGAAGGGGATTACGACTTTATAATGATGTTTGACGCTTGCTTTTAAAGAGTTTTGGGTAAAAGTATTGAACAGACATAAGAAAGCCCATCAAGTATATCATATATATATTCTTGAACACCATCATAGACATATTTCGTTAGTCTGGTAAAATATTAGAGACTTCAATTAAATAAAATATAGAATTCTATACACCCAACGCAGCTAAACTTTATTTTGTTTTAACGATAACTTTTTGAGTTTCGATTATCGATAGCAGTAAAACCCTATTTTTTGAACATATATCTTGATGTATAAGCCTGAACATGATATTGATCACAATTAAACAAGAGCGTTTGCGGAATCCGGAAGAAAATCGCTTAAATACATAAAATATATAGCAATATTATGTGAACTATTCAAAAATATATCTCAGTTAGATAAGACTTGCTTTCAGGGTATCTGCTTAGTTATTCTGTTTTTATTTACTGACTTTTTATCGTTGCTCGTTTAACCTCACTTCTTAAATCTATTCGATTACTTTTTGAAAAGTATTCCCAGCTCACGCAGATAATTATTGGCCAGATTATTCAGAAATCACTTGACAATAAAGCCATCTATTTCGGCTCTTCAAAAGCAGCACTTAAATCAATATTTAATTGGACTTTATTAGAGCCGCTTCGTCTTTATGGGTTCCCTTTCATAATTTGATTATTACTTTCTTCTGGTGCTTGTGCACTCATATTTTAATCAATTTCGAATCGCATTGTTAATGAATATCTGCTCATTGCTATTATTATTATTATTTTTTGAGGTAACACAAAATTGGCAATAATATTTCATTTTTTTATATAAAAAATAAAGAAAAACAAATTGGGGTTAATCAGTTTTTTAAGCGGGGAATTACATGCAAAACCCATTCTATTTTCTTGGAGATTTATGTGAGTAATTTTAATAAAATTGTATTTTTTCTCCTTTTCTTGCTGTTATAATTAAACGAGTCTCTTAACTTGGCTTATAAATGGAGCATGGCTGTTAATGAGCAGCTCTGTTCTAATTTTTAAATCTGTATCTTTCTTTTTGCATGCTTCTTGCGCGCTTCTGTCAGTCATTGGCCAGGCCCAAAATAAAACTAAACCACAACAACAACAATTGCTGACTACTTGGTCTAACTTACCCCCTCCGCCCCATCCGCCTCCCCGTTGCTGTTGTTGGCCAAGTGTGACGCGAAAGTCACGGCGACGACTTTGCAAAATGACAATGTCTACAATTACAGCCAACCTTTTTCTCTCTTGCCATATAAGCCGCAAGCGAAAAACCAGCGAAAGGGGGAAATGGCCGAAACACACTCTTTTTGCTGTTGTTGCTCTTGTTGCTGTTGTTGCATTTGCCCGTCAAGTGAAAAGCATAATTACAAAATATATCTATGCGCATATCTATGCTGTTAATTAACTATTAGCCATTAAATTCTTCTTCCTCAAACCACAATCAAATTGCAAAAAATATTTGTTTTTTTTTCCTGTGTAGCTCGCAAAGTTTTGTGCCTTTTTCTCAGTTTCTGGTGATTTACTGGTAGTAAAAGTTGATCTTAGATTAAATGTGTTTTTATGTATTTTTTTTTTGCAAAAAGAAAGAACATTATTTATACTCTGATAGGAAGGTATTTATTTATTCAATGTGGACTAAAAAAGGGGTTTTATAGATGAAAATTTAGTTTAGATTTAAAATTAAAATTTGTCTATGATCGCATCAGGCATGGTCTTCAACTTTGGGGTGGAATGGTAAATTGGGGACTAGAAAAGCGATAAAAATCTATAATTGTAAATCGATAAAAATCATGTATGCACCACATAGTTAAAGCTAGAATCATTAAAGTTAGCTATTTCTTAGATATATCTCAGTTTTGGAGTAGGAATCAGGGGCACAGATTACCATTAGATCGATAAATAAAAGTTATATTAACGATTAATCAATGAACGTGGCTAGCAATAAGCATTTTTGCCAGTTATTCGCCACTCAGCTGGTATTCGACTGCTAACGGAGTACTTCTCAGTCAACTGCAAAGCTATCACTTGTTCTTAATGAAGCAAACTTGGCTTCAATCAAAATTAAACCGATTAGCCGATTAACGATAACAACCCCCTTCCCCCCGCCCGAGAACAATCGCTTTTCGCTCGAAAGATTTGATGAGACATTGAAATGTACAATTTGTGTTTTGTTAATTGTGTTATTATTTCGGCTTGCTCAAGTCGAGCTTTCAATTTCCGAGTCAAAGTCACATTTTTTGCCATTTTGTTAGATAACATTTGCCATTTGCTTTGTCTTTGGCTTTGTCTACTAATAATCTATTACTTTATGCTATTTTTTTTTGTTTTTTTATGTTTCTTATGCATAATTACAATTGGGTTTATATCCCCACCTACTTTTCCTCATAGCAGCACTTACAATTTTTATATATTTGCTTTTGCGTTATTTGCTATTGTTGGTGTTGTTGTTGTTTTTTGCATTTCTCTTTACATAAGCTTTGAAGTTGTACATTTTGTTGTTGTTGTTGTTGTTTGTTATGCTTTGAGCGCCGTTATTTCGACTTTTGGCGCTGCCGTCGCCTGTGGCTTGAAGTTAGTCGCGCGTCGCGCTTTCAAACAAACAGACGTTTTCTGCGCCGAGCCTTAGCTTATTTTATTGCGTTGCCTGCGTCGTCTGTGTGCGAAGAAAGAGTGTTCAAAAGAGGGAGAGAGAGAACGAGCACGAACGAGACTGTTGCATCGCGCTGCCTGCTGTGTATAACACTTTTGCGTGGACTGCAGTTTGACAAGCATTTGATTCTAGCTATTGCGCCTGCGCCTGCGTCTCTCTCTCTCTTTGCTCTCGCTCGCTCTATTTCTCTCTCTTTGAGTGTGGAAAATGGGCTTGAATGAGTTTGTGTCGCTTTTCTATGGCTCCGCACAGAATTTGAATGCGAGCAGCAGCCGCAAATCGACATCGACGTCGACGTCGACGTATTCATTGCCAACGGCCGCGGACGTTCACGAATTGCGTCAAATGTTGAAAAATCACAAAAATGCGCAGGCTAAGAAATACAGTTACAAGGACTATCCCAACGATATGAAATATGGCAAGAATCTGAATGCTGCCGTCGCACAGCATTCAATCTATGTAACGACTCAGCCGGTCAATGCAGCGGCCAAAAAGTTGCTCAATCATCACAATAGCAACAGCAACAACAACAACAATAATGCTGGACAAGCTGGCAAATTGCCGCCTGCCACAAGGATACCAACAAAATTGACAGCAGCTGCCACCTCGTGCAGCAGCAGCAGCAATTGCCACGATATGGACGTGCAACGCGGCAAACACAAATCTGCCACATCCGCCAGCTCCTTCCTGTGGAACTCCTTTCGATTGCCACGCAGGCAGAAGTCCACACCAACAACAACAACAGCAACAACAAACACAACAAAAACAGATAAAAAGCTCCTCGCTGCCGGTGAGTGAAAAGAAAAGAATGAAAAACAGTTCGAATTCTGAGAAAAATCAATGCGAACAGCAAACAGCAGGCAGAACTCAAGGGAATGCGAGTAAACGCCGCAGAGATACCCTAGAAAATGACATTGAAACTTGTGCGAATTGCTTATTTATCGGTGTGAAATCAAGAATCTGCTCGCAGCAGAGATACCCTAGAAAAGTTATGTAGAAAAGTGTTCATTGTTTGTTTACTTATCAATGTGAAAATACATGAAAAAGATACTCTAGAAAAATCATGTTAAAATTCCTGATCATTTTTAATGAATAAGAGAGAATTGTTGAGAATTGTTTGTATTTTTGGAACTCCAAAATGTACAAGTGTTACCCCAGATACCCTAGAAAACCCCTGTATGAACTATTGATGCAAATTGTGATAGTTGTTTCTTCACTTATCGCTTTGATGTACCTCTAAAAAATGATACATTTCTTAGAGTATATGGTAAGCTCAAAGTTAATAAGAACTGAGGAATCGGTTAGAGAATATCCTGTACTTAAAACAGCAAATATACCTGGAAAACATACCAAACTGCATTTAAATGAAATTTTGTTCCTGAGATGGTAGTCTGCAGAGATAAAGGCACTTTATTTATGGAAAAACATGGCTTAAAAGAAGAGGGGAAACTTTTGAACCTTAGTTTCACTGCCCTTTTGTAGATTTGCACAACATGATTTAAACATTTTGTTTAGACTTGGCATAATAATAATCTGCATCTAATTGTGAATTGGCCAACAAGCTGTTGTCTTTGTGGGTTCATCTGGAATTCAGCCATTTGACCCATTTTGGCCTGAAAAACCTGATACACTCTAAATAATAGAGAGCAGAACAATGGCAATTGTGAGTTATGGCCAGCGGCTATTTCGGTTAACAAGCCAACATTTTATGAGCTAAGATCATCAGCATGAAGTAACCCAATAAACACAAAAACATTAACAGCAACAAGAACAACAAAGCAGCAGAAATCATGGCTAACGGCAAAAACACACCTGAAAATTCTAACAGCTTAGCGGTTATCTAATAGCCAAGTTATTATATTTAATGTTTTTTCTTGGTTTTTTTTTCTGTTTTGTTTAGTTACATGTTCTTTTAAATTATGACCACAATTTCCTGTTGTGCCGTCAAAATTTGTTATCTAGTTTAACCAAAAAAATGACCACCTGTTTCGTTGGCGCAATTATAGCACCTACTCTCCCCACACCCTCCCCACTTGCCCCGCTCCCTATTATATTTCCCTAGTAATTCTCTTCTTTAACTTGTAGTTCTCTTCTCTCCATTTTGTTGTCTAATTTCGCCTTTTTGGCGCGTTTCAAATCCGATTTTGTTTGCTTTTTTTGTTTTTGTTTTTGGTGTTTTTCGTTTTTCGCTTCTATTTTTTTGTTATCATAGACAAGGAAATATCAAATTCTATATAATCTTATTTATGAATGTTTGTTTAATTTTGACAAGTCATTTGTGTGGATTTTGTTTTTGCGCCCCAAGCAAATCGCATAAAAGTCGTCACAGACAGAAAACTTTAACTGATAATTTTGTTGGTAAAAGTTTTCGGTTGGTTTGGCTTTGACTTGTTGATGTTTGATAAAGGCGAATATTGATTGATAATATTTTCAGTTATGATGGATCACTTTGGAAACTTTTCTGGGCTAAACAGCTTAATAATATGTTCGAGAATACTTGAAATTAATATCATATCTTCTTTACAAATAAATGTATATCTTTGATAAATATATATTTTATTCACAAAATTTGGAAAAAAAAACGGCGAAGTCTAGATGCACTATAATAAAGTATTATAAAAATAAATATAATTAATTTTATTATTTTTGCATCTTAAATGGTTTTTATTTATAGATGAAATACAATTTATTATTTTTGATTTCGTTTTTTTTTTATTTATATATGCACTATAATGAAAAATATAATAATATAAATATAATATATTATTATTATTATTTGTAAAATTGTACTAGTTTTTCGATTTTTATACATTTTCCATAAAGATTGATTTCTATTATTATTTCATTATTTATGTATTTTTTTGTGCTTACTTCAAACAGACATCCTTTGTTGTTAGAATGTGATTTTTGTACATGTTTGTTGGTTATTCTGCGCATGTACGCATTTTGTAGGCGCAACAAGAAAACAAAAACAAAACTACAAAGAAAGACACACACACCCACACACACACACACAACATCAGCTTCGTCGTCGTCGTTGTCGTCGTTGACTGCTTTCCGTCGCCATCAAAAGGACCATTATTGATTTTTACGCTGTAATAAGAAAAAGCATCTCTCAATGGAATAGCACAAGGTAGAAGAAGCAGTAGAAGAAGAGGAGAGCGTAAGGAATACAGACAAGTGCGAGCGAGTACAATTGACTCATAAGCTCATAATTTCCTTTTTACTTACTCTCCGTTTCCCCCCGTTCTCCGTTAAGCTATCATTGCCTGCGATGAGTCATCATCGCACAGACTACCCCAACTGCAGTTACCATAATAATAAAGTAAACGAAAAGTAGAAAGAGGAAGCAGAGCAGCAGCAGCAGAACATCAACGACACATTCTGGCTTGCTCACGCTCTTTCAGGCAGTCACTTTCTCTCTCGCTTGCGCACGTCTGCGTATGTCAGCATAAAAAATTGCATAATGTGCTTTTGCATGTGTTGTATCTGTGTTTGTTTTTTGACACACTGACACTTATTGCTCATTGAGCATTGTTGACAGCTGAGCAGGAGAGAGCGAGAGAGACAGAGAGAGCGCGAGTGTTAGCAAAGAACATGCGCAGGAATTCAATTGCTCTCGAACTGTTTAGCATGCACACACTGCTTGTTTACAGTGCTGCTCAGACTGTGGAGCAAGCATTTTACTGAAGTAATATGGCTTTTTTCACTAGGGTATCGTAATAGTCATGCTGTAATTTGAATGGCATGCCGATGTCATCATCGAGTGCTCCCCTTAAGTGATCTGAAGTGTGGTTTGCTTTTAAAATTCCCCAAAAATCTATTTAAGACCACAAATCGATTAATTAATAAAATCATTAAAAAGAAAAAACGAAGAAAAAATGATAATTAAATTGGTGCGCTGCGTTAATTAACGGTGCTCGCTGCGAATTAACAAACTGTGACCGCATCAAGCTGTGGCGCCTCCAGCCTGATTGTCTGACTCTGCCGGCCAGCCGCCAGTCTGCCACTAATGGAGTCAAGTGCAGGCCTCGTAACGGCCAACGGCTACAGCTAATGGCCAAAACACCAGCAGCCCACAGCAGGCAACACGGCCAAGTTGTTGCTGGCCTGGCCCCCATCGACTATATTTTGCGCAGCAAAGCGCAACAATTTGTTGCACTCAGCTGCAGTAGTTGCAACATGAACAACTCACAAGTCTACTCGGTCTCAAAATACCCTGACGAAACTCAGATTTATTGATAGAGAAATCAAACTAAATGAATAATATTTTTTCTTTTAATATTTAATATTGGCGAAAACGGAAATGTTTAAAAAGTCGGGGATACTCCTTAAGTTATCCAGATAAGTTGTTAAGGAATATATAAACTAATATATGCTTTATATAGATCATAGCACCCTTTTCAAGTAATTTTCTTAATGGTTACAGGGTATAACAATTGAATTGATTGATAACCGCTTTACAGACTTGAGTCGCTTTTTTTCTGTGTTTTTTTGGCCGACAGCCAATGGCCAAAGTGGCGGCTGCCAGTTGCCAATTGTTGGTTGTTGCTTGTTGCTTGTTGGTTGTTGCTTTTGGGCTGCATGCGGCGGCATACATTATTATAAATGCATATGTATTTATGCACACACGGGGCGTATGCGCAATTTGCATGCTAAGTCGCTAGATAAGCAAATTGGTTTTAAATGTTGACGATGGCACATTTTTCACAATGTATTGCCTTGTTGCTGTTGTTGTTGTTGTTGATTGTTTGTTGTTGGTTGTTTGTTGTTGCTTGTGTGCCATTTGCATTGAACTTGTTTATTTATCGTTTTACATGCGGTTCTTTTGGCCCAGACTGAATGCAAGTCATCGTCTCTTAGCCAGAGCCATAATTAAGGTCGTGTGCCTAAAAAAAAAACAGGGCATCTAAATATATATATATATATTAAGTGTGTGTGGCTTACGAGCTATTAATCGATTTCAGATAGTCGTGAATAGTAGCTAAAGTGGGACAAGTGTCGAGGAAAAAATATGAGTAGGTCATTTATATTATACATTTCTCATACGGAAATTAAAGTCAAAGAAAATTACTTTTCAATTTGGCATTCAACTCTTTCAATATTCCAGAATTTATTCTGATTTCTCAAAAGTGGTTGTTAAATGCATCGTTTGATTGTTTTATAGCATTTGATTTTTTCCCTATCTCTTAGTAAAAGCTGCTTATTTTTTTTGGGCTCTAAAATTGTTGCAAGTTGCTTGCCGTAAACAATAATTGGCATTTAATGATTCGAGTTAATTTTGCAATTTTTTTCCATAAATTTTGTAGTTGCTAAGTGCATAAATTAGTTCATTTCCCGACTGGGTATTTTAACCATTTTTCTTGCCACCTTACTGGATTTGTAGATTTATGGCAAATGTGGATTTATGTATTGTTTTATTTTTTTTTTTTATATTTTTACCGTTGCTTTGGTTTCGCTTCGCTGCCAACTTTGTTTGCCTGCAGGTTATTTCTTTGCTGCTTCTTTTTTTTTTATGTGTTGCCTGTTTTTTTTATAGTTTTCCCTTCTCTCATTTTACTTGCCAACTTTCTGCCATTGATTTACGCACAAACTCTTCGCAATGGGCCTTTTTGGCTTTGTTTAGTTTTGTTCTTGTTGTATTTTTATATGTTTTTTTTTATCGTTGTCGCAATTAACACTTGTTGACAAGTTCAGTAGGCCAAGCCTCTATATATGTATATGTATATATTTGTTGCTGTTTTTGTTGCTTCAGTGTTGCGTGGCAGAGGCAATTTAAGCACAACACTTGATGCCGCCTACGCAGAAGAAAGCAGAGCCCCAATTGGGGCCACACAGCTGTTTGGGGGCTGCTATGATTTGAGGCGATTAAATTTTGATTTATGTTGGACTCATTAATTAGATGCCACTTGCCACTTGCCACTAGCCCCTATGCTTGATTTTGGCAACAATTTCCCCATGCGTTGCCTTAGCCGCTATGCACAGTGGTGCGAGGATTACGCAATCGTTTGAGTCGTTTGAAATGATTCCAATAAAAAAGAAAATTAAAAAACAATTTAAGAGCATTTTGAAATGATTAAACTACAAAGGCAAATGAATAACGATTTTAGCTCCATTAATGTTTGATTTGATTTTATGATATTTACAACATTTCTTCTTTGGAAGTTGTTTGGCTTTCTAATTAAGGCATTAATCGAGTTTAAGAAAATGCTTAACAAGCTAAATTTTCTAATAATAATTTCTAGATCAATGGTAAAATTATATAAAATTTTTCATTGCAATAGCAAATTCTAAAAAAATATGATAAATAATCCACTGCAGTAATTTCGTCAAAACTGAACCGATCCTGAAAATCTATTAACATTTTAAAATACAATTTTCCGTCGAAGTGCAAGTTAAAATGAAAAATTTTGTCATTATTTATCTACCCAATTATTTTCTTCTTCTTGCATCTTATTTCTCAATTACTGTTTTCTCCCATTGCTCATATTTGTACGCATTGCAATTTATATGCATTAGAAAGTCGACATTAAAATTGATCACAAGATTAGCACGTATTGAACCACTGTGCTTGCGCTTGCCTGGTGTCAGATGAAATTAATTAAGATTGCGCACATTTCAACTCAGCCTCCGTCTCTGCCTCCAGCGCTGCTGCTGCTGCTGCTAAAGCTATTAACTGACCCATGGAACGACCCCGAACCAAAGGCTGGACGAAGCGATCGCTTGTCAAATACAATTGTCGCCTGCTTCGGTCTCAGCTTAGCCTCTCTCGCTCTCTTCTCACAGCTATCGTTGAAGTGCACTCAACGCGTGTCAACTGCAATTGCGCCCAGCCTTACTGCTCTTTCTCTCTCTCTCTCTCTCTCTATGTCTGTCTGTCTCTCTCTAGCTGCAGGCTCTTGACCGCTGACGTCAGGCTGTCTCGTGTCTCGTTGGCGCTCTTGGCTCTAATTAGGCGCATAGTTTCTGTTGTGAATGCACAGCACGAATGCCGCACGGCGACAACAACAAAGACGACGACGACGACGCATAAATTAACGAACATGAAAACTCAACGATCGCGCGCATATTCACCACACTTAGTCGCCGCAGTCGCTGCGCTACGCACTGTGTTGAATTGAGTGTCGCAATTAGCGAACGGCAACTGACCAAGCAAAATGTCCAATGTAAAACTCGCGACTTTTTCTTTTCGTATTGAAATTCGTTAATAGTTTATGTTTAGAACTTGGGCGTGCTGCTTGCTTGCTCACTTGTTGTTGTTATTGTTTGTTTGCTGTTGTTGTTGTTGGGATCAATGCGCGTTTTTGGCGCTCATTTGCTCAGTTGTCGTTTGCTCGTTGAGTGACCAACAACAGAAATTCGTCGCGAAATGTGCTGCAAACAAAATTGCCCAACAAAAGTGGTTGTATTAAGGGAAAAGAAAAGCTCAACAACAACAACAACAACAACCCGAGCTTGACAAATTGTTAATCGTTATCGTTATCGATATGCTGTGAAAATGTGTGAAAGTGGCAAGGCAACAAATTGCGTTAACATTGATTACGAGGAAAATGTTGAGGACGAGGGCATCGGCGGTGAGTGCTCGACATTCTCGAAAATCTATATGAATCTATCTATATTCAAGGTGATCATTTTGACGGCGCAATTTTCGCAACATTTTTATTTTTGCTTCTTTTTTTAATGCATCCGCCAACGTCGATCAAACAAAAATAATATGCAAAACAAATAAAAGGCAAGGCGGGCAAAGACAGGCATTAAACACAAATCCCCAAAGCAAACAAAAATATTATGGGCTCTGACCTAGAGCACAATAAACAAATGACAATCTAGTCTACTCTATACACATATTTATAATATTGTATATTTGTGCCTACATCTTAACATTACTTTTGCATTTGATTTGTTTTTCAAATAATGCTCCACAATTTGGAATATGTTTTCTTCTAATCCATAATCCATTTGTAATGAGTTAAGCCTGAATTATTCGAACAGCTCGACACAAAACCACAAAACCTCAAACCATAATTTCTGTATTCTTTTTGTAATGAGGAAAAGTAATATAATATATTTTTCCGGAAGCTAAAGAGCAACTATTAGTAATAAAGTGATAAACAAATATTTAAAAAGTGTTTTTCAATTAGGAAAATTCTAAAAACAAACTTAAAGATACTTTTTTAAGATTGGGAGTATAGATTAATATGCATTATTATTATTATTATTTGTGATTATTATTTCGAGAGCAAATTGTTTAAACTCTCAATCCGCTTTACGCTTCTAACTCTCTTCTTGCGATTTTACATTACTCATTTGTATTTTATGCATATGCTGTGTTTGTGGGCTGCCAACCGCAAAAAGAAAAAAAAAAACAATGAAATAAATACTGTATTATTGTACACAATATTATACATATACATATATATATATATATATATATATATGTCTATATATATGTTTGCATATGAAGAAATTATGAACCATTGCCTTGTTTGTGAGACACACTCGCTGAAATTGTGCTCTTGTAAAAAATAATGTGCGCTTTTCGTGATTAATTGGTAAATTACGTATTTGTATTTGTGTTTTTGTGTTTTTGGCTTTAATTTGCTGCCACTGGCTTATTGTGCCAAATAAAGTGAATACAATGTACAACAAAAAAAAAAAGAGAAGCAACGCGTTCCCAACATATCTAAAAATAGGCATTAGAACTTGTGCCAAAAACCAAAGTAAAGATAAAAAAAAAAACAAAAAACAACGCGTATTTTGTATTTTAGTTTTAGTTGAGGGCAGAGGAAGATGGAGGGGGGCTGTGACCTTGAAGTGCGTCTCGTCCAGTGCAGAGGCAAAAGCAATTTCGAAATGTAATGCGGCTAAAAGTGCTATAAAAGCATGCTTCCCTCCCCACATTCAGCTGTTGGCGTCTTTCATCAATAAGCAAATATCACTCATCACTCATTGGCCTATCTTGGACCCATCTCGAACCGAGCTTCAGCTCTGCTCAGCGTTTTGATTGACATTCAGCAGACATTCATTGATTCATTCGTTTGTTCGATCGACTGACAACTGACAACTTCTTCCGCTTCTTTGGTCACATTTATTGCTCGCCTTCTTTTTCGCTTCGAACAATTTGTTTACATTTGCAAAATTGTTTATATACCTTGCTGCGATTTCAATTTTTATTTTAAAAAACCAAAGTTTACAATTTTATGTCAATAATTAATTTTTTTTTGCCGCTAAAAGTTTTCTTTGTTTGCAACTCAGCTTTAGCTTCTTTTCTTTTGTTGTAGACATATTCTTGGAAATTTGTAAACGTTTAGTGATTGATATTAAGTTAAGTTTTTCCCTGTATCTGTTTAAATTGTACATCTGTTCTTTATCTTACACTTGGCCACTTTACCAAAAATCGCTTGCCAAAAATGCTGTCTTGGTTTAAACCAAACTGATTTTCAATTTCAAATCAATCAAGTTGATGAGTTTTTATTCTATGTTAAATTAGGATAATGATTTTAGCTGATTTGTATATCAAATTCTTTATAGACTCTTTAGGACACACACAAAAACATAGTGTTGAGTAATTTAAGTTTTTACCATAAGCTAAAAATGATTCACCAATAATTCTGTCTGCAATAAATTTGTTAAAACCAAACCGATTTTTATGTCTGAATCAAATTTGTTTGTATGTTTGTTTGTATGTTAAATTCCCTATTAGACTTTTAAAAGTGTCTTCTCAGGACCCACACCAAACTAGTGTTGAGTAATTTTGGGTTTCACTTGATTATTGATTGACACAAAGCTGACTGCTATGCAGCAGCCGGACTCACATTGGTTGTATATATTTAATATGGTCACATCCAAATGGAAATCCCAATGAAAATACACAAATGATAAACAAGAAAATGTCTTAAATAAACATGATATGAAAAGGCTTATGATGTCAGCTTGATTTACTGGAGTCTTTTCTCCACACTGACAAATTAAATGTGAAAAAATATATTTATATACATTTTAGATGTGTTAATTATTTCATTAAAGATTTTGCACATTTTTCTTTGCCACCAGCAATTTGCATTAATTTCACTTGAGCTTTATTTATGTAGTCGCTGACACGCCCCTGATAAATGCTGTGAGTAGTCAAAATGAATGACACTTTAATTGTACCACTCTGCACCTCAACATCCCTCCCCGCCCCCTCATCATACCCCTTCTCTTGCTTTATCTGCCACCCCCCTTTCTGTTGCTGGTAGTAACTACTAAATACTTGTCAGCTAAATTGTAATTAAAACTGCAAATAAAACTGACGAACTGACTAACTGACTAACTAGACAGGGCAACAAACTATACCCCTCCCTTTGAAAGGCTCCCCGGGAAAACTAAACAGACATTTCTCCGCAAAGAGCCACATTTGAAATTTTCAAGTGAGATTTTTCTTTATTTTTGTTTTTGTTTTTGTTTTTGTTGTTTGGTGAACGCAGCTAATTGGAAATGCCAGTTTGCCAGTTTGCCATTTTGCCACTTTTTCAAAATTTTGCAGTTTGGTTTGTGTTTTTTTTTTTTTGTCTGCTTTTAATTACGGGCATTTTTGCAATGGACTTGTTTTGTTTTTGTTAACATTTTTGTGAGTCGCCATGGGCCAAGACAGGTTGCATTTTCCAAATGTGGCTAAAACCACAAATGTGTGTATCTGTGTATGAGTGTGTGAGTGTGTGAATGTGTGTGTGAGTGCGTGTGTGAATACATCAAGTGAAGTTCAGTTCAGTCACTCAAACGAATACAGAATAGCCGCCTGCCTGCCCCTGCCCCTGCCTAATGCCAAATAAGTTATTTTGGAATTTCAACTATTTTTCATGTGCCTTGTGGGGTGTGTGTTGGGTGTGTGTGTGTTGGTCAGCATTTAAGCAACGCGTCCCACGGTGCCGCACAGTGTGACGTTGACGTTGACAGCAGGCGTTATTTGAAACATGTTGATTTTTAGCTGAAAACCCAAAAGCCGAGACGAAAAACCGAAAACCGTCATTATGAGTTCGGCTGACCAAACGAATGCAAAACAACAATTGAATGCATTTTGTGAATGGAAAAACATTGGAAAATCTTGCAGCTAAACTGTAGTTTGACATATATTGTATGGAAAGTGGGGAAGTCTCTATTTAACACAGCATTCAAGTGTTGCAGGGATAATAAAAAATATGGATTTTTATTTCAGTTATACACTGCAAGTTTGGGTCTCCAACGTTAAGGGATATATAAAGTAACCCAAATTGTCAAGTATTGATTTATTTTTACCTTGAAAAACAATCTTAAGTGAAGTTCCTCAAACTTTTGTTGAATTTATAACTAATTAAAGATTAGAGACGGGTTAGGAGATCATAAAAAAATACAAAGTAGACGATTATTAAAGCTATTTTTCTCAGCTGCGACTTCTTATGCGATTTCTTATAAACAACATTTTTTGGCATCTGAAACTAGCTCAAATTTAAATGCTAAATATTATAAACAATTTACTAACATAATTTTCAGGTCTCATAAAAATCTCAATGCATTCCAGTAATTTAAAATCTAAAATCTGTACAAATATAAACCATTTTGGCACCATAAATGATCAACTTACTTTTATTTATATTATGTATATTATTATATTATACTATATATATATATAATATAAATATAATTCCAAATTGTCAAACTCTTCTGCATTTCAAAAACCACTTTGACTAATTTCTCGTTCAACCAAAAATCGTTGGAAAATCCATTTGCGCATTTCTTGTAGCATCTTTGCACTTTTCCTCCAGTCAACCTTCTGAATGAAAATGGGCAGTGCTGCTGGGTTTTTCCTTTTGGCCAGTCGTAAAAGCTGGTCCTGAATGGAATGGAAAATGAAGCACAAGCTGAGAAAAACTATTGCCATATTCAGGCGAATAACTGAATAGCTACTGAGGTGGTCGGTTAGCTTGGCCATAAACAGCAAATGTTGAAATGCACAATTGTCGCAGCAGGCATTTTGCCGCCCATTGCGATCCTGTCAGCAACTTGTTGCAAGCAGCGCGCGCAGTCGCAGCGCGATGCGTGAGAACGCAAAATGCTGGGAAATGCTTGTTGCACAGGCTGAGACAGAGACGAGTCCAAGCTCGATGAGTTGGCCTTCGACAATCGTCGTGTAACTAATGCCATTTAATTGCCTAATTGCCATTGCAGAATTTAGCCATACTAAAACGAGTCCGTCGTGTGCCACAGACTCGTAGAACAATTCCCTCAGCGTGTGCCACGAGGCGTGTGGCATTGAAATGTAAGACGCGCGACTTGAGCAACTCTCAATTAGAGACTTTCACATCAGGTGTGCCATTTGTTCAATGTCCCGGCACAAGGTTGCCCTCCTATTTTTCTCTTCTCATCTTAATTGCTAATTGCTAATTGCTCTCGACTAAATTATTTGGGAAAGCTGAACGCTGAAGGGGCATTTGACTGGGCGGGGAATGCCGGAAATATGTTTCTTAATTGCTGGAAAAATGTCGGAAAAATGTTAAAATAACTAAAATAAAAGAATAAAAAATACTTTGGTTTACTTAATGAATTATGTTTGTTTCATCCAGCAAAACAAAAATAACACAAATAAAAATATCAAATTAAGAACGATTTGCTTTATATATAAATAGTTATAATATAAACTATCCAAACTTTTTTTCTGCATATTAAATTAGGCAAACAAAGTCAGCTTGTAAAGTTTTTCAGGCTTTTATAGACAGTTATCAAATCACTGTTTTAAAGTGCACACTGATCAAGAGTTTATCTGGCTTATTCAGTTGTCCGCTGGCCTAAGTCGTTGTCCACTGCCAGTTTTATTTAATTGGCCCACTGTCAGCGCCTCCGTTGACCACCGATTTGAGTAATTGCTTTAATGTCGCACGTCTATTTTTTTCCTGCACTGCCAGCTAATTTATGACCAGGTCCAAATAATCTGGCAATCTGGCAATCTGGCAATGAACGCAACTTTGACTTGCTTTTGGCAGGTGTAAAACAAGAAAGTTGCCATTTATATATGGCCAAGCAAATCTGAGCCAAAATGGACAAATTTTTTGTGTGTTTAAAATATTTCTTTAATTTAAATACAATTTAGCAAAATGGCAAAACGGGGAAACTCTTTTTCAAAATCTACATAAAATGGCATTGCGAATATAACATTGTTTGGCTGCAACATGCCACATGCAACATGACAAATGAAAAACCATTTTCAAATTAAGCAAAAACCCATTTTCATAAATCAATTTAACAAAATTGTTGAGGAAATTGATTTACGACTGTTATTATTACTTTGTCTATCAACAAGACAAATAATCAAACAAAAATTGTGTGCAGCGAGTGCAGTTATGTGGTGGTTGACCGGTACAGGTTGTACTGGTTGGCGTTGACAATTTTGTACGGCACTTAGCCATAAATTGAATGCGGTAATATGGCCAAAAGCCATTGATTATGGCGCGTGCTCGTAAGGAAATTGCCTGAATTATGGTTAGGCATTCGATACGGCAGTTAGATGGAGGATCGTTTAAAGTGAGAGAGAGAGAGAGTGAGAGAGAGTGAGAGAGAGAGAGAGAGAAAGAGAGAGAGTTATCTACCCCTTCGCTAGCTGACAGCTGTTGTCTCCCCATTTGAGAGTAGTGTTGTTTTTTGAGTTATTGATGGGGCTTGTTGCTTGTTTTGCCAACAGGCCTTTGAACTGCTGCTGCTGCTGCTGCTGCTGCTGCTGCTGCTGGTACTGTGGGCGTGGCAGGCAGGCTGGCACTTACACCCGTAATTGATGAAGACATAAATACACAGTACTTTTATACTTTTGCTTTCCCTTTCCATTTCTTGTCTAGTCTTTTTTCCTCCATTTTTGTTGTCAATTGCCTCCGCTTTGATCCCATGCCATTTCTTGTGGTTTCTACTATGTTTTTTACTTTGTTAGCAGCAATTACTCATCTCGCTGCAGATGAAACCGAGCTCGGCTGAGATGAGTTGAACTGAGTCATCGTTAGAGCATCATCAACTATTTTGCTTGTGGACGAACAACAACTTTCACTCAGTCAATAAACATTTATTATATATATATATCAATATAAACAACACCCGAGTTAATAATTTGATTGAATTTGTCTCTTCTTTTTTTGCAGAATCGCTGCGTTCGGGCGTGGATCAAACGGAATTGCAGGATTTTGGATTGGGTCTCATTTTGTCGCCGGTGGCGAGTGCCGCACAAACGCCGCGGGACTCGAAGCGTGCCTCGCTCAGCAATAATGAGCTGCCCTGCATTTGTGGCGCCGACAACAACAGTTGCAACTGTGCCGCAGAGAAGGCGCCCAAGGTGCAACGCTGTGGCAGCCACACGCCCGAACAGCAGCAGCCCCTCAATTCCATAGAGCCAAATTGTTGCCAGCAGCAACAGGAGCCAAATCTTCCCCAACAGCTTAAGGGGGAGTCGAATTTACTCAGTGCAACAAAAACAATTTCCAGTACAAATGAGGCAAGTATCTATATAGATATATATATATATATACCTAACTGAAGCATAGGATACGAATTACGTAGTTACAAGTTTGGGAAAGTGCTAAAAATAATTATTTGTGTTCCTAATTGCAACTGCAAAACTAACTTTGCTGATTAATTATTATTTCGCTGATTATTAGTAAAAGTCTACTGAATAGTTGAGCTATAATATTCCTTTTGTACAGATTCTATTTTATGCTGATGAAACTTGTAATTGAGAGACCATATAAAAGATCCGTCCAAAGGCAGCTCAATTTTGTGTTGCCTATTCTGCAGGAAATATACCAAAGTCGATCGGGGGATGATTCATCTTATGCCCCTGCTGACAGGCGCCCTAAACTAAGCTAACCAATCTCTATTCATAAGTAGATTCAATTAATATTACATAGTATTCAATACAAGATCAAAAGTTGCTGCTTCAAGCAATATCCTTAGTTATTTCTGTATAGTTTAATTTATGCTTACAAATCTTTAAATCAACAGGACCAAAATGGTACTCAGCCCAGCACAGCACAATCAAAGCCCTGTGCAGTGGAGGAGGACATTGTGGCCCTCAATCCCGCCCTGAAGAGTTACATGGATAACGGTTATCTGAACTATGAACGCTTGGCCAAAAGCCTGGAGGCCAACAGCCAATGGCTGGAGGCAGGACAACGCCAGACGACAGGACTCGCCATTGTGGTGCAGCTTATGTCCAAGCAGGTGAGCAGCACTGCCAATACAACAAAGTACAATTTAGGAGAGACAGAGAAAGGGAAAGTGGGAGAGAGAGAGAGAGAGAGGGAGAGTTAGGGATTTAATGGAACTGGCGCCAGGCACAGCAAGGACTTCACATTTGGCCCGAGGTTTCAGTCTGTCAGGCGCTTTGTTAGAACTTTGTGCCGAGTTTTATGCGCTGCTGATTTCCATTGTCTTTCGGAGCCTGCTCTAATAAAGGGCCAGAAACTGTGGCATGGCCGAGAGAGGTCGTCTGGCCTTTAGAGTTTTGGAAATTTGGCTTAAGCTGCGCTTAAATTTGAGCTAATTTTGTTTAATTGTTGCAGTTGTGCCTTAATCCGGATCCGGTTTCGCTATTTGAGCCGAGGCCACTTTTTGTGTTTGCACTAATTAATTTGCTGGCCGGTTTCCTCTTGCTCTCTCTCTCCCTCTCTCTCTCTCTCGCTCTTTCTATTCATATATATATATATATATATATATTCCAATCCCTACTTACCCCTAACCCTATGCCTACTTCGACCCTTTGTTTTTAGTCATTTCTGTGAAAGGGTGTCAGCTCTCCCAGCTCTCAGCTGCATTCAATTAATTGTCATCAGTTTTTGAATAGTCGACGGGATTTGTCTATGCATCATTTGAGTAGCCTTGCCACCTTGCCACCTTGCCACACGTGTCAGATTTAACAGCTCTCTGTGCTCTATAAAAGACGAAAGGACGACCAAATTTCAGTTCATATCAATTGTACTTTAACCGGAAAACGCATCCTTTGAATTGCTCCAGTTAAGGCTCATGGATCAGTGCTTCATATTAGTCTGCCTTCAATGCGAACTCTTCCATTCTTTGGCTAATGAAAGAAGTACTTATTTCGCATCGATTTACAGAGTATAAAACGACAAGTTGAGGAAAGAAGTACACACTTTGTATGCACTTCCTTTATGACTTTCACACTATTTTATATATTCGAAATATTACTTTTATTTATTATAACTGGGAGTGCAGAACAGCTATCAGAGCAGAACTATTCCATTCATGTGCTGCTTTTCCCATTAAAAAACCTATTTTGTGGAATTTTGCTTAATTGCTTACTCTCGCACTTGTTCTACCTGTGAATGCTATTAAATAGCAATAATAAGATCATAAAAATACGCGACAAGAGCATTATTTTGGCATTTGCATTTGCATATTTTTGGGTTCGCAACTCCTTCTAAATCGGTTTATGATGTTGTTTGTCTGCTGACTTCTCAACCGCAAACATTTATCCAGATTTTTCTCTGTATATATTTAATATTTGCAGCAGGTAGCGGCGAATCAGAGAATACTCTGTAACGAAAGAGCCAATAGAAGTTGAAGTTGGCAAAGTGCTCTTATGCACAATTGCGCAAATCCTTGAGCAGGATATACCAAGGACAATGTGTTCTACATCGTTGTGCTCCTTGTGCAGCTTAAAATATGTCTGCAAAGTAGTCTTGAGCATAACCAAAAACCAAATCCATTTGCGGGGAATTTTCAGCACTTTCATATGAAATAATATGGAACAAAAAATCGCAGAGTATTTAAACTGAAAGATAGAAAAAATCGTTAAAATAATTCTCAAATATTTCAAAGCGTAAAAAAGTTGCAGAATTTATACATTGATTTTTTTCATATTGATTTCAATTGAACAAGTTGAATTACACTTTAATTATAACAAACTGAATAGCTACTCCAACTCAAACTTCTATAATCATTTATGTTTGTTATTAAAAAAAGTGTTTTTTTAAATTGCTCTTTTTGTCATACAAATTATGTGTTTATTGTCCTTGAGCCTCTGGAAATGTTTAATAAAATAGGGCGCAGTGGGAGAATAGAAAAACACTTTTCACTTTCCTCTGCTTTCTCATTTTAATCCCATTGATTACACAACATTTGAATGTGTTGCCGCACAAATGTTTGGCTAACTTGTTGCATGCGGTTGTTGCTTGTGGCACTAGTTGGGAATTTTTCAATGGAATTTCTCGATTGCGCTCAACTTAAGAAATGTTGTTTCCCACTAAAAGCCCAAACGGCTGCGCTGCTCGCTGCGTTGCAACATAAATATTTATTTAAATATGATGATCCAGTGAGATTTCGCGATACGGTGTGAAAACCAGGAAAACACACACACACACACACACACACACACGCACACACACTGTCACACTCCAGCAAGGACACTCAAGGATCATCACTGAGAAAGGCCAAGGAGCGCATTTTTATTATAGCCATTTTAGGCATAGCTGACAATTTGTCAATGTCACAGCCGAATGACGCTGATGCCCCAGATATAATAGATTCGTGCATATAGAAAGGATTCTTTCAAAGGATATTCCAATTACTCAGGTAGCCCTTGAAACGAAGACAAAGTCATGAAGGAAGACGCCAGACACGTAATTACATTGAGAATAACTTATCGCCAGACGACAGACGACAGACTGTAGACGATAGAGGAGAGATAGGCGTGTATATAGTAATCAGATGTCGGCCGATGTCTAATTTGTGGATTAACTTTGTCCTTTAAAATCAATCGATTATTAACTGACTGCGCTTAAGCATCCCACAGAGAGAATGATAGACGAGACGAGGCAAGGCAACTTGACTGTGATTTATATATAGTCAGCTATTCAGACAGAGGATATAGAACCCTTAGAAACTTGGATATTCATAATTGCTGACTAAAATTTATAGTCTCCAAAATTTATTCAGTATTTTATAAGAGAATAAAGTTTGTTTGGAGTGTTCAAATAATCCTTTGTACAGCAAACTTTATATATTAATATAAATAATATTGATATAATTATTAATATTATTGCTCAGAGGCTTGGGGCTCTTGGGTCTATTGCGCCTCTGCCACACAATATTTGAAATAGAAGTTGTTGATTTGAATCTAGTTTATTTAAGAACTCAAAAACAGAATATTCACTTAACTTATTTGCCCACATGTTGACCCAGTTAACACCATGTTTAAGTTCTACTTCACTCTCTGTTAAAATCATCCAGCTGTGCAGCATTTGAGCCTCGGCTAATCGAAGACCCTTCAAAATACAAAGACTCAATTTTTAAGTTGCATTTTGAACTAGAGCTAATCAAATTTGCTGGCATTTAGGCATTATTAATGATGTTCTGAGAGAGTGTCGCATATTCAAGAAGAGGCGCTCAATATTCGATACGCGTACACCCAAAAGGGTGCACCACTTCTAGAACTTCAAGGGAGTTTAGCAAATTGAAGCCTATTCAGACACCCATCGAGGGACGCCCCAAAACTAGAGACTGCCTGCCTGCCTGCAACTGTGACTAATTTTTAGTTCAACTTTTTCTTGGTCCGATCCGAAACCACATGATGTGCATCGACCATCCTTAAATCTGACATACATTTGCCGTGAGGCGTTCACCAAGCAGCCAAAAACGCCTCTCGGTCCACCAAGGGCAACACCCATTTTATGAAATATTTTTTCATCGGTTTTTTTCTACTGCTGCTTTTAGTAGAACAAAAGGGAGCTGGGAACTGGAAAGTCGAGAGAAAAGCCTTTTTTCTAAATCCCCTGTGAATTTTGTGCTCTTCAATTTTGACCTGGCAGGTCCTTTTTAGTCCTCGTACCTGCTGACTATAAAAGCGGCTGGCGAGTCCTGTGTCTCGTCAGTTTACTGCAAGTATTCGTCGTGTTCAACACGGTCCGAAAATGTTTGACAACTTTGTGTTCACCAACGAAACATTGTCCGCCGAGACGATGGACTTTGATTTGATCAGCTGGACATTGTCCAGCGCAACCAACAACAACAACAATAATAATAATAATAACAGTTACAGTTATGATATGGATAACACCTCAACTCACATTCATTGCGAACAGCAACAGGTAAAGGAAGATCTACATTTAATTGTAATTGGAGTTGTGTGTTTTCATAGAGCGCAATTAGGCAATAATTGTTTTCGCTGAATTAAAGGGAATCCCTAACAAATTATGATTGTAAAATTATTCTCTGTTTTATGGCAATGATTCCATTTTTTCTGAAGATGGTCCCCCATCGATATCCCTCGCCTATCGATCTATCTGCCGACCATTACACCACATTATGGTTTCGAGGTTCATTTCAGAGAAACAGGAGTGCCAAAGGAGGCTATCTTTGGCCAACGTAGGCCATCGCCCACACCCTGTGATTAAGAGCCTCACTACCGACTGAGCTAGCCGGGCTTACACTGCTATTGTTTCAAGTCCTTCGCATGGAATATCCCAATCCTGATTCCTTGGAGGGTTTCCAGCTTAACAATATAAAAACAGAGGCTCAGTTATCCTGAGCTATTAATAAAGTAAATAAAAATAATATTTATTTTTCGAGCAGTAATTCTCTTCATTCAAATTATTCAGCGTACAATTTTCTTACCTTTCTAAAACGCTCCTAAAAATCGAAGCAGCAGGAATACCCCAAATATTCCAAACATTCATTAAATTTCAATTAAAATGTGTTTAAAACATATTTGTGGAAAGAGAAGCAACCTTTTCCACTCGCTTTTCCCCTGGCCATCCATCATAAATGGCATTTTTCTCCGTTTTATGATCGCTGATGAAATTTCCCATCGTAAAACCATTCGGATGAACAATTAACCAAAAGTGCTAAGTTTCCCGAGAGGACAGCGCAACACTTGAAAAACAAATAGCAAATAATAATAGTAGGGGGAGGGGGAGGGGGAGGGACAGGTAGCGATATCCTTGAGACTTGAAGAGTGTATTTAATTTGTTCTTGGATCTGTTTGCAGATGGACATGTTGAGCTGTGAGGAGGGCAAAACGAAGGATAAGCTGGAGGAGACAATTGCGCTGCTGCAGCAGACGCAACACAGCTGCGAGGAGTTGCAACAGCAGCTGCACCAAAAGGACATGGAGTGGACGCAACGCCAGCAGGAGCGGGACCACCAACAGCGCAGCGAACTGCACCAGGGTAAGAAAAAGAGAAATCAAAATCAATCCAAATATCGATTGAGAATCCAAAAATGTCCAAATTTGCTAACTGAAATCGTTTCGCTTGTGCAGCACAAGACAAAGTGCAGGAGATGCAAATGATAGCCAAGGAACGTTTCCAGGACTTCGAGGCGCAGCTGCTGGCCAAGGATGAGGAGAAGAAGCAGGCGCTGCAATCGTATCACCAGGAGGTCGCCCACCAGCTGCGCCACAAGCAGGATCAGCTGAGCGTTGCCGAGCAGCAGGTGGCGCAGTTGCAGACCCGTCTGCACGAGCACGAGCTGCAGCAGCAGCAGCTGCACGAGCAGCTCACCCAGGCGGAGAACAAGCATGCCACACGGCTCGAGGCGGCCACACAGCGCGAGGATGAGCAGCAGGAGCGCATCAAATCGCTGACCAAGGAGCTGCAATCGCTGCGCGCCAGCAATGAGCAGAATGAACGTGATCTACGCGATCGTCTGGCGCTGTCACAGGACGAGATCAGTGTCCTGCGCAGCTCCACGCAGCGTCGCAGTGCGAACAGCAACAGCAACGGCAGCAGCAGCAACAGCCAGACAGGAACATCAGCTACAGCTGCAGCAGCAGCAACTGGAGTAGGAGCAGCAGCAGCAGCGGCAGCAGATACCAATGCGGAAATGTGTCGGCTCACAAGCGAGGCAGAAAGTCTGCGCTGCGTGCTGGAGCTGAAGCAGGCCGAGATCTCCACGCTGAGCAAACAGAATGCGGAGCTGCAGCGCGAGAACGATGAGCAGCGTGGCCTGAGCAGTCGCGTCACTCTGCTCGTGGCACAGAACGAGATGCTGCGCACCGAACTGGAGGCCAAAACGGAGAAGGAGAAGTAAGTGTGGCAAACATATATATATCTACCG